>OZ020514.1:23123762-23259511 GCA_963971425.1 Bryoerythrophyllum caledonicum
TGGCCCCAAAGCGTGCGCGCCCTGCCTCAATAGGCACACGCCCGGCCTCCATTCGTACACGCCCGGCCTCACAGCGCACGCGCCCGATCCTGAAGCGCACGCGCCTGGCCCCATTTGCACGCGCCCGCCATTCTGTTCCTCCTCCCGAGACCATGATTGGTACGCGCGAGACCGTCCCATCTCGTACGCGCGCGGCCTACGAGGGGCTTGTGCGCCTTGCTATAAGTTTGGGAATTGTGGCACGATAGGCCTACTTCCCAGGCGTTTTGGCCTGCAACTGCCACGTGGCGGCTGCTTGCTAAGCACTATTGGGAAGTGGGTCCCGGTGTCTATTGACACCCTTTTACTCCCGGTGCCCCTTCACGCTAGTTTCAAGCATGGACTCAGATAGGCCTTCTGAGATTCGGGCTTCCGAGAAGAAAATGAAGAAACGACAGCGTGATGCGGGACGAGTACGCAACCACAAGCAGAAGAAACGCATTCATATATTCATAGATGGTGACCTGAAGGCATTTCGAGGCTGGGGAGATGTACACTATAACCCTATTTTTGGTGATGTCTTCTGCAGACGCCGAATCACTTCGGTGATGTCTTCAAGACAGAGCAGGATGTCTAGCTAGACATGAGTATGTCTTCTGCGTCTTTTGGGTACTATAGCAACTTCGGTGGCATGAAGAGAGCCGTGTCTTCAAGAAGACGCGAAGATGTCTGCAGAGACGTGGATGTCTTTGCGGATGTCTTTGCAGACATTCCCGGAGACATCAAAGTGCCACGCTGGCAAGGGAATCCGGTTTGACCGAGAGTAAATGTCAAACCGGATTCCCTTGCCAACGTGGCACCGAGAGTAAATGTCTGAAAGTCATTGGTATGCGGGGTAAAATGCAACCCAAATGTAGAAAATTAGCATAATGGGCAGCGGTTTGCATGAGCAAAGGAAAAGTCTTCATCCAATAAAATATTGTTACCTTTTTTGTTCATTAAAAAAGTATTTTGAATTCCTTATAAATTCGAAATATTAATTTTTTGATATGAATATTCTATTTTCAGTAGTTGTCATTGGTCCATTTTTAAAAATAATATTAAAAATTAAAATTTTGAATTTAAAATTACTGAATATATATATTTCTGAACAAATTAATAATATGTAATAACAAATTATTATATTTAAATTAATAAATTGTTTTATATTCAATTAAAATTATTAAAATATTAAAATATATGTATTTAAATATTATTAAATTATTAAAATAGAAATGCTGTAGAAAATAGCATTTTATAATAAAAGTCAATTTTCCGATATTGATAATTGAATAAACACGTGGACATATTGTTCACTTAATAATTTACAGCTCCTTATCTACATGGCAAGGAAAACTCCACGTCGGATGAGCTGACACGTCATAAAATGTCTAGGCGGATGTCTGTAGAGACATCCGACTGACTTTTACTATAATAATGATATAATGTCTCCGTAGACGTCCTAGAAGATGTGCGTAAGGACGTCTACCGAGACATCCCTCTAGACGTCCTCACAGACATTGCCTGTCTAGAACGGTAGTCGGCGTACCAATAAGTGACTCTGTCACTACTCCTCTTGGATTTCAGCATTATTGACTGTATTTGTTGCGGCTGTAACATAGCACCCTCCCAAGGGCGGTGGTCTTCGAATTGCCTCTGTCTCCTGAATCTCTGGTTGTAAGCCTCAAAAGTCCGCGTCATCACCGATTGCGATTTCACTTGCCAATGGCTGCCGATGTTGTATTGCTGTACGCCGACCTTGGACCTCTGTTCGGCACACGATCTTCCATCTGCGTCTGCTAAGGTCATCTAAGAAGAAAACCTGTTGACAATGCAAGGGAAATGCAAATGAATCCGGATGCACTCTGCCGTCCATGTGGTTGAAGTTCGCTACGTTGAATCCGTACTTGTCGCGCTCAATGTTGGGCACTCGCACATCTTTTGAGGGTCTTATCATTCGTAGAGCAACACCATGGTGCAGTGATTCAGTAATTACAACTCCGGTATTTCCTCAATATACTCCACATGCTCCGTAGTATGGTCAATGAGCCTCCCATTCTGAATCCCCCAACGTAGTTGTTGTATATAGGTTGCCACTATAAAAGAATCTTGAGTAACAAGACCCCCCTCGGAAGTCCAAACTCGCATATGCATCTCGAATGCGCTCATTTGATGATGTGAGGTTGCAAATCGCTTCGGGGGACATGAGTATCGTACCACGTCCTCATCCAAACGTTCACCAGCCCCTTCTGCTTGCAGCGCCCATGTTCTAAGCCAATTTGCAAAGCTTGGCCAACATTGGAACATTTGAAAAGACATCAATCACAACATCGAACTGTCAATGAAGATGTCTAAGATGACGTCCATGAAGATGTCTATAATGACATTCATAACCATCAACTAGGATGAATTTCATCGAGTTCACTGAATGAACAGAGGCGGCTAGGGTTAGCAGCTGCAGCCATAGTTAGGTCATGAGACCTTTAAGTAGAATTTGAGGCTGCACAAAGCTCACTTTGGCCTTCATTTCTCTAAGTAGTTAGAGTTTAGAATGTAGAGGTTAGAGTTTTAGAGTGTAGACTGAGTTTACAAGTTAGGATGTTAGAGTTTAGAGTGTAGAGGTTAGAGTTTTAGAGTGTAGACTGAGTTTACAAGTTAGGATGTTAGAGTTTAGAGTGTAGAGGTTAGAGTTTTAGAGTATAGACTGAGTTTACAAGTTAGGATGTTAGAGTTTAGAGTGTAGAGGTTAGAGTTTTAGAGTTTTAGAGTGTGTGGTTTAGATGTTAAAGTTTTAGAGTTTGAGAGTGTTAGAGTTTAGAGTGTAGAGGCAGCAAAGCAGAAATAAAGAAAGAGGCGTGCAAGTAGGTGAGTGATTGCACAATATAGTGCTGGCCTGAATGAGACTCAAGTGAGCCACTGCACGACGTATGAACAACACGGAAAATCTTGAAGATATTTTCAAAGACGTCTTCGAAGACGTCCAGTCAAACGCGTCAACATTTCCATGAGCGTCTGAGATGTCTGCTTGAACATCCCAGAAGACATCTTGTCACATATAGCAACTTGTATTCTACTTTGAGGGACATGTGGAACGTTCACATAGTAGTGAGATTAAGACTAACAATTTTTAAGCGTTAAGAAGTTAACCATGCACATATAGGTCGTCCTGCTAACGGGATTTATGGCAATTTTCTTCTTATCTTAAACCCTTGTTTAATTGCATGCGTTGTTGGCTTATTGAACATGTGCAGTGTTGGACATGCGCACGACCATATGGGAGTAGCGACAACCAGTGATGACAGAGGAGCAATTTGAAGTTGTGGGTACGTAGTACATCGCTGATGTAGATAGAAGTATTTTTTTTATGTAATTTTTTTATTAGGTTACAAACAATATTGTTATAACAACTAATTTGTGATGTCATCTCGTGTTTTGAGTATGCAATGAAAATACTTACTCTTGACTAACAGCCATCAATATTGTAGACATTTTGAACATTGGGTACTGCGAAGTCTATATATGTCTCTGAATGTTATGTGAGATGTATTGGAAGATGTCTAGAACAGGAAGGGAAGACATTCTGATTTCACAGTGGATGTTTGAATGGTGAGTGGAGCATGCTTCAAAAGACGTCTACATATAGCTATGGATGTCTTGTAAGACATCCTATACAAGTCGTCACAAATGTTTTCTAGGACGTTTGTGCAATCACGTCCTCTCGAACATCTTCTCAAACGTCATATCAAACATCATCTGTAGCATCTTCTTGAACATCTTTTGAAACGTCATAGCAAACATCATCTCCAGCATCTTCGCAAACATCTTCTCAAACGACATAGCAAACATCATCTTGAACATCCTCACGAACATCCTCCCAAACATCCCCTAAGACATCCTCTAAAACATCCTCCACTACATCACTGGAGCAGTACCATGTCTCAAGCGATGTCTCGGCAGATGCTACTTTAGTTCAGAAGACATCACTTGAGACATCCTTGAAGACATTGTGGATGTCGGCCCAAACATCTGGGATGTCTATCAGGAACATATTTTGAGTATAAAAACCCCCAAAATGATGCTAACGTGGCATGCTACGTCATTTTTCCAGGTCCACGTTGGATTTCCCACCTGCCACGTCATGCCACGTCAGATTTTCCCACGTGCCATGTCAAATTTTGGCGCCGCCACGTCATTGTATGTGGGACCACGAAAAAGTCCACATAAGGATGAAATTCATTGCCATGTGGCACTGCCCGTTCACTTGGCACTGATGTGTCTCTGACGTGGCTCCCACGTGGCACAGACTTTACCCTCCCAAAATTACCTCTAGACGTCGTAGACACAGAGATGTCTTCGGTGTCTTCCCAGATGTCTTCTTAGACATCCACCTTGTCTAAGATGTCTTCGCGCTTGCAAGACATGACCGTAGATGTCTTTGCGTTTTTTGAGACATCACTGTAGACATGACAAAATACACGGTTTTCTTATAGTGGTACCAAGTCCGTGGACATTTACAGAGTGTGCAAAGTACATTGCCTGGTGTCATTTGGGACGAATGTGGCGGCATTTGCGATATTCGCAACTTCGGAAATACGACAAGGGTAATTTAAATTACTGCACCAATGAAGTATTCAAAGAAGGGTGCATCCAAGCGTACCAGCACATCAACAACACGGCAAAGGTTCACCGGAACCAGGTGAATCTATCCATTTTATGTATGGTGTATGCTGAGATTATACTCGGAGTAGTAGTCGATTGGAGGACGATGGAAATACAACCAAACTCCAAGATGACACCAGTATCCACGGTGTCACTACCAATAGAGCGCAAGTTTTCGGGCGAAGCTCTAGGAAAAAAGGCCAAGGAGGTTGAAGTTCCAAACGAGGAAGTCGTGTGGTCTGACACTTCCATTGACGACTCGGATACTAGGTGTGACCCAACTTATCGCAAGGAGATTGAAGGCTTTATTAAATGCCATTGGCTAGATTCTGCCCTCCAAGAAACACCAACAATTGGAGAAGATTCCGGCAAGGAAGAAGATCCAACTCAGATAGACGCAGTTGCATATAACACCATATTTGTTATATTGGGAGATTTAGCAACTCCCAAATTAACACATGTAGATCATAAGAGCTAAAGTGCACATCTAATTTCTACAATATGGAGGGATATGAGTTTCCATTAAATTGGGAGGTAATGTTTTCTACAAAAATCCCTAGAAAAATAAGTACTACGGATAACATTGCATTACGAATCTAACTATAATATTGAAAAGAAGAACACATTAGTCGACACTTCTTTTATACCACATGTGTTCATTGAATATGAATAGCTAAATATTCACACTCGATCCTATTAACCCGGATTAACACCATGCTCCAATTTAGCTAAAAGTGAGCTAAATGACGGACAAATATCCACTTGTAAGAGAATTAGCTAAACACATTTTGATGAGCCTTTTTTTATTTAAAAGAATTTCAATTCTCCTTGTGGAATACACATTGGCTAAAAATATATAACGAGTTTCAAATGATGGTGCTCAGAAGTGGGAAAAAAATTGCATACACACTACCTCTCTTCGAACTAAAGTGTCCCCATCACTTAGAGGTGCAATGAACTCAAAAAGGCAATTCCACACACTTTAGCTCCACTTGACCTAAAGTGCGCACCATTACTAAGTACAATGAACTAAATAAGAAGATTTGTTGACACTTTAGCTCCACTAGAGTTAAAGTGCGACTCAACATTTACTTTCTATCATTCACCATAAAGACAATTACTGGTATTATTGGTTTCAAGATTAGAAGCAATTTATCATATTTTTATTTTAAAAAGAAAATAAAACATACTGCAAATTATCACCCATATGCAAAAATAATGGAGAGAATATTTCATAGCAATCATTGGCATCACATATAATAGTCACACAGAGTGTAAACAAATACAAATGTCTATAATCTCAGCACCAATGGATCTAACCATACTACATGAAGTATTACGCATCAGAATCCAAAATCTTGGAAAAGGAAAGTCCATTGATCTAAGTCCACTACAACTCGGACCTGGCAAGTGCTTCCAAAGAGGCCTTGATAATCTCTACTTGCCCCTTCGGAATTTTTGTAGTTGAATCTTGCACATGACCTCCATCCCTCTTTGAAGACCTAGGTTTCCATGCTGTCAAGATTGAATCGGTACTCTCCCACGTTATGGCTATCCCCTTTTCAATTGTCCAACGAAGGTTGCTATCAGTATCCCAATCTTTGTAGAACTTCACAACATCCCGATCGCGCGATATAGGGCGGTAGAATTGGATACGCACGGTGTTTGGCATATCCGGGTTAGAATTAGGATCTGAAACCGCTTGAGCAATCCAAAATGGGCGCTCGTCCCCATCACAAGGCCGCAATGCAACAAAATAGCCAGCAAAAAAATCACGGCCAACTCTAAAAGAAGGAGGTGGACGATCGCGTCTCTGGCCAACAAAAGGCTCATCTTCACGGTACTCCTCGCGAACCTCACCCTCCGTTGAGAACTCATCTTCAATGGCATGGGCAATTCGCGTCGTTGGCCGAAAGCCGTCTTCCAATGATATCGGTGTATCCATTGGAAGTGTCAGAGCATCTCTAACATCGCGCCAATAATACGATAGCGGCTCAAAACGCGAACGGGCTTCAACAGACTCCCGCGATGATTGCTCCCAGTGATCGATGAATCCTGAAAGTCCCTTCACCACTTCATGGAGATGCCGCATCGTAGAAGGCTTCAATGCATCAGGTTCTCCGCGAGGCCATAAAGACCTCCCTTCAGAATCCTCCTTCCACAATTTGATGCCACTACCTTCTCCTCCCTTAGGAAGCCAATCCTCATCATGGCAAAGGATTTTATACTTCATTACCGGACAACCACTTGAGTCCACATAAAACTTGAACTGATGAGCCTTCGTATGACCCTGCAAAGCTTCATCACCGTCCGCAATCATATCCCCAATGAACTTCTTAAAGTCAGGAACCTCTTGAATGAGATGCGGGATTGTGGGAACACTCTCATTTTTCATGAACGACCTCATGAGCAAAGGAATGGTTGGAAAACTCTCCTTCCTCAGTGTCATACTCCAACGTCCAAATAATGCATCTATATCATCATGTGTATGACCAACTAGCATAAAATTAACATATACCTCGCGGAAGATGCGTATTGCAACAAGAAGAGACCAAAAACAGAAAACAAATCTATTTTTGTTATCACCAACAGCATTGTCCATTTGCACGTTCAATATTGGTGGCAAAGGCCTCCCAGGAACTGGGATATCAAGAATCGGCCCTAATGGATCCAAACACATCTCTGCACCCCGTAACACGGCCGCATACAATGGATGAGAGTAAGATTCAGGAAAGAGTTGCCGGGACGATGACTTCGGAGGCGCCTCCAAGTCACGCAATAGTTTTGCGAACGACCCAACCGTGTAATTGGCATCATGGGAGTATAAATCAAGGCCGTAATGGGCGTAACGTTGGTCCACATGACCATGGGCAAGCATGCCTGTGATTGCAAGAGGCAACTTCATAAGCCCATCTAAGTGCTTTGTTTTATGTGAAAAAACCGGGGATGCGGTCTTTGAGTGATCCATCTTATCATGCATGATGGTAAGAACCTCCTGGGGCGACGACTTTGATCGAAATCGGTTCAGGTAGTACAAGTCCCGATGTGAGAAGGCAGAATCGATGTGAACCTGCATCTTCTTTTGCCATAGCAGCGATGCTTGTGTTCCAGGTTGAGTAAGCTTCTTCTGATCCTGGTATTTGTCACACGTAGAACAACGAGCGAAGTTGTCTCCACCTCTCTTGGCATAGTACTCAGGAAAGCTCACTCGCCGAATCTTACTCAAGCTTGAGGTTGAGATTGGCGGCAATCCACAATCAGCGAGATGATCATCAAGAAGCGGTATCTGATCCTTCCACTTAAAACTTGCAGGAAGGACCTTTGCCACAACCTTCTCACCAGATGGGAGAACACGGGACTTGTGAGGCATGTGGTCCGCATGTCTATCGAGAATGGCTCCAAGAGCGGCAGTAGCCACAACCGTATGACCTCTAGGCTTACGCAAACCGGTATTCCCATGGTGTTGAGCCGCATGACCAGCGGCAGCGTCCTTCGCATTCCGATAGAAAGTACTCGAACTTACACCCATGATTTTCATCCAAGCATGGGCACAAACGTCCACACCCTCTAGGGTCACAACCTTCCCACCCGAAGAGTTTCTATGAAACTATCTATGAACGTCGAGTTTGATATGATTTCTAAACTGCACAATGGTCTCACAGTACAAGCGCATCCGAAGGACTTTTATTTTATCTCTAGGATAGTGTTGTACACAGTTCTCACTGCAACAACTATTGCTCACAACTGCGTAAATGGAAAGAGGGGTCATGAGAAATTCAGCATTCCTGGACACTGTTGGACGTGTATTCCTTGAGGAATTGTCGTAAGAACGGGAGCTCCCACCTAGAGGTCTGTTACGATCAACCAACCAGACATTGTAAACGTCCCTAAGGCAATGATGGAAGAGACTCACACCGTTTAAGAAGACTTGTTGAATAGGCCAGGACTTAAACGGGTACCTCCACTCATCAGGAGCTTCCTCCAGAACAAAAGTACTGGACACCTGTACTACAACATTCGAATCCCCAAGAGGACCAGAGGAACCTAGAATTGCACTGGACCGGACATTGCGAACCAACCCATCTGCAACGCGAACACCTGAACCATTGTGAAGCGAAATAGTCATCCCGACCCAGAGACGGCGAGGACTAACATCAAACTCAGGAAGGTCAGGGTTTACGGGAGCGTCAACATGAACATCGTCGTCCTCCGAAGACGACATTCTGCATTCCAATGAGGTAAATATTAAATAACCCTGCCAAATAAGAATAGGTGAATACCTTGTAGGAATAGACATCAATGAAGAAGCATATGAAGAGGTAAAGTCTGGCGCTTGAAAATACATTTGATACAAGTGAATTGACATTAAAGAACAGGCAAATTTAGCTCGACTCGAGGTAAACTGATGCGGTATTATATGACAAGTAGAAAATTTAATGCGATTAGTTTTAATCCGAATATGAAATAATCTCACCCTCGACAGTGACAATTTGGCCCGATCCGACCTGATTTAATGACTATAAGACGCAATGTAATTTTATCCCGAGTCGAGTTAAAAAGACATAGAAAATAAGGTAGATCAGTTTAGCTCGAGTCGAGATAAAGTGCCCTTCGAAAGAAGGTGAGACAGTTTAGCTCAAGTCGAGCTAAACTGTCGAAACATTATAGTAGGACAGTTTAGCTACATACGAGCTGCACTGTCCTACAATATTGAATCGACAGTTTAGCTCGACTCGAGCTAAACTGTCTTACCTTCGATCGAAAGACAGTTTAGCTCGACTCGAGCTAAACTGACAATAATGATATTGACCGACAGTTTAGCTCGAGTCGAGCTAAATTGTCCTTCGAAAGAACGTAAGACATATTAGCTCGAGTCGAGCTAAACTGTCCTTCCGCGATTCTCGGCGCCTTTGTCGGGATTCGTATGGGAAAACTCTTCCGCCTATCAATCTGACTCTCTGTATACTACAACCCAAATCTTTCCGTTAGTCGTCAAGAAACTCTCACTGATGCTTCAAAATCACAGTAGCATCTGGAACCAGCGCAATAACCCTACACATTGTCACATCCTAATTGCTAGAGACTGCACGGAGAATGCAAGAAGTATACATTGTGTACCTTATGAAGAAGACAACCGGTACGTTGTTGCCTCACCTGCTCAACCGTGCGCAACCTATAGGTGTTGCCCTCTTCAAGCTCCGACAATCGTACTACCTCCAAGCCTCTCCACAACAACCTTGCACAACAACCAAAGTGAGAAGGAAACAAATGAAGAAAGTTTTCGAGTATCGGCGAGGTCACTCACGGACACACGAACGTTTCAGAATTGGCCGGAGGAAACTTCAGAATTGGCAGGGGGGGGGACTTTTTCACAGCCCCTAAAAAGTGCAAATTCGAAATCTTAGCGGGAAACTGAATCAACTATTTCTCGGTTGACTTAAATAAGGAAAGGTCAATACCTCGAATATACTCGCACATGCGAGTTATATACACGGTTTTAGGGTAACGCTCAAGGTTTTGGATAGGTTTAGGTTTAGGGTTTAGGGTTAGGGTTTAGGGTTTGGAGTTTCGGGTTTAGGGTTTGGAATTTAGGTTCAGGTTTAGGGTTCACGGTTTAGGATCCTTGGTTTAGGTGTTATCTTCTGATGTCAATTCATTTCAATATAATAATACTTTGAAGATTCATGATATTGACAATTCAACTAAGGTATAGGGAAATGTAGAAAAGATATTGAGATGATTAGAAATAGTTTTTATTACAATCCAAATAGGACTTATCTATTATGTTGAAATCAAAGACCTTAACAGACGAGTAACATTTAAAAAAACAAAAAAACATATTATATGTGCACGTGTATTTTTAGCCAAAACAAATGTATTCAAACATGCTTTGGACATCATTTCTTTGGGGTTTTAAAAATGTGCGTCATGTAACTATTTCGTCATCAATTTAGAATGTGCATTCTTTGGCAAGAATCCCAAGTGTCCCCATGGTCTGGATTTGGAATTGAAATTGGTTACTATCCACTTAGAGGTACTCAAAGACTTGAAATGTGCGCAAACTAGTATTTGGATTAAAATATCTTATTCTTGAGTTCACATTGTATTATCATGAGTTTAGGGTGTGGCAATCTAAACATGACATGAAAGATGGAAGAATTCTTCACCACACATAATTTATTTCATGGTTTGACATGAAATTAAAGACTTTGTCATTTGTAAAACATAGAGAGTGGAACAATATTAAAAGATTTAAATAAGAAACGGAGAGACCTCCTCATGACAAAAAAAGGATAATCAAAATATATAATATAACTAATACAAAGTGTATCACTTAGTGCATCAGGCATAATTTAATGTTCGTAATGTAAGTAATTTTGAATTTATTTATACATGCAAAAATGGAATAATTAGTTTTTGAGCACGTTCTAGTGGTCGCAAATTATATTTTAAATTCTCAAAATTTTATAGAAGGATGATAAAAGTAATGAGGCATATTTATAAGTAATGTATTTTCTCAATGAGAGGCATATTTATAAGTAATTTATTTGCTCAATGAACGTCTTCATTAAAAGTTATGCGAGCCAAAAGAGAAACTTCTCGATTGCCGGCACATCGAGCAACCTAAAAAACCTTTTGCTATGACATAGTATGGAATGTGGTATTTTCAATACATAGAAGTAATATTAGAACAAATGATATTGTGAAAAAATATGTTATTTTTCTAGTGAAAAATAAGATTACATATTCATTCATCTATTTTTCACATTGCCACATATTATTGATTTAGGATACCAAGAATACTTAGACTTCATATCCACTAAAAACTAGGGGATCGTCATATTTTTTTGTTTTTTAATATTACTATTAGAGATTTAGATCCACATATTATGAAAATCCTTTTAAAATTCAAAAGATTACTATTCCACTTGTGAAATACTTATCCATAAAGAGAAGTACGGAGTTCAAAATGATTGTTTGTAGAAGTGGAAATACACATTGCACATACATCAGATCGGTTTTTAGCAGAGGTGTGCACCATCACTACATGCAGTGAACTAAAAGGAGTGTGTGCACACACTTTAGCTCCACTCGTGCTAACGTGTGCCTCATCACTAGGTGCAGTGAACTAAAAAGATAATATGCACAGATTAGCTCTACTAGAGCTAAATTGTGCACCATCACTAAATGGAGTGGATTAGAAAGCAAAAATGCACTATGTAGCTCCAGTATACAGAAAATGGCTTCTAGAGAAGTGGAAACTAAATAGGAATGCACACAGTAATTGTAAAATTTACAATAAGTGTAGTGACAAAACTATATTACACTAAATGCCAACTACTACACTAAATGTCAATCCTAGTAAATAGTAGAACATAAAGTTTTTTACTTGTGGACAATTACTGTAGGGAACCTTAATCATGATTTGATTACATCTTGAGCATCATAGTAAAGAAGGGTTGAGTGCATGTAGAAAAAGAAGAATTTGCAAGAAAGAGCCTGGGAATAAGCGGACGTAGGTATGGAGCAAAAGGAAAATATAAAAAATTGGACAAAGTAGAATGTAAAATATGGAGGGAAAATGAAACTACGAGTAGAAGACTGGAAATATAAGAACATTCTTCTGGAAACGAAAATGAGAAAAAAAAGGAATATTGGAAAAGGAAAAAACTTAAACATACAATAAATATAGGAATACAAGTAAAATACTCATTAGATATCCATCACATAATACCCATTCAATGTGCATTACATATTCAGTAAATATTAATTAAATACTCATTAAATATTCAAATACACATTAATTTTACATTAGAAATTTATGCACTATTCATTAACTATTCATTAACAGTGCATTAAATACTCTTTAAATAATCATTAAATATATAAATATTAATAAACTATCATAAATATACTTTTAAAACTTCTAACATTCAATAAATAAAATTCCAATATTCTTTAATTGTGCATAAAAGTTACAGATATACCAATATACATGAATTATCCTCTAAAAAATCATTACAAAGTCATTAGTTATTTGCTAAATATTTGATTACACATTAAATATTCATTAGATAATATTAAATAATGTAAAGAAAATGCAAGAGATGGGAATGAGAATAGTTGTGGATAAGAGGATAAGAAATTGAGGTTGATGATGAGATGAAGAATAAATGCATGGCGACCGGTAGGCTGAAGACTTTGAGCTTATACTATTTATCAAGTATCAAAATTGTGTGCTAGGGAAGAGTTTTGATAGAGGGCTATTACGAAATGAACTGTAGTAGGTGAACGAATGAGGGATAATATTCAGGACAATGGTGGCTAAAACTAGTTGCCAACTTGTTGACAAATAGTGTACTAGAAAAAGATAATCTCCACCGGGGCCGAGTGACCGGAATGCAAGAATAAATACGGTAAAGCCGACTCCGTGAGGCCTAGGCCGGTGTCCCGGCCCACTGGAGTGGCGGCGCCGGTTCCTCTAAATAGTAAATTTACAAAAAGTACAGGGGACACCAAAATTCCCCGAGAGCATGTGTTCAAGCATGAAATTACACGAGGGAATTAAAAGAAATCAATAAAAACCTCCAAAAAAATTAGCCTACTATGGCGTTAGTGCTGGGCGCTGGCGTTCCCTCACAGTGGCCAATTCGGGGACGGTGCGGGGGGAAAAGGGTGACCCCCCTCACTTCATCTCAAACTTGGGCACCTTCCCGCTGGCGTGGAAAATTCTCCGTCAGGGAGGGAGATGCTCTAACAACTGTATTTGTACCGTTACAGTAAAAGCAAAATGAAGTGAAAAGTACAGAAAAAATTCAGAATTTAGTTCTATTAGAGCTAAAGTGTACACCATCAGTAAATGTAGGGAACTATAAAGCAAATACGCACACTTTAGCTCCATTAGAGCTAAAGTGTGCACTGGCATTTATTTTATAATTATACAATTGCAAGATGTGGTCTTAACATACTTATTGTCTGTTCGATTGTCATAGAAAATAATATCAAACTCATAAAAAAGCAAAACTTGAATTCAAAGTAATAGAATTTTAAAATCGTAGCTTTAAAACTCTCTTAAGTGTGCTTCACCTAATAATTGGTGTAGGAGGAACTTATATATATCGATGGTAATGAATTTACTCCTTGTGTAATGCAAAAATTGAAATCGAGTGAAGTGAAAGCCAGCTGATCCACTAAAACCATGAAAGAAAACTAAACACTAAATACTATAAACGTTCACTATCGTCCAATTTAAGTTTGTGTATTATTGAGAAAATGTCAATTTAGAAGTTTTAATTGAGATCATACGAATGAAATTGGAAATAATCACTTTCCTTTTGCTACGTGTTCGTTGCCCCAAAATATGCAAAATTGTAGTGTGAATGGCTCCAAAAAATTGTGTTGGAAATTTACGAGTACACAAATACTACAGGCGCATAATATCTTGAACTTATTCTGGTAAAATTAAATTGGCTTCTTAAAAGTCCGGGTATCAGTAACAAAGGTTTAGGATTTGTGGAGCATCCGGCATAATACCCGGGAGTTACACCCCAGTATCGCAAAGGGTATCTCGAGGGTATCTCGGGACCACCAAACAGCCACAAGGTTTCGACCCTCACGGCTTTAGGTGGCCCAGAAACTTCCCCACGAAGTCGTGGCGCGAGCCATTTTTCTATTCTTTTCGTTGCAGTCCAGGTTTTCCGTGTACTTCCTGGCGTTGATGTTTTGTGAGTTTTGTGAGTTGATGCGTTGGTTTGTGTTAGTTTCGATATCTACAGGGATTGTTATGTTTTTACACTGTAGCGCTGCGTATAGGTTCCGCGTGCAATTTCTGGAGTCTAAGGTTCCTGCGCATAGGGTTTGTAGGACGTGCGATTTGTTGTTGTGTGACTTCGTGTACACTGTAGCGCCAGAGTTTAGGGCTGTTTGCGTGAGATTGTATGAGATTTGTGAGAGTTTGTGTGAGTTTAAGAGAGTTTGTGTGAGTTTGTGTGAGTTTCTGCGAGTGTGTGTGAGTTTCTGTAAGTGTGTGTGAGTTTGTCTGAGTTTCTGTGAGTGTAGGAGTTTCTGTGAGTGTGTGTGAATTTCTGTGAGTGTGTGTGAGTTTCTGTGAGTGTGTGTGAGTTTCTGTGAGCGTGTGTGAGTTTCTGTGAGTGTGTGTGAGTTTCTGTGACTTTCTGTGAGCACGTAGAGTCTGAAATGGCCGTGCGTGGAGGATTGACGTGAACAAGTAACAAGACTTCCAACTTTTCCAGTCGGATTTCTCAGTTTTAAAGGTAAGTGCACTCATTCAATCTTGCATTTCTTTTGATATTTGTGTAGTTTTGCTTTTGATATGATGTGTTGAAACATAATATATGTGTAGCATTGCTTTTGATGTATGTGTCACCACGTAGATGAGAGTGTGTTTTGGTTTCAATGTGCTGGTTTGAATGTGATGATTTGAATGTCGTGATTTGAATGTGGTGGTTTTGTGGTGGTTTGTGGATATTTGTTGTGCTGGTGTAAATGTGCTGGTTTGTGCTGGTGTAAATGTGCTACTTTCTGCTAGTTTGAATGTGTTGGTTTCAATGTCATTGTTTCAATGTGCTGAATTCAATGTGTTTATTTCAAAGTGCTGAATTTCAATGTGCCCATTTCAAAGTGTTGATTTCAATGTGAAAGATTTCAATGTTTTGGTTTCCATGTGCTACTTTGATTGATTTTGTGTGTGGGTTTGTAATTGTTGTTGCAGGAAGTCTAGTTCCAGCAGAATTTGTCTGGGATTAAGGTTCATAAGCAATGGCTGAAAGGTAAAATCCATACTCTCACCCAGGAGCCCTAAACCCTACGCCTTCAGTATCATATAACGAATGACCAATCTGTACAATCTGCGATGAATACGCTATTCATTGAACACAGTTTAGCTCGAGTCGAGCTAATGTGGGAAATCCATATTGCACTATTGTCCACACTTTAGCTCGACTCGAGCTAAAGTGTGCCTCCACTGTGCACTAATATCCACACTTTAGCTCGAGTCGAGCTAAAGGTGGCCTTTTTTGTGCACCTTTGGCCACACTTTAGCTCGAGTCGAGCTAAAGTGGACCTTTTCTGTGCACATTTGGCCACACTTTAACTCGACTTGAGGTAAAGTGTGATCAATGAAGCAAACACGAAAGTGCAGTTTGGCGCAACTAGAGCGTAAGTGTGCCAAATGTGCACAGAAAAGTCCCACTTTAGCTCGACTCGAGCTAAAGTGTGGACTATAATACACTACCGAGGTAACATAATAGCTCAACTCGAGCTAAATTGTACGACTGCGTACGCCTTCAGTTGCGCTGAAAGCGACTCCTCGAAATAAAATCTTAATATAAACTCTTAAACACTGGGTTTAAAATAAACATGGCCTCTCTATAAAGCCTACACACTTTACCTCGAATCGAGCTAAAGAGTGAGACAATAAACATAAAGAACAACTCAAACACAACAACATTCGGACTTTACACAGTCCAAATGTATAGTAATCCAATGATACCGACGACCCAACTCATGTCCACTTCTCGTTATATTTTCACATGTGTGCAAGAGCTTCAGTCTCACTTCCACCACTTGAGAACCTCAAAGAGTGATGTTCGTGAGTGATTGAAGCGTGAACTGAAGCTCTTTCGCAGTTCTGAGAGTTAAACGAGAAGTAGCCATGATTTGAATAGAAATGTATAGGAAAGTCGTTTAGGGTAATTACTGCAAGTGTCAGAACTGTTCAGCTATGCATTCCATGCATGAGCACATTAGCTCGAGTCGAGCTAAAGATGAAGCTAAAACTTGAATACAACATTGATACATTGGTGTAATTGGAGTCTCCTAACTCAACTCACGTCTACTTTCCGTTCACCTCTCATAAATCGTGCAAGAGCTTCAGTCCCGCTTCAACCACTTGAGAACCTCAAAGAGAGAGATTCGTGAGTGATTTAAGGGGGAACTGAAGCTCTCCCACATTTCTGAGAGTTGAACGAGAAGTAGGCATGAGTTGATTGTAAGCGTCTAAGAGAACGTTCTAAATGACTAAATTTTGTTGTAGAGTATTACTCACACACTTGAATATCGGTACACTTTAGCTCGAGTCGAGCTAATGTGTGACCTCGCCGTCCTAATCGGATGATCATTAGAGCAATCTAATATCTTTGCTCTGTTTCGTGTTTGTGCAGATCTGAGAGGGACAGGATGGTGTCGCAGCTGCAGCACTTCTTCCAGCCAAAGCCTGTCAACGTTGACGATGACGATGGGGACGACAACAACCACTTAGATTGCTGGGAGCTGAAGGACCCATCGATGACACTGAAGTGGACGCTTCTGTGGGCGACCTATACGGATCATTTAGTGTTTGGTCAGACCTTCGCTGGTGCTATCGTCGATCCGCAGCACATCGACTTCAAGACCAAAGTTAGTGATGTAGTCCACGAAGATAACGATCACGTTAAGTTGTCGTGTGAGACGACCACTGAGTCCTTAGATCCGTATTTCTTTACTATTATAGTAAACAATAGTTCATCTCCCTTCTGTATCATGGATTTGGTCGATTCTCTTAGGTCTTCCAAATTTGAGGAAATAGTGACTCAAGTCGAGCATGAGATCTCCCTTAAGAAATGGGAGACTAGTAGCGGACAGCCACTGAAAGCAAAGGCTATAGCTAATAAACTGCGCGTCATTCTCTCTAGAATGAGTACCTTTGCCGCTCTAGATAAGGCGAAGAATATCGCGGCAAGACGCCCGATAGAACTTTCAACGGTTTCGGGGGCCGTGACTGGTAGCCAGGACATGAGTCAAGCGTCGGTACCGGTTAGAACTCCAGGTGCGAGAACAAGTCGAAGCACTCTGCGCAACACGCTGTCTGCTTCCCCCGTCAAGAAGCGCTCAGCTGCCAAGAAGCCGGAGACCTCTTCAAGAAAGAAGTCGAAGCTCGTATCGGAGGAGGAGCTAGCCAATTCGATGGCCTCTGCACTCTCGGAGCTCCCCAAGGCGCTCGGATACGGAGAGACAATCGACTACAACAACGTCCAACAGATTTACCAGAAATTCTGGACGGAGTGTCAGAGCTGCTTTTTCAAAGGCGACAGAGAGATGAAGATCGAGCTTGACGTGATGAGGTTGCATAATGCACCGCCGGAGTGGACGATCCGTGCGTTCGAGCCTCGGGGCATGGAGGAGTTGAAGCATTACTACCTCCAAATGCCAGACAAGACGCAGAAGCAGACTCTCTGCGTCATGCCGAAGCTCGACACTATGCCGACGACTGTGGAGGAGCTCAGCGACTGCGACTTCTACATCATCAACGGCTAGCACAGCGTTGCTGTCTCAGAGGAGATGATTAACGGCAACGTTCCGGAGGTGATGAGAAGGCACTTCCGAACATGGCAATGTTACATTGTCTGGACGCAAGATCCGGAGAAGCTGAGGAAGATTTCCGCGTATTATAATCGCGTGAATCATTTGGTCCAGTTCAAGCCGACGTGGGCAACAAATATCCTCGACTCCCGTGCTTTGTGGATCCAAGCTGGGAGACCAATGCCGAAGCACTCCGCCACAGGCGTTCGCGGGTCTCACAAGTCAGGTCGGAGAACGGTAGCGGAGATTGCAAATGACTAGAAGTTTGAGGTAATATATCATAACCAAGGTCATGCACTTTAGCTCGACTCGAGCTAAAGTGCAAATTCGCTCTGTATCTGTACAGTCATGTGTATAGATAAGAAATCGTCATTGTCTGCTCATGGGTTGCAAATTAGCTCGACTCGAGCTAACTTGCAGTATTTGGACCCTACTGGACATGTTAATATTCTTGCTTTATTGTATACTCAAACGACCCTTTTATGTTCTGCGCAGCCATTTCTTAACGCGGTTCGTGAGCGCTTCGCAATGATCGACGTTGCGAAGAGCCAGGCGGCGCTCAAGAAAGCCGGGAAGGCGAAGGAGCTTTCAATTACGAACGAGGTGAAGATCATCACCGCGATAGATGAAACCTTCGAGCTCTGGTCCGATGTCATCTCTTCTGCGGCGCATGGTGACCTCATCAACGTCGATTCAACTTCGGCGCCCTTGGCAAAGTTCAAGGACGCGAAGTCTTGGGTTCCTGAGAAGGATGGGGTTCTGACGCACGAGTTCTTCAAGTTTCTCGGCAACATGACCGAAGCCGATTACGCGAAAATGTGCAAGCACATTCTCAATCGATCAGGGCCATCTCGAAAACTGCCCTACCCTAAGGTGGTCATCAAGCTGCCAAATTCTACGCTGGAGGATTACTATACAGCCCGGGACTCGGTGGATCGAAGGAAGAGGAAGGAGGTCGCTCAGATGGAGCTTCAACTGATCAGGCCAGAGCTGGCCTTCTTCAACAGCACTGGAGCGTACAGACGTTCAAACTGGCGGACGTTCAAGAAGAACTACAACGTCAGCAAGGCCTCCAAGCGTGCCCTCTTGGATTGGGGTCCACCGGATTCGTACTACGCCAACTCGAGGCAGACGCAGTTTCGCAACTGCAAATGTGAAGATCTCTCTCCGTACGCGAAGGAGTTCTTCAGAGTCTTCATCGATGTGCGGTCGCGGTTCGTTTCACCAGTGGGAGCCCTGCACTTCCGTTCTTACAAGGCGGCAACGAATTCGCTCGGGACGTGGCCTTCGGATTCGTGGCGCAACCTGGGCTGCAATGTGAAGCTCGGCATCATCGACTTCCGGAACATCCCTGGGTTCTCTGGGACGTCATCGTCGTCGTTGGAGAGGCCCTTCTTCGACGAGTTCATGACGATGTTCGCATCGAAAGGGCAGCCTCCCCTCACCGATCTTCCAGCCTGGCTCTTCATTTGCGGCAACAAGCAGTCACACCTTCAAGTGACAGCGTTTGCTGAGGGCCCGCCGTTGTGCCATGCATACGATGTGCTGCAGTCGAAGTATCTTCCCTCCGAGAACGAGCGCCTCGGAGGATACGCGCCAAAGACCAACAACGCTCTAGACCCGGTTCGGCTCCTCTTTCTCTTCAAGAAGGAGCTTACGGTGATCCCGGCCGTAAAGAAGATCTACACAGCTCCAGAGCATGTGTTGTACACGAAGCTGCACAAGTACAACGAGTTGGCGTACTCCATGAATTTGAACGAGCTGAGGATGGAGTTCTTCATCAAGGTCCTGGAGCTGTTCTGCAAGAGGGGGGAATCTGTTGTCCAGCTGTTTGGCGGGACGAAATTACTGACAGTGAGTGTGGTAAGCATCCCTACAGTTTAGCTCGACTCGAGCTAAACTGTTTATTCCCTTTCTGACTGCTTAGTTTCAAAGAGGTCTTGCCTATGCTCTTTTGGTGTCACTTTAGCTCTACTCGAGCTAAAGTGTCGGCTTTAACTTGTACGATTTTATGGATGTCATTTACTTCGTTCGTATGGTTTGAAGTTATAATAGCTGAGTTTTCATACCAGCAATTGTTTGTAGAGAGTTTAGCTCGACTCGACCTAAATTGAATCTTGTTCAATCCATTCGTGTGCAGATGCTGGACCTGGAGGCATTCTGCATTTCTCACGACACCGATGAGCAGGATCTCGACGACGCCTTTGAGGTCGCCTTGACGTTGGATCGGGCCGATTTCGATATTTCTGCGTATCACGTCAACTCGGAGATCTTCCCCGAGCTTGGAGATGCCGTTGGAAAGGGGAAGGGGAAAGCCATTATTGACCTCGGCGATGAGGAGGAAGATCCGGAGCCGAGCGCTGTGGTTGCGTGCCCGATCTCGAGCACCGTCACTCCAGATAATGAGTCCCAGGACGACTTCGTTGACACTACTCCGCCTGAGTTTCAGAGTGCCTCTCAATCTGAAGGAGAAGACACAATCGCATCCTCGCGACAACGACTCGACTTCCCGGAGTTGGATTCGTTGGAGATTTCCTACAGGCCTCATTCAGCTCCCACCTTGGGCGCTTCAACCGCTCGCCCGGCGGCCAAGAAGAGGAAGGTTGCTAGCGCCAGCACGCGCTCTCCGTTGGCTATCGTGAGCAGAGCTCAGGATGACAGCAAGTTGATCTCCCTTGAAAAGAAGCTCGAAGAGGAGGCCACCCGGATGAGGTTGATGGAGCAGCGGCTTGCGGTCCGCGACGAGGAGCTCACGGATCTGCAGCGGAGGCGTGACGATGAAATGAAGAGAGACCAAGATCAGAGGCATGCCGAGATGATGCTCATAATGCAGAGATTCATGTCGGCTAATTTGCCTACTGCCGCCACAGCACCGCCCGTAGTTATTGCTGCAATCCCCAGCCTCCCGCATCACCGGACGGCGGGTCTGCGAGTCCGTCTCGCGATTTGCAGCTACCATATCCTTCAGGTACCTCCCCCGTCTCCAGTGGAGCTCAATTGCTTCCTGTTCTCCCTTCCGCATCGGCCCGCCCCTCTTCCCCTCCGAAGTCGCCCGATCGGGACGAATCTATCGCAGATGTCCCCAGGTCATCGTCAGGTTAGTGTAACGTAGTTGCGAGTGTATAGAGGCAGAACATTTTGTAAATGTCCAATTTTGTACTCCATTATTTTTTTGGTTAATATTATAGTGCACGGCAAGCACTTCAGCTCGACTCGAGCTAAACTGCTTGACATCTAACCACTGTGACTTGTATCCGTGTCCTCTGTGCCCATCCGCTGAAAGGGTGAAGTTGTTGAATTTTTCCAGATCTAAGTTTCGGTGATGACGCGATTGCTCAACCAGTCATAGAAGAGGTCGTCCAAACTGCAATCCCTGTCATAGAAGAGGTCGTCCAAGTTTCAGCCGTGCTCGTAGACGAGATCAATCATGATTCTGAGCCACCTCTTCTTGTCCCAGAACCGTGCCCCCAAATGGATGTCGGGCACTCCGGGCGCCTTGACTGCATGCAGGGTTCGTTGGGATCGATGGGTGCCCGAGACGAAATGTTGCAAGACGATGAAGTTCTCGAGGTATTCTTCTAACTCTTTTCGAACTCCACTCATTCCCCCATCACTCCTCCCCCCATTTATCTCTTTCGTTCTACGTATTGTTGATTCGTCGTTGTTAATGAATCTGTAGTAATATTGGTCGTTCTCCTGGCGTTCCGAACTAGGTAGGCGAGGCATCAATAAATGATGCCAATAATCTAGAAGAAATACCTAGAGTCCAATCAGATATCGAGGGCAGGTGGTTGAACATTGTGCTGGACCTCAATGGGATTCTATGCACGTGTGAGCCGTCGTGGCAGGCTAGAGGATCCAGGGACTCTATCCCGTCCATTCACTCGGCTTCGCTGCCGGCCGAAGTAGGCCCTAAACTAGTTCGAGTACGCCCTGGTTGTGCTGAATTCCTTACGAAGTTGTCTAAGATTGCCACCATCACGATCTGGAGTTCAATGATGGAATCTACAACGCGTCAGATATGGTATTATCTTTTTCAGCATAGTTCTTCGTACCCTCTCAGGATCTTTGGTCAGGAGAGTTGCGATAGGGTTCCCGAGCGTAGAGTCGATAGCAGAACATTCTACATGAAGGAATCTGGCACTCAGAAGGACATCTTCTTGAAGACCTTATCGAGCCATCTCTTCAATAGGTTGGGTCGTGAGTATACTCCGGCAAATATGCTTGTCATTGACGACAGCCCGATTAAACACATGCTCAATTTGCCGGAGAACGTCCTTTTTCTTCCATCATGGTCGCACAAACATGTTGGCGCGAGAGACGACTCTGTATTGTTGGAGGAATTGCTGCCATATCTCTCTGACCTTCATCAGTTTCCGGGTGGTCTAGCGCAGTACCGGGCCGAACATCCCTCTGGCCGGGAGATGTTTTATAATGATCAAAAGACGTGTGGTCAGTCTGCGAGTATCTGGAACGCAATCCAAGCATTTCAGAATCTCCGCTCTTAATGCCGTTGGGAACGCTTAGATGCCTTTTACACTTTAGGTCGCATAGAGCTAAACTGTATCGATTGACTGCAGCTCGATGTTGTAAATTTTGTTGGACCATTTTTTGTGTATATTTTTTTTATAAATGAAACTGAGATGTTTCACCGCTTTGTTTGTTGTGGGAATTGGATATCTATTGCTGATGGAATGTCGTGCTATTTTGAATGATTGGAATTTTCATCTATTGTTCTAAGGTATGTGAGTGCCGCTGTGGTTGAAATTTCTACAAGACTGTGACTGTCGGGCGTCCGTGGATTCCTTGCTAGGGCCAGAGGAGTTCGTCCTTTCTCTTCGGAGTAAACGGCTTTTGTTGCACTCTGCTGCAACCGCGCAATCAACCATGGATTATTCGACCATGGCAGTGGACGACGGAGTTGTTGAAAGCCCTATTGCGCGGGAGCCAATTCATGATAGGAACAACTCGCCTTCGCCGCAGTGGCCTCGTTTAGTTCCTGGGTCCCCGCCTTTAAATCCGGTTAATTGTACTCCAGCAAAGCGTATTCTCTACGACGGTTTAAGGGATGGTACTTCCCAACGCTCGCTTGCGGTGCGTGTTATGATGACCTCCAATTTATTGCACTATTGCGATGTTTTGGCCTAGACAATTTTGGTTTGTTGTTGAGCTACATTGCACTAATGTAGTTTTGGTTCATTTGAGCTTGTTTTTTTGTTGGGGGTTAAATGTGCTCTGTGGATCTTTCCTTCTACATTTTAGCTCCATCGGACCTAATGTGCGCTAGGATGGATCTCAATGATTAAATTTTCATGCGTGTTGTGTAGCAGTATTCGACCTAAAGTGTATTTCTTTGGATTGTGTGTGGCGCCTATTGTGCAGGAACCATTCGGTAAATGTCTCCGTCCCCGAACTTTGTCAGGAGATGCTGCTAGAGGCAAATGCTCTCCTTCCCCCATCCGCCGGCACTCGCTGCCCAAATCAAACAGTGACGAGGTGCGTAGGCGGGGTTTGCAGCGTCTTCTAGAGAGTCCATTAATGCAAGAGAATGGCGCAACATGGACAAGGCAACGTCAGAGGGCTTTTTTGAAGACGCGTATAGAAGCTTATGGTGGAACTCCGTAGACCATTTGATTAGTGATAGGACGATTGTGTTTTGCCTCGGGGTGAATGAGTGTTGTTTGTGATTTTTTTCATGAAGTTTTAAATAAAGCTTGGAATAATGGTACATGCTTCTTTTAGCGTTACCATTTTTTGGGACATTCGGCTAATTTGGTCCATCCATGTAATGAAATATAGTATTCTTGGTGCATTGTTGATATGCTTTGCACCTACAATTGTCTATATATATTGATACTTTAAAGATCATATATCTTCAAAATCATTGAAATCTCCCATTATAACGAATATGGTGTTATATGAGAACATCAATGAAAACCTAGAGTCTTCTGATGATGTTCCAATTGGACGAGAGGCTCATCTTCAACTTCTTGCTAAATGTCAGCAGAGTTTACTGGAAAACAAGAATCTGGTAGAAGAAGCCAACCGCAACAAAGAAGAACTTCAAAAATAACGCGCTGTACTCCAAGAAAAGGACAATCAAATCCAGGAATATGCGAAGTTGGTGTTTACTTCAAAGTCGTAGAATTTGATAGCAATGGAAGTAGCGCCATGAATGATAAACAAGCAATTTTGTAACATTTTGAAATCACAGACCTTGTGAATTTTGTAAATTGCACTTCATTTGTAATTGGCTTTAATTCGAAACAATATTGTTTATCTCTGGCGTTAATCAAGTTTGTATGGTTCAGCATGTTTTTTAATTTATACAATGTAATAAAGTGAATGTTCTATACAGTCTTATATACGTTTAAATTATATATTTGATGAATGTGTTATGATCTTCCATGATTGTACAACTTCATGCACCCCAGTCAATAAATTAGTTTCACTTTTGTCTAATATTTGATAACCGACTACAATAGTCTATAGTATCATCGAGATTTTTTTTGTAGTGGAATTTATATCATGTGTTGAAGAATAAAACTTAAATTTTTGTCTCAAACATGTCAATCATAAGACTAAAGAATAAAAATCATGTTACTTTCTTGCATAATAAATGATTTGGGATGTAACAAAATCCCCAATATTAATGCAACATTATTATTCTTGGTTGAATTATATGTACCTAATTGCAACGACCTTCCAAATGATAAGAGATGGCATTCTACCATACAAATTATCCATATTATATCTTAATATGAGTATAAGTTTGCCATACAAATCATTTCCCATGCTAATTGAAGATACTAACTTTCCCCAAAAAATCATTAAGTAAGTATAAGTATTGTGTGCCTAAGTAAGTAGAAGTATTATATAAGTAAGTATAAATATTAAGTATTGTATGTATAAGTATAAGTATTGTATAAGTAAGTATAAGTTCAAGGTCATTAGTTATAACTAAGTAAGTATAAGTATTGAATGTCAAGTTCAAGGCACAAGTTCAAGGCACACCTTTCTCGCTTACGTGCGCAGCCCTCCGCCGTATGCGCGCAGCCCTCTCGCACACCCGCCCAGCCCTCTCGCGTAGGCGCACCTCTCGGTCGTATTCGCCCGCCATAGGTCACTAATTTACTATAAATATTAGATTTCAAAGTTACGGACCCCACTTCCCAGGCGCTTTGGCCTGCAATTGCCACGTGGCGGCTGCTTGCTTGGCACTTTTGGGAAGTTTTTTACGGTGTCTATTGACACCTTCGTATTTCGCCAGCTTTGTATTCCTCCACCTCGTCACCATGGAATCTGAACAACCATCTACCACTAGCAGCCCCCACGAAACACGACAACGTGATTTTTGTCACGCACGCTCAAAGCAGAAGAAGCGCCTTCACGTGTTGATGGATGAAAAGATGAAGGCATTTTCTGGTTGGGAGGCAGTTCCAATTCCATGGACATTTGTACAATGTGCAAAATACATTGGATGGTGTCATTTGGGCACCTCTGGCCATGCTCGCGGTATTCTCTAATGCGACTTACAAACATGGCCAACTTGGGGTACTGCACTAATGAGTTCTTCAAGGAGCGTTGCATCCAAGCGTACCAGCACATTTATGACGAGGCGAAAGTGCGCCGCAACTCGGTAAATATTTCAATTTTACGGATGGTTTACGCGGAGGTGGTACTTGGCGTACTGGTTGATTGGAGGTCAATGGAAATCCAAACACACTCCAAGATGGCGCCAGTCATTGGATTAACAATACTGTTTATGCGGAAGTTTCCAGGAGCAAGTCTCGGGAAAACAATGGAAGTTGAACCTTCGAATCAAAAAATCGAGTGGTCCGCGTCTTCATCTGACGACTCAGATACTGGATGTCATTAGTCAGTGCGTAGGCATCAAGAATTGTCCATCGTATCAGGCTTGAACCCTAAACCGTCGGTTTCACAACAAGACAGAGATGCCATGAAGACGGATGCGGTACCTGAGGAGGGTGTGGATAATAAAAAAAAGGCTACGGAGGGTGATAGGGTGAGTCGTGACGATTATCTTCGAGTTGTGAAGCGACTAAAAGAAAGCTTGAACGTAATTGAGGATCCAAGAGAAGAGCTCGATGAGAAGGATAATGAAGTTGCGAAATGTCTTGAAGAAATTCAAGACTTGAAGGCACAAGTTCGGGAGAAAGACAATCTTCTTTCATTTTTAACTGGCATTAGGGGATTTAAGAACTACAACAGTGCTAGAAATGTACATAGAGCAATGTTGAAACGTTTTGGAACAAGAGCTTTCTACAATTTTGTAACTGCCATTTAATATTGAGCGATATTTTGTATATTTAATAAAACCTTGTAAATTGAGTGGCATCATGTATATTTAGTGGATTTTAATGAGATGTTTTACATATCAAAATGTTAAGTGTTGCAATGTTTCAATATATCGTCGAATTAGTGCGCACGCTCCAATATTGTGCGCGCCCGGCCCTAGAGCGTTCACGCACGGCGCCACAACGTGCGCGCCCGGCCCACAGCGTGCGCTTTCGGTTGAAAGCGTGCGCGTTCGGACCACAGCGTGCGCGCCCGACCCTAGATGCTCCTGTTCTAGCACTATATAAGAACCATATGCGATGTGCTTGACTCACCCACATCCTTGGCTTCGTGTCCTGGAACTCCTTATTGGGCTCCTTGCATGAATCTACAAGTTTGTGAGTGACTTTTGGATCCACCTTTTCTATGCACACACAATTTCCTATTACTTTTGACGGATTCTCTTTGGCACAACATTGCGCGCCAATTTTATTGTGATGTTGTCTCAACAAAGGGCTCAAACGAAAGAGTGGGCCCCATGGTACACATTTAACAAGAAGGATCAAGTGACATGTGTTTGGTGCAATTACGCGTTCGCATACAAACGTGGGAGGTGCATGTCACACTATGGGTATCCACAATGGACGAAGACTTCAAGCACTAAGGCCCCAACAACTGTTAAGGCCCGTTTTAAAAGATGCGGGAATATTATTCCTACTAGGATGACCGAGGCGGAGATCGTTGGCCTTCCTAGCGCACCAACAACATGTTCCACTGAACCTTGTTCTAGCCAATCCATCCAACAAGGTAGTTTCTTGGAAACTCGAAATGAGGAGAACACGCAGTCCATAAATCCTCTAAGCCAAGCAGCATCATCAACACCAAGATCTGTACGACAACGGAGCTTCCTACAGGCTTACCAAATAGAAAAACGAAAAGAGTTGGACGAATTATAGGCACAGTCTTTTTATGAAGCAAACGTTGCATTCAACGAGGTTAGACATCCAGCCTTCATCAAGGCCACCCTCGCAACGTCAAAGGCGGGTTTCGATTATACACCGCCATTGTACAATGCCATGAAGACGACATACATTGAGCCTCTAAAAAAAAAGTGAAAGACCTTGTGGACAAGAAGACCGGCGTAGATATTGCCAAGTATGGGGCAACAATATGCTCGGATGGGTGGGACAATGTTACACGTTGCCCTCTCATGAATATCATGCTCGTATGTCCAATGGGTGATATCTTCTTGGGGTCTATAGACACCACGGGTATGAAGAAATCTACGGCATATATAGCGGACCAATTGAAAAGTTTTATTCGTATGGTTGGACAATTGAATGTGGTCCAAGTGTGCACCGATAATGCTTCAAACATGTTGGGGGCAATGAAGAAGGTCAACGATGAGTACCCGCACATATATACTCAAGGGTGTTGTGCACATATTTTGGACCTCCTCCTGGAGGATTGGGGGAAGGAAGACATATTTGCAGACCTCATCCAGAAGGCGAAACAGATTGCATTGCATATCTGGAACCACCATGTGCCCATGGCCTTTTTTCGTCGATTTTCACCAAAATTGTCTCTATTGTGGCCAGCAGCAACAAGGTTTGCATGCAATTACATAATGATCCATCGTCTATTGGAAGTGGAGAATGCCCTGGAGATGGTTGTGATAGACCCAGCATGGATATCCTACATATCCTCTCTTTTCGATAGGCAAAACGGGCACCGTGCCCATGCGAAGGCATCGCAGGTGCGAGCCACCGTTCTAGGCGAGACTTTTTGGCATCGGTGCACTAACTTTGAATTTGCAGTGGCACCAGTACTAAAGGCATTGCGGACTTTTGATGGTGATGCTCCGGCAATGGGAATTGCTTGGGTGACCATGAACAAGCTAAAGGAGCACGTGTTCAAGCTGTGCAATGCGCCGTTCAACATGCCTGACGGAATTGCAACTCGCCTCGAAGGATCATTCCTTGCCCGTTGGGAGATGATGACAACAGATCTCCATTATGCAGGGGCTTTATTGAATCCTTATCTAGCCAATAACTTGCAAATTCAAAACAATGGTGAGGCCAAAAGGGCCCTAAACAAGGTTGTTATGACGCTCTGTGGTCCACTCGAAGTGTCTTTTTCGGCAGTAATGCTCGAAATCACGGAGTATGAAGAATTGCGAGGCCCATATTCACCATTGGAAGCTAGGGAAATTGAAAAAAGCAACATGTTGCCACACCAATGGTGGAACCGCGTGAGCGGGCAATCAATGCCTATCATTGCGAAGCGTATACTAGCACAAACCTGCTCGGCCTCGTCATGCGAGCATAATTGGAGGATGTATTCGTTCGTGCATAGTAAGAGCCGAAATCGCTTGAGAGTACAGAAAGCGGAAGATTTGGGTTACATCTACACGAATAGTCGATTGCTCCGAGAACGTGCTCGACCAGACCCGATTCGATGGTATGAGGAGAATGTGCATTTGGAGGAGTCTAATCCAGATGGGGGACTTCCTTCAAACACAGAGGACGAGGGCTTGGAGTCGGATGATGAGGGTTACAACTGGATGGGCGGCGATTGGGAAGAACATGCCGGTGACAACAACCCCGTGTCTGATCATAGCCCACCTAGGGACAACTCTGCAAACAACGAGCACGGTGGAGATGCACTACATGACCATTTTCACAACGTCCACAGTGACCCAGCGAATCCTTTTGTGTTTGATGATGTCCACGCAGCGGCAGTCCATACTGTAGTAGAATTATCGGGTGAAGACCGTGCCCAAGAAGCTAGGGCAAAGGAAGATGGGTCGGCATTGGGGGGCAATCTTGATGGAGATGACAACATCTCGGAGAATCAGTCTCCCAACTCAAACAGCTCTAGTGCCTCACGCCCTTCTAGTGGCGATGGCCCTGATCTCGACGGTCATGGCATTGGCATTGCAGTGCAGAATACATTTTTCCTCACGATGGAAATGAAATGAGCAGTGGTGGAAACGATAATGAATCCCATGAGCCAATGGCCACCACAGGGTCCATTGAAGTTGTGAGAAGCACTCCGGTTTTGCCTCAAACAATAGAACCGGACTCAGAGGAAGACATGCCACTACAAGATTTGTTTTGGCGGCCACGTGCTCAAAATATGGCATCAATCGGAAGAACTCTTTTACGTGTAATGAAAAAGACCTCTTCAACAATAGTTCGGCCACCCGTCCACCGTAGCGCACTTGGTCCAAATGGTGGTGTGGAGCGCACGATACTCACCCCACAACTTCCCTTCGCGAGGGTTGGGTCCTCTACTATGAGCAGCCATTTAGGGACACGGAGGGGCGAGAACAATGGTACTCTCCCTTTCTTCACGGGACCTTGGCGAGGTGGAACCTCGGAGAGAGTCTTTGGGGCCAAAGGCAACCGCTCCAAAAACATGGATGGAGTAACAGACAAAAGGAAGAATATCCGAGTAAAACGACTTGTGAACGCCGCATCAGCTACTGGAGCCGAGCTACAACTACGAAACTTGGCCTCGGAGATTGAGGAGTACGTGGCACTAGTCTTGGAAAATTGAGCGGAGAACTTCTCATCATCGGGCAATGATGCAGACGATGAGGATTGCGATGAGGTATCTGGTGACAATACGGTGGTGCTTCACTGGCTTTCTCTTCCCCAAAATCTTCGCCGATCAAAACGGAAGCGGAAACACAATGAAGTATCCTCAAGTTTAGATGATTAAATGATGACGGACACGAGGGTACTACAAGTTAAAAGTGTAATTAGTGGTGTGGTGATAGCATGGTACAATAGTACCGCGGTTCTAAAAAATGTACTTGGTGTTGAGAGTGCCCATTCATGAAAGCACCACATTGAAATAAATAATTTTAATGTTAGAGCACCCTGGTACAATTGTATTCTTTCAAATTCTCTGAACCTAAGCCCTTTTGAGAGGCAAACGAAGTGTTCAATCACGCGCGTCCGGCCCCTAACCGCGCGCGCCTGATAGGCACGTGCGCGCGCGACCCACAATGGTACGCGCCAGGCCCGTAACGCTGCGCGCCCGGCCCTAAACCGCGCGCGCCCGATAGGCAGGTGCGCGCGCGACCCACAATGGTACGTGCCAGGCCCGTGACGCTGCGCGCCCGGCCCCTAACGGTACGAGCCCGACCTTGACGGTATGCGCCCGGCCCTGATATGCACGCGCCCGGCCTTGATATGCACGCGCCCGGCCCTGGGGGGTACGCGCCCGGCCCTAAATCGTACGCGCCCGGCTCTAATTGGAACACGCCCGACCCTACATGAACGCGCCCGGTCCAAATTGGTACGCGCCCGGCCCCAAATGCTGCGCGCGCGGTCCGAAGGCACGCGCCCGCCCCTTACTGTGACGTGGAAAGCCGTCTGACGTGTTGTGCACACGAGTTTTACTAGGGGGTAAGTTGAAAATTTGATTTAGGGTTTGTAATTTTTTTTACACGCAACTATCCGCCAAAAAGTGTTGTCCGTCATGTCCGTCCGTCCTACTATCCGTCCGTCCGCTGTCTTTGGGCCCCTGTCCATCTATGTAGACAACCCTGAGTGGAGGAGGTGTTGCACGTCCCAGCGGAGGCAGTGATGAAAGCGAAGATGTTTGATGCGAGGTTGGAGAGGGATGACCATATTTCGAGCAAGAAGGTAATTGCTTTCATGAAGGAGCAAACTGTGAAGATCAAAGAGGCGTATGCTAACATGAGGTTGTTGGTAAGCAACCTCACCCATATCCTACCCAAGTTTGTGGAGGATTCCGACAAGGATGGTGACTCGGGTTTTGAAGAGGATTCGGAGAAGCAAGACTCGGATGACCAAGGAACCCCGAAAGGGAAGGGAGTGATTGATCTCGATAGTCCCGTCCTCCCTTATCGAATTCCCCCTGTGGGAGTTACCGCTTGTCCTTCCCCTTCAGATCTCACTACGCAGGTATAGAGTGGAAGGAAGGATAGCTTGGGTGCCACGATGGAGCCTCCGCGCACGACTCTCCTTCGGCAGTTTTCCCTTGGAGACCCCGTTCGCGCAACATCGACGGTTACTCCTTTGCAGGGTATGTCTCCTTTTGGGAAGACCACGAGTGAGAGTTCGGCTTACTTGTACCTTCCTGTACGGCCTGAGGTCAAGTTGGGACCCACCTCTATACCGGAGGCCTTCATTAGGACTCCTAGCCTCGCACCGACCCTTCCATCCCGGTCCGAGCCCCACCGAAGCACGACTTCTGTGCTACTCACTCCGGGTGGTCCGGATGCCTCCTTGACTTCGAGGGAGGCATTACCTCGATCATCCATGGCCGGATCGGCACCCTCTTCATCTACGGATATGTTATCACGACTTGTGACACTCGCGAAGGCTACGTCGCACCCGACTTCAAGCAAGAGTTCGAAGAAGCGGAAGAGGAGGGAAGAGAAGAGAAGACTTGAGGAGTTGACCTGGAAGTAGGGTCAGAATCTTAGTTGGTAGGTCATTGTTCATTTGCGGACTAGGCCCCGCCTTGACTTTGGATTTTGACTTGGTTTTGCCTTGGGAGTTGTGTAATAATTCACCTTTTGACGGTGCACGTCGTGTGGAGTGGTAGCCACCGCCACCAAGAGTAGTTAATGCGCCACCTTTAGTTAGAAGGTATCGTTTGAGTTTGGACTCTTGTGTGAGTCCTTGGCAGTATAAGAAAGGAGTCTCATGGCACCTCTCTTCATTGCTTGATGTGTGTATTTGCTTTCAGTTTAAATTCTAAACCTACGCTCTCAGAAAACCCTCGACGGTTGGAGAGCTCGGATTGCATACATGATTGTGAGTGCCATTTCAAGTAGTCCACTCCTCAAGTCTATATTAATTGTCTAATCACTGTTTCCTTGTCCCATCCAGTAGATTAGTCCGGGTGGATGGGAATAATAGGTGAGGTGAGAAGATAGCTAGTAGGGGCGTGACTCCAACTCTAACAGTTACAATTGTTTCCTTGTTCCATCAAGTAGATTAGTCGGGGTCGATGGGAATAACATGTGAGATTGTACGTGTCTAGGGAAGGATGAGGGGAGAGTGACGGATGTGTAAGGGTCCTAGCAAGTCTTGAGTGACCTGCCGACGTCAGATAGGTATTAGTTGTGAGGGCTCGGGTCGATCTCTGAAATATCCCACCTCCAGCTGCATCGGATGTCGAGGGAGGCTAGGAGGAGGACGGATAGTGGGCGGGTAGGCCCCTTGCTCACTTACATTACGCCACTCGTAGCCTCGGACACACGGGCCTAACACTCCTTCGGGGGTATCTCAGTGACACCCTAACCATCCAAGTGAGTGAGTAGATATGGAAGGAGAGAATGGGAGGAAGAGTAGCTGTTACTTGTGTCAAACACTAAAATCTCTTTCAGTCCACGGACTACCGTCCGTGCTGATGTAATCTGTATCCGGGTACTCGTGTACTCCGGATGTCTATGGTGTGTATAGTTGTAAAGATAACCCCCCCCTCTCTTAATCGGGACTAAGTCGAGGTAGGTCCCTACCCGAAGGTCCCTACCTTCCGAGAGAAGTAGGTCCCTACCCAAAGGTCCCTACCTTCCGAGCGAGGTAGGTCCCTACCCGAAGGTCCCTACCTTCCGACGAGGTAGGTCCCTACCCGAGGGAAGCACTCGTACGGAGAGCAGGGTGGTGGATGTAGATAATGCTCAGGCGTTGTAATCTAACCCTTTTCTTTCCTTTCATGTAATCCTAGGGATATAGGTAACATTGTGTACATATAAACTGGTTGTTAGTCGTTGTAGTTCTCGGTGATTCTCTATGGGAACGATTACCTTAAGGGTATCTTTGTATCAAGATGTGAATACTTGCCAACACGTACTACGACACCCATAGAATAAGCTTGGTGAGACGGATGAGCTTTGCAAGGTCCATCTGGCGCGTGATGGTGAACTGAGAGGTTGGTGTAAGCTGGAGGGGAATCTTGTCTACTATTACAATAGAAAGTCTACTTTTGGAATAGAAAGTAATTCGGGTGAGGCAACACTCACACTTCAATAGAACTTAAGGTATCTATAAAGAATTCGATGAGGCTCTGGGTGAGGCTCTTAAGTCAGGCTCTCGGGTGACGCAACACTCACACTTCAGCTGAACTTAAGAAAGATAAAGTTAGAACTAAAGTTCTAATTAGTCAGAATTGGAATAGAAAGTCTACTTTTGGAATAGAAAATAACACACGATTTCATCCACAGTGGATGTATAGTGCATGGTTAACTGCGCAATTAACTGTAGCGTTTCTGTAGTTCACTTCACGATTGACTGCGCGATTGATCGCTGCATGGTTCACTACGCAGATTATGATTTTAGTAGCATGATATATAGATTTGTCCTGGATACTTGTAGAATGTGTAATTAGTTTTTGTGTTCACATGCGGATTAGAATTGGTTAGTTTCGGAAGTTAGCAAGTTAGTTTTGTAGTTCAGTAGTAAGATTGGGAAGTTACGTGAAAAGTTGGTTAAGAAGCAAATGTGTCGTTTGGAATCTGGAAGTTAGGTTCAATTTTTGGATAAAGACTTTGCGGAAGATGGATTCGAGGCCAGACTGTGATAGTCGTAAGCCGGGACAAGCATGGTGCTACCTCTTTGTTTCTTTGGATTTTGTTATTTTCTTTTGTAGAATTGTGATTAAGATTAAGTATGAATGGAATTGGAGTTAAAGAACTGTGATTGTATGATTGGAGATGAAGTTTATGAACATTGTGTGAGAATTGTGAAGATAGAAAAGTTAGAGAATGGAATTATGAAAGTGAAGAGATTGTAATCTCTGTGAAAGAATTGGTTGTTGAAAGTGATTACGGGAAGATAATCACGCATTATTGAGTATACTGTACTGTGATTACAGTGAAGAAAAGAGAAATTGACATGATTATGAGATCATGAAGGAAGAGAATTGGAAATGTTAGGTTTAGAGTGATGCAAGAGAGAGTGATTGAGTGATAGAAATTGTTAAGAGAAGTTAGGAAGCAAGAGTGTAAGCAATCGTGACAATAACATAGTGGCATTCATATAAACAATCTTTCCCCGCGAACGAATCCACCTATATTGATTTGGTGCTTTGGGTTTACTTCCAATCCAACCAAAACGATAACTACATTTTGGCGCCGCTGCCGGGGATGGATATTATTATGAAAAGTTAAGAATTGTTTAAAAGAAAATATAAATAAAAATATGTTATAAGAATCGGTCTTCGGTTATAATTTTATGGAGTATAAAGTGGCGTGTTATAGATTATGTATGGAAGAAATGAAGGATTATAAGTAGTGATAATGAAGACAATTTACAAAGAAGGAATCGACAGATTAAAGAAAGATACGATAGATTGTGCTCAAGGGAGTCGTTACGAAAATTAAGGGAAAGAACTCAACGAGAAAAACTTAGGAGAGTGACATCATTTTCGTGTTCGAGAAGTGGACGTAGTAAGAGTCCAGAAGGATTGGAAACAAGTGATAGTTCTTCAGACGAAGGTTTAAATAAAACCAGAAGTAAAGGAAGAGGAAGTATTTGAGTAGATATTGCAAGAAAACCAATAATACAACCAATGGCTGAAGCGGCACCTGAAGTCCCGATTGCGGTAGCAATGGGAGCAGTAGGAGATCGCACCACCAGTGTTGCACCATTGCCAACATTTAGTGGTTGGCCAGGTTCAGATCCAGATCATCATTTGTCTCAATTTTTGACAGCTTGTGTAGCCAATAATGGAAGAACTGAGGATATATGGCTGAGATGGTTTCCTGCCACGTTAAAAGATACGGCATTTGAATGGTATAATCGTCAAACAGTTGGTCAATTTCCAAATTGGGAAGCTTTAAAAAACGCTTTTCTAATGCATTTTAGGCCAATTGGATTTGAAAATCGTCTTCGAGAAAGTTTAATGACAAGCAGAATGTTTTTAGGCGAACCAGTCTAGTCTTATTATGGGAGAGTTGCAGATATACTTCGCAAATGGCCGAATAATCAAATGCCGGAGTCATTTATATTGTCAATAATAACGAATGGTTTGAATCCACAGGAATTGAAAATGTTTGTAAAGGAGGCTCAACCAGCCACCGTAGGAGCATCTTTAGAACGTGCAAAGATATGGGAAGAATGTCATTATGATCAATTGTTACCTGTAGGCCCTACGTTGATTCCCAATTCGGTGAATCCACAAGTACAAAGAGGAAATACATTAATAGGAAGTTATCCATGGGCTGTGAATGCGGCTCAAGGGGCTACCAATTTACAAAGAGTGATCAATGCAACGCCGTTGCAATCAGTACCGCCCACAGCAGTAGTACCGTATGCTTCGGCATTGACTTATCCCCCACATGAATTACCAATTTCAAATGCTGCACCAAATTCGAATGAGACGTTATTATTAAATCTTACAAAGAAAATGGAAAAATTGGCGGTTAATATGGCCAAAGAAAAAGAAAAACGGCAAAAGCCTACCAATACAAGACCCAATGTATGGTGTAATAATTGTAAGGGGCAGGGTCACTTTGATACGGAATGTCCGTCCCCTCGACAAACTGGAGTACAATGCAAGTGTTGCGGTGGAAAACATCCTACCGCTAAATGTTGGTATTTAAATGGTCAACCGCAATTTGGTGCTCAGACAATGATTCAACCGACTCAATGGGATGTTAATCAAGTGCAAACTGGAAATATGGGAAATTGGGACGGTAATCGTTCCAATCGACAAAATAGAGGTGGTGGAAATTTTCAAAATCCAAATTTTAACCCAAATTATGGACCCAATATGCAAAATTGTAGCAACAACCAACAAGGCAATTTCCAAGCTATGCCAAATCAACAGCACAATACAACATTTGTTGCGACTGGACAACCAGGATCTTTTACTGAAGCTACATGGAATCAGCCTAGTCGTTATATACCCGTTGAAACATCCAATATGCCAGGTGGTACACGAAGAAAGATAGTTCGTTGTTTTCGATGTCGGCAGTTGGGGCATTATGCCAGTGATTGCCCAAATCCAAAATTTGTAGAAGATTATGCACCAGTTTGCGGAAATTGTAAGCAATCTGGTCACCAATATTTCCAATGTAATGCTCCATTTAATCCCAATAACAGGGATCAGCAGGTACCAACTACAGTACAAATTGTGGAAGAGAACCCTAAAACTAATCAGGAATCACCAGTGCATAGAATAGAAGTCGTCCAAGCTGTACTTACAAGGAATCAACAGAAAAATATCGAATCCAATCCAATATTGGAGAAACCAATAGATGAAGATCAAGCAATACCAATTCAGAATGGTGAATCCATTCCAGTAACAGGGGTGAATATTCATCCCAAACCAACTACTATATTGGGTCGATCACCAATTCTCGAAAAACCAATATTGTCCCAGTTGCCAAACCAATCTTATGTATTGAAAGAACCAATGTTACTGGTTTTGCCGAAACCAATTAAGGAACCAAGTAGAAAGATCAATTTACCAATAATGGAAACCAAAATGGGAAAGAAGAAACGAGCATTGGGTATTACAACCAATCTGGAACCGTATGATATTTTAAAGGACTTAAGTACAATTCAACCTACAATTTCCATGAAACAATTGTTGGCAATTGCACCGGATTGTCGTACTACATTAAACTCGTCGTTAATTCGACGCCGATCTTGTAATAAGGAAATTAGAGAGGTCAGTTTGAATCCCGATCCAGGAGCTCCAACCATTGATGTTTCTATTGACGGTGTGTTAGTTCCAGGTGTACAAGTTGATGGTGGTTCTAGTGTAAATTTGATGAACGCTGATACAATGGATGAATTGGGTTTGGACCAATTGTTACCTACAACAGTAGTATTGCGAATGGCAGATTCCAGTCGAGTTAAACCTATGGGTACACTAAGGGGAATTGATACCGTTATTGCCGGCATTACTTACAAAATTGATTACATTGTATTCAGAGTGCAAAGTTCCATATTGTCTTATCCAGTTCTGTTGGGGAGGCCATGGTTATATCAAGCAAAAGCTCGTAATGATTGGGGTAGAGGCACATTGACAATTGGGGCCGGGAAAGATAAAATTGTACTTCAGATGTATCCAGTTAAATATCATGGGGTAACACAGGTTGCTAATTTTGAATTCACGTCTGACTGTGAAGATGAATCGTTAGAAGATATATTGGAAGATTTCAATTGCATCCATATTGATAAACCGGTCAGTGTAGAATGTAATCCCGTTAATTATCAATGCACCGGATTGGGTGAATATTTAGTTGATCCAGCTGCAAATGATGATTCTGATCATATGATTGTACAATGGATGAATCCCCATGAAGTTCATCAAGTAAGTGCTATGGAACCTGAACTGGAAAGTTCTAATTTGTCTGATTTTATGAAAGAATCGGATACCGAGCATAAGGTTATTCAAGAAGTTTTTAAAATTCCAAAGTGTCAATCCATGAATTTGGGTAATGAGATTGATCCCAAAAATATTCGAATTTATGATGGTATAACGGGTGAAGAAAAAGCAATTTGGCATTCCTATTTTATGAGGCATAAGTCAGCATTTGCCTGGTCTTATGCGGATTTAAAGGGTATTCTAGCCGAAGTCTGTGAACACCGAATTATATTGGAAGATAATGCTGTACCAGTTCGTCAAAGGCAACACCGACTTAATCCGAAATATTCGTTATTGGTTAAAGAAGAATTGGATAAGTTACTGAATGTGGGATTTATATACCCAGTACCCTATAGCGAATGGGTTTCACCAATTGTTATGGTTCCAAAGAAAAACGGGAAAATTCGTATTTGTCAAGACTTTCGGAAATTGAATGCGGCAACTAAGAAGGACTATTTTCCATTACCGTTTACAGATAGTTTATTAGATGCTGTAGCTGGACATGAATGTTACTCGTTTTTAGATGGATTTTCCGGTAATAATCAGGTGAAAATTGCTAAAGAAGATCAATTGAAGACTACTTTTACAACGGATTGGGGAACGTTTGCGTACAAAGTAATGCCATTTGGACTTTGTAATGCACCTGCCACGTTTCAACGGGTGATGACACAGGCATTTCAAGAGTATTTGAGAATTTCTATGGAGATATTTTTAGATGATTTTTGTACATTTAGTACCAGAGCAAGACATTTGGAATGTTTGGGAAAGTGTTTAGAACAATGCGCAAAATATGGCATCTCTCTAAATACGGATAAATGTCAATTCGGGGTACCCTCTGGTAAATTATTGGGCCACATAGTTTCAACTGCTGGTATTGCTACGGACCCTGATAAAGTTAAGCTTATATTAAATTTACCACAACCGGATACAGTAACGGGAGTCCGTGGTTTTGTTGGCCATGTTAGTTATTATCGGAGATTTATCCATTCATTTGCAGTTATCTGCCAGCCATTAACCAATCTTCTAAAGAAACCTCCAAACGATGGTACTAGTCCAATTTGGACTAAAGAATGTACAGTAGCTTTCGAAACGTTAAAACAAAAATTGGCCAGTGCACCAATTCTGGTGGCACCGTGCTGGAAAACCCCATTTCATGTTTATGTGGATGCGTCCAGTGTAGCTATTGGTTTCATTTTAAGCCAAAAAGATGTCAGGGGATTTGATCATCCAATTTACTATGCTAGTTGTCAATTGGTTGCTGCAGAACGCAATTACACTACGACTGAACGAGAAGCATTGGGAATGATTTATTCTGTACAAAAGTTTCGACATTATTTGATTGGATATAAATTTGTATTTCATGTGGACCATGATGCTCTCAAGTATATGATTAATAAACCTCAGTTGAGTGGACGTATTGCGAGATGGGTGTTGTTATTACAAGAATTTGATTTCACTATCAATGTACGCCCTGGGAAGGCTCATGCCAATGCAGATCATTTATCTCGTTTAACCAATGTATTGGGAAATGAACCAATTGACGATGCGTTACCTGATGCCCAATTATTTGCAGTGGATGTAATTTCTGAGGAATATAGTGAGTTGCTCCAGTATTTAACATTTCAAACGTTTCCTTCACATTTTACGGAGAAACTTAAACGCCGTCTTATTTTAAAGAGTGCACCATACACAATGATTGGCGAAGCTTTATATAAGCAAGGAAAGGATGGAATTTTACGCCGTTGTATTTATCAACATGAAGTTTGTACTATATTGGAAGGCTGTCACTTAGATAGCTGTGGTGGGCATTTTGCTGGAGACAGTACTGCACGGAAGGCTTTACAGGCTGGCTATTGGTGGCCAACATTATTCGCAGATGCGCACCAATTTGTAAGACGCTGTGATCCATGTCAGAGAATTGGACGGCCAACCGGTACTTCAGCCATGCCATTAGTACCAATTCTTGCCCAAGCACCGTTTGAAAAATGGGGTATTGATTTTGTGGGCCCAATTGCACCTGCTTCGCGGATTGGACAAAAACGTTATATATTGGTAGCCACTGATTATGTTACAAAATGGGCTGAAGCTTCTGCAACAAAGACTGATAATGCCAGTACGGTGGCTACATTTTTATATGAAAATATTATTACTCGTTTTGGATGTCCAAAGGAATTGGTTAGTGATCGTGGGACTCATTTTATAAATAGTACTATTGAAGCATTAACAGCAAAATATGAGATTAAACATCGAAAAACTACTCCGTATCATCCAAGAGCAAATGGACAAACCGAGAAGACCAACGGTATTCTATGCAAGATTTTAACGAAGACAATTTCAGGAGCGGGTACAGATTGGGATACCAAATTGTTTGCTGCTCTCTGGGCGTACCGTACTGCATTTAAAATTACTACCAATGCTACACCTTTTCAATTAGTTTATGGACAAGAAGCAATTTTACCAATAGAATTGGAAGTGCCCAGTTTACGAATCGCTATTGCTAATCGATTAGGGGATTCCGAATCATTGGCACACCGGTTAATGAAATTAGAACAATTGGATGAAATTCGTGCGAATGCTTTATTTACAATGGAAACTACTCAAAAGAGGCGAAAGCATTATTATGATAGTAAATTACGGCCAAAGTCTTTTATGCCCAATGATTTAGTATTACTTTATGATAGTCGTTTTAAAAAATTTCCAGGCAAATTTCAAGTTCGTTGGCATGGCCCATATCGCGTTATTGAAGGATTTCCCAATGATTCAGTGCAATTGGAAGATTTTACGGGCACTAAATTTACTACTCATATTAATGGCAATCGGTTACGGCTTTATAATACGTAGTCAGAATTGGACTTCAAATAATCATAGAACATTAAAAACCCGAGACGGGTTTAGTTAAAAAGGGCGGTAGGTCGTTTAGTTGTGATGATGGATTAGTACGTGTGAGGTGAGTGAAAGAAGTGGCAATGATGGGAATAGAGACAGTTAGGGTAATGTAAGCTGTCAAAGTTAATGGAGTAGGTCAGTTCATTATGAGGTATTGTGAGAGGGAAGAAGAAAGACCATTGTAGAAGCCAGAAGTGGGACTCTTGTAAACATTGTGAGTTTGCATGAATTGTAGTGTGTTGGAGTGTTTGAGAGAATCGTTGAGTGAGTAACTTGTCTTTGTGAGTAATGGCGATGGAGCGTAGCAAGAGACAGTCCAATAGGGAGGAGAGACAGCGCAATGTGAGGCGTAAGGAAGATCTGCCACCGTTAGAGTGTATTATTGTCACGAATATGGAGCCTATTCGGTTAGAGGTTTGTTGGTCGAAGGAGAAGCAGCAGTGTTTTCGTGAGGCGCACATGCACGGTTTCATTCGGTTGTCGCAGAACTTGCCACCGATTGATGTAGATTTGTTAGCAGAGTACTTGAAGAATTACGATCTTGCGGATGGGTCGAGTGTAGTGAAGGGGAAGATTATTGGTATAGACGAGACAGTGCTTAACAAGGTGTTGTATCTTCCGTTGGGTGAGCTGCCGGTGTCTGGCGATTTGGAGTCGGATTTTGTACCTGGCAGTTACTTCAAGTCAGGAGAAAAGGCGTTCGAGAAGGGCCAAGGATGGAAGACAGGAGAAGCTCTTAGATGGAAGCTGGGTGAATGGATGCGCTTCGTGCAGAAGAGGTTGGCGCTGAACCGACACTCGACCTACATGGCGAAGAAGTTGCTGCTTTCGACGGTGGCGACGTTGGAAGGTATGGTGTTTAATTGGGCAGCGTATGTGGCGACAAGGATCGACTCGGAGCTGGAAGCGAAAAGGAAGATGGGGAAGGTGACGACGCTGCTGTGCGCCAACTATGTGAGCGAAGCCATCAAGTTCGGCCTGAAGCAGGAGGCGCTCAAGAAGAACGTGGAAGTGGTGGAGGTGCCGATCAAGGAGAAGAAGAAGCAACCAATTTCCGTACCAATTCGGTCTGTGGAAGCTGCACCAGGTATGGCAGAGTGTCGTAGGGCAGTAGGGAGTGAACAGCATGAGATTGGTCCCCAGTTGCAATTATTGGGTCGTCAATTGGGAAGCACGTCTACGGCAACCCCAGTTTCGGTAGAGCTGTATCAGAGAATTGGTCCATCAGGGAGTGAGCAGCAGACAGGAGGGTTGAAGGAAGTAATTTTAGCTCAGCTCACCCAGTTACAGATGACAGTGACCAAATTGGATAGTGAATCGAGATTGAAGAGAGAGTTAGAACTAAGGATGGGAGAGATTGAGGGATATAAGGTTAGAATTGGAGAATTGGAGAGGACAGTGGCGGAAGATACTCTCAAGGGTGGGAGATTGGCAAGCACATTGAAGAAGAAGGAATCAGAATGGGCTGAGGAGCACCAGACTCTCAAGGCCCTGGAGTTAATCAATGATGAAGAACGCAAGGCGCTCAAGGAGAAGTGGATGGAGGAGAAGCAAAAGGTGACCGACTTGGCGGTTGCAAGAGGAAAATCGGAAGCAGATTGGGAGGCATTGCGGGACCAGTTGCAGAAGGAGAACGAAGAATTGAAGACCAAGGTCAATTCTTTGGAGGGAGCTATGGTTTGTGCGGTTTCTTCGCAGGAATTGGTTCCCGTGACAACCAATTCCGAGCCAGTATCGACTCAGCACGCAGAATTGCAGAAGATATTGGAGGACAAGGAGAAGCAGATCACTCTTCTTGAAGCTCAGGTAAGAGTATTGGGTGAGCTGAATGAAGATCTGACAGAGCAGTTACAAGGGGACCAGTCGAACACCGATGCAGATGAAGGTGATGAAGAGGAGGAGGTCAGGACGCCGAAGGACAAGTCTGTGATTTCTGACAACGCCAATACACCAATTGAGGTTTAGAAATTGGTTTAGTGTTTGCGAGGGCGTTGCACAGTTAGAAGTGGGACTATGTAGAATGTGTAATTAGTTTTTGTGTTCACATGCGGATTAGAATTGGTTAGTTTCGGAAGTTAGCAAGTTAGTTTTGTAGTTCAGTAGTAAGATTGGGAAGTTACGTGAAAAGTTGGTTAAGAAGCAAATGTGTCGTTTGGAATCTGGAAGTTAGGTTCAATTTTTGGATAAAGACTTTGCGGAAGATGGATTCGAGGCCAGACTGTGATAGTCGTAAGCCGGGACAAGCATGGTGCTACCTCTTTGTTTCTTTGGATTTTGTTATTTTCTTTTGTAGAATTGTGATTAAGATTAAGTATGAATGGAATTGGAGTTAAAGAACTGTGATTGTGTGATTGGAGATGAAGTTTATGAACATTGTGTGAGAATTGTGAAGATAGAAAAGTTAGAGAATGGAATTATGAAAGTGAAGAGATTGTAATCTCTGTGAAAGAATTGGTTGTTGAAAGTGATTACGGGAAGATAATCACGCATTATTGAGTATACTGTACTGTGATTATAGTGAAGAAAAGAGAAATTGACATGATTATGAGATCATGAAGGAAGAGAATTGGAAATGTTAGGTTTAGAGTGATGCAAGAGAGAGTGATTGAGTGATAGAAATTGTTAAGAGAAGTTAGGAAGCAAGAGTGTAAGCAATCGTGACAATAACATAGTGGCATTCATATAAACAATCTTTCCCCGCGAACGAATCCACCTATATTGATTTGGTGCTTTGGGTTTACTTCCAATCCAACCAAAACGATAACTACAATACTGTAAAGACTGATTATGTTATGAATTTTGGATGATTTATTGGGGCAATATATGAGGAATTGTAGTGGTTGAATGTTTTTTCCATCCATCCTTTATTGCCCCTTCACGTGATTTTAAACACCTATTTTTACCTCCCATGAGTTATGAGCCATGGTCCTGTAATTTCTATTCCAAAAGTAGACTTTCTATTCCAATAGTAGACTTTTTATTCCAAAAGTAGACTTTCTATTCCAAAAGTAGACTTTCTATAGCAATTCTAACTAATTAGAACTTTAGTTCTAGCTTTATCTTTTTTAAGTTCAGTTGAAGTGTAAGTGTTGCCTCACCTGAGAGCCTCACTCAAGAGCCTCACCCAGAGCCTCATCAAATTCTATTATAGATATAGATAGATACCTGTCACAAGTTTTTCAAATTTAACAAATATACTTCTTTTGAGAGTTTCACGAGGTAGAATACTGTAAAAAATTTGGAAGACATTTATACCATAATGTACTCCTACATTATAATTGAAAATTTTAGATCCAAAACTTAATTTGACTTCCATTGGTAAAAGATTAGCTATTTTTTCAAGAAGCCTAAATAAGAAATAAATGTTGATTTTTGCTCCAAGTTCTTATCCAACCTTCTTAGCATACAAAAATCTATCTTGATGTATGAAGTGTTTTATAAAATAATTTTTTTCCATCATTTTCTTCAAAATCTAGTTTTTGGTGCCTTGATTTAACATATATACTACGTAGTATATTTTGTATATTTTCAGTCTCTGTAGTATGCAGTATACTTATCTTGGGAAAGAGTTGGGCCACTTGTAGAGCAACATGTGTTATGACAACCCAAAGTCCAAAAAATTAGCACTTTGTTCAAGATATTTTTTGTTCACCTAACATTTTATTGGCTATGATTTCTTCACACCTAATCAATGGACGGTTGGCATTCAACAATAATTTAACAAAGGGCTTCAAAACAGATTTACTATGGAGTATATGGTTTTTGCCCAAAAGTGAGCCCCCTTAGTCGACTTGTGCCCTCTTAAATATATTATCTATCTGATCTATATGTCATTGTCTTAAAATCTCACAATCCTTTGCTGAATATCTATATCTACATCTCAATGATGTGCTAAAGGACAAAAACTTCTTTATATATACTATACACATAGTTACATATCATAACTGTGCATTACAATCAATTTTGTATCTTCAGTTAGTACAAGTGTATAATTTAAGAGGTTTGAAGTATGTAAAAGACCTAAGTAGACGACGTTGGTATACCACATTGATTTGTTTATCAACTACACCAGCTTGATTTGCAATATAAGAATATATATACATTGGAGAGATATATACATTATACTTGACTCTCAAGGAGTAAATGTGTTGCATGCTCCTCATAGACTTTTGGACCTACACGTTTCCTCCTGACATCCTTTTTATAAGGACTAACTCTGATCTCAAAATACCACCCGGAAATCACAAGTTTTCTTTTGCAGTTGGACAATCCTTGCAATTTCCTTTTCTTCGCCAAACTAAAAATGGATGAACCACTAGATTCCAGACTTTGACAACGTTGCATAGCCGCAAAGATGTCGAAAGGATTGGATCCTCAAAAACCTCGACAAGGCTCGCACTCGTGTCGCTTTAGTATAAATCGCTGCCTCCAAAAGTGCCTTGCTTTTAACAAGTTTCTCTTTCAAATGTAGATTTGTTGGTAATTGGGTGAAAGCATGCTACACACACCCCATTTTGGGCAAAGACCATGGTATATTTTTAGTATATATTGGTATATTTTTAGTATATTTTAAACTTAACTTTCAAAAAAATGATATAAAAAACTTTTAAAAAAAAAGCCACCATATGCCAACTTAGGGTTATATATGAAGCACTGTTTTTGACAAAAATCCATTAAAGAAACAACCCAATCCTTAGTCATTTTGAACCATATACGATCAACATGTTTTCTACCAATTGGATTTGAAAATTTGATTTTTTTGTTAGATAGTCCATTCACATCACCCTATCAATGTGCATGCAAATTTTCATCATCACACGTATCACAAATCACTCAAAAACAATATATTTGTACAAATCTAGTATTTCGTGACAAGTATATTTCTCCCACAAATTCAGTCATACAGATGAAATCATTGATCAACTAACCAAATTTTTAGCATTTGTATAATGGCATTCAAGTTGGAAACAACATTCCATCATCAAAAATCTGAAAACAAAGGTACATCTTGTTTGGTAGATGAAAGAATGTTCGTTACTCCTACAATAACAACTTGTGACACGTTTTTTATACCGGTGTAGCTTGCTTTTACCCAGCTGCAACTCATTCTTGTACAACAATAGAAATACATGGCTTGCTCTCACCTCGCAATAATACGCAGGCAACTGTAGAACAATTGACTCGTTGGTAAGAACACCTTTCAACACAACTTGTCCAAAAGAAGGACGTTCACCAGCTCCTTCTAATTTGTTCACAATGAAATTGCAAATCTTTGAGGAGACTCTACGCACTTTCTTCTCACATCTCATTGGATTAAATTCATCGTTGTTGTTGTTTAAAGCAAGCTGCACCGACTTGTCCTTGGCCTCTCTTTTTCTTGGCCTACAATGTCGTTGACGTTTAGTTGCATTCTCCCTTGCAAGGGCGCTGTCATCATTAGCCTATGGTAACCTCTACTACATATGTGCCTTGCCCCACCCCTTTCATGTCATTCAGCTCTAGCGGTAACCATTGTGGAATCTCAAAACCACAACATGAATCGGAACATTTAGAACCTCTAAGAATTATTAGACCTATAACTAGCCAAAATACTCTATATTGAAGAGGCGACCTATAGTTATAAAAGGAAAAATAACATTTGTTAGCCAATAGAATCTCATACTAGGGCTGATGTTGCCAAGTTTCAAATCTTTTGTAGCAACATATACTACAATCAAACCTCAGTAACTAGCTTCCTAGTCAATTAATACCATATTTACTAAAATGGAAGTTTCCAAGACTTTGAAAGGCATATGCATTTCACCATCACCATATTTGTTAAAGATTGGTGCATGCAAATCATGTGAACTATGATATAAGAAGAAACATCTTACAGCACAGAAGTACTTGCAAACCAAATCACAGAAAGGAATTAAAGAATATTCTTTTATCCCACGATTTAGTCACATACTATTAGAACAAAAACATATAGACCTCTCCTAATGTGGTGATATTCAGCTCAACTAGAGCTAATTAGCATCGAACACTACTAAAGGTACCACAATATAAATTCACGATGACAATACTATTGTATAATTATAAAAGCATGTCAAATAAACCCTACGGTGCATCCGACGCATCTCCTAATACATCTAGACACGCCCTAAGCATTGCTAAACGGCGCGAGAAATTATCTGTAGGCAGAAGATAGACATGCAAAGATGCCCATTTTTTCTTCCGCTACGATGTTTTTGATCAAGAAGAGAGTGACGACGAATAGGAGCCGAAGTAGTTCTTCTCTTTGCACCAATTTGGCTTGCGGGGATGCGAGAGTGAAGCGGCTCAGATGCAGCGATTGCAATGGACCACTCAAATGGCGCACAGTACGGGGGACTAGAATGCTCCACAACAGACTTTGTCACCTAGCGAAAAAAAGGTACAACAATCAGGTCAAAGCAAGCTGAATATGAACAAATGAAATCTCGGCAAAAACTAGTGCTTTATGAAGGACCAAACCTTTGGAGAGAAACGTGCTAAAGAAGTTGGACGAGGTTACTACATCCCTTAGTCTTTATGATAGAAGGGGGACTAGCTTTAGACACCTCCTTCTCACACACGTCGCCACCAAAGGAGGTGGCACAATAACAACAACATGCCAAAGGACCCAATCCTATAACAAAGAAACAATGGAAGGCTCAATAAAAAGATTGAATATTCAGCTCTAATCGAGCTGAATCAAAACATTTGAAAAGACCTAGAGACAATACAGTAGAGAGAGGAGGCGTTAAATGAAGGAAATAGTAAATACCATGCTAGGACTTGCAAACACTGGAGAAACTTGAGCATCGTAGAGAACTCTCTTCCCATTAATTGCCCGCCTGTAATTATCACCAGAGGACTCTTTAATGCCACGTGGCCGAAGAGGAGAAGGGGAGAGGATAGATGCCATAAGCGGTCAAGGGGGTGGGCTGTACACTTCACCCTCGTTGAACGAACCAGTTGAGTAGCCCATTGTGAACTGAGCAGTTGGAGTGGAGTACAAAACATTCCCTTTACTCCAAATAGGCAATCCATAATCCTAAGATTTCAAAATCAAATCGTTGAAGGCGGCACGAATATCAACCTGACAAAAATGATGAATTTATCCAAATACAGAAACGCCTTTAGGGGACGAAAAACAACTTACAAACACGTATTGAAAAATTTGGGAATGGCCACTTTTAGTTTTTACAAATGGGGGTATATACATATTTACAAAACGCAACGGTTTGCTTTGTCACAATGTTTTGGATGGCTACAAGTACATAAGCCTATCTGATACCGAAATTGCGTTCATCAATTTCAATAATTCGAAATTATATGGATCTGAACAAAGTGTTGGACGACCTAAGTTGTGCTGACAAAAGGACTTGAGTCTTAATTCTACACTATTGTGTAGTTCTTAGAGCCAAGAGAGCAATACATTGAGAAGAAAGGAATTGTTTGGACCATCCCCTCGGCATGACCATGTATCCAACAAAAGCACATTCTCTGGATCGTTGAGGGCGTGCTTGTAAGCGTTTTCATCAACGATTATCGTATTATCTTTTGTGAAGGAATATGAATCCAACGAGAAAAGCCCAACCGCCAACGTCTTTAAGAAAACCCCCTTCTGCGTTCCCTTCACTTTCTTGAACTTAAGAGTGTTGTTGGAAACGGATGTGGTGATCCGCGTACAATGTTCTTGACCGTGGATGGTCTTTGGAAGGGCAATGGCATTGAAGAGGTATTTGGTAATAGACATCGTCGTACGATATTTCATTGAACTCTAGATAGAAATCGTTGCAAACTCCGAAACAACTTGCAAAAAAGCTTTGCACTCGGAAGTTTGGAATGGATATGCCTCGGAATAGTTGACGAGTGCAATGCACTCTCGGAATTAAATCTGAAGCCAATTGGTCTAAGCAAAAATTCCTTGCAAGCACAAAGAATACCATTCAGGTCGAACACAACGTTCAACCATCTAGGCTGGCTCACTCTAGGAGGTGGTTGGGGGATAACGATAAAGGTGCTGTAATCGTCCTTCGAAGGCTCGACCACCTCGTTGCAGATGGGGGAAGGAAAAGAGGGTATAACGTGATACTAAATATGATTTACGTACTACATCCACTACACACAAATTATACAAACAGAGAAAGCACTGCAACAAACAGCGCAATCTAATACCACCATGCATATAAGAGAGTAGTATGAGATCCATACCTGGAGAACGAAATGTCCTGCACAATCAATCCGTTCCTCAACAACTGGGAAGGGAGTTCCAGACGGGTCAATGGCATTTGCGACGGCATTTTCCTCATGACCTAAGTGATCTAAATGACATGGAAACAAAAAGGGCATTAAAAGGCAAGCTGACAAGAAGCATTGAGAAGCAAACAAATCAGGCCGAGTTGAGCTGATCTCGGAAAAATATAAACCCACATTCTGGCGCAATTATATCAAAGGTGACTTGACAAAATAGATTAGAGAAAGCAGCATAATTAGATAGGCTCAAGCTGAATGTAGAGAGAACAAGACTAGATAAACATGAGCGCAAGTAAAGAAAACCATACACCAAAAACATGAATGCGTAGTGTCTAGTACAGTACATGACACATATGATTCAGTTGGAGTCGAGCTGAACCAAGGAAACAGAAAGAATAGACATGGTTTGAGATTGGTTACAAGACTGGGGAAGCAGTTCAAAGGAAACAAAAATTTTGAATTAATCTGAAAAGAATTTTACCAAGGGAGATCAAAATTTTGTAAACATTTACATAGTCAGATATTGTATTTTACAGTATTGTCTACGGGGGAAAAAAAGAGCACGAGACAAGTATTGCTAAACACTACTCTTCAGTAAGGGATCCACCTGAAGAATACTTAGGAGCTCGTTGGACAGCATTTGGCGTTGCACCTGAAGAATACATAGTCAGATATTGTATTTCTCACGCTCTGCTTGCTGTCTCTCAGCTCGTTGTCTCTCGGCTCGCTCAGCTTGCTCCGCACGTTGCTGCTCCTCCAGTTCTCGAAGCATCTGTTGCTCTTGCTGCTCCCAGGCATGTTTCCCCGTCTGCTCCTCCAACCTCTCGTTGAGGAACCACTTGCCTCACGTAGTCCAGATGAGTACTCAGAGGGGAGGTGGACTCATGTAGTATAGAAAATTCTATCTTCAATTGAACCCATCAAAACACTCCATGCAATTCAATTGTAGGAACTTCTATGGGGAATGGATCTTTTCGTTTAGTGTATACGTAGCTTAAGGTCACATGAAGGTTGTAATTGTGTTTGTTATTGAATTAACTCAAAGTATACTTCTTTAAGAAATTGATTAGTATTCCGGGAACACTGTTAATCCAACCAAATTGATAGTAACCTTAGTATCCAGTTGATGTAACCATGATCAATTTGATTGTCACAACATTGTAAATTCCTTCACCTTATCCTATATTATGAATTGTATTATGCCATGTTGCGTAATTGAAATTAGGATTTTAATACTTAACTCATGCAATTCTCCCGTTTTATCTTTACTCCATCTTTACTTCTTGTCATTTGATCTCAATCCTCCATTGAGATAACTTTGCGTATATCAAATGCCTTGATTGCAATTCATGGATTCTCACATATCAATTTACCATCCTAATCTTCCTTAAATACAAAGACTTAATTAATTCCAATCATAGTTATAATATTCTATTTGATGAAGGCTCCGCATACCTCCTATCAAGTAGAATATTCTCAATTGGATTAATGGTTTTGTATGTCAAACCATTCAATAAATCATCTAATAGATATGGTTGGCCAAACACATTTCCAGCACAACATAGTTCAATCAAACATTCACATTTCCTATTGACTTTGTATTTTCTATATTATAATTTGGAGCATGTATATTACTCTCATACTTAGTCACATACACTTAACTCCAATTGATAGAAAATCCAAGTCATAGCTATTGTAGGATTGCCATCTCTACGATTAACTTCTTAACATCCAATGCTGTAACTCTCAGGCAACCTTGGACCTCTCCTGGACTCCCACTTATCAACTCGATCTCTCTCTCTTATCCAATTGATAACATAACTATGGGCTCTCTCGAACACTTCCAACTATGAATCAATGTATTCTCCAATCCCTGACTTAAAGATCAAATAGATAGCTGCAATCAGGGTGTATACAAGTTAGTGAATTCAGCTGATATGTTACAGGTGGAACCAAACAACTCCAGTGTTCCGACTCATATCCAGTTGATCACACATCGATTTGATAGTATATATATGTGTATAGTAATCCAGTTGATATGATCAGAACATAATCACTAACACTATACAGTCACAAAACTCTCTAATTGATGATGAAACATGATCAAGTAGATCCAAGCTAAGATAATGACTAACACTGTAAAATGTAATCTCTCAAAACTAAGTGTTTCCTTGGCCCTCCTCTCTTTCTCTTACAGTTCTAGGTGGTTATACAATTGAGTCGTTCCACATCCTAACTACCAAAACTACTTTAAACATCCATTTGATTTGTATTCTCATAACTGAACCTAATTCAAGTGGATTTAGAGACTCTATTCACACCAAAACAGCATAAACTACATCAATTTGAAAAAGTTACTACCACAACTTAGCAAGTGATGCACACCCAATTTTAAATTTCCGCCACTTGGAGGGTGGAAAGAAAGCAGCGGGAGTGGGGCAATGGCCATCGTCATTGGTTGACTCATCAAAATCCAAGATGTCATGTATATCTCTAGATGCCTCAACTCCGTGTTACGAGGAGGGCATAGACAAATGTGCTTCATCCGCAAACAGAGCGCAAGGCCAAAGTGCAGGAGGTGCAAACCCCTCCTCTACATGCTCTTCGAGAACATCGAAATTGGTGCTAGTATCTTCATGATATGCCGGGTCGACAGGCACATCACCAGCATTATCCGCTTGCACATTCTCCTTGCCCTGCTATTTCTTGTCAGTGTCGTCGTCTTCATCCTCATCCTCATCCTTGACTAGCTCCTGTGCCTTGCCTTCAACGGATGCTTGCGCTTGTTGACAGAATATCCGTCAAGTATGAAGTCGGCTTTGTCAAGAGACAAAGCCAACCTTGCCCTTTGATTGTAAAGAGCGGCATCATCAGTCTCACAAACGCGAAAGCTTTGGAATCCACAGATCTGCAAGGCAGTTAACAAAGAAACGAAAGCTTGTTAGAATTAGCTTGAGTTGAGCTAAAAATATAAGCAAAGTTGGACAACAAATATACACGAAATGCAAAGAACCGCAATCAGATCGAGTCGAGCAGATTAATCAGTAGCATAACAATTATCAATTTAATGTGATTCTGCTCGAATGGAGCTGAATGTGAAACGGAAAAGGACTTACCACAGCTGCGATGAGGAACTTCAACCCAACGAAAGCTGAGAATACTTTGTCAACGAGAGCGCCCAGCCATTCAGTACCTTCAGATAAAAACTCCATAGTTAACTCAGAGTTGTGCACACAATAATCGAGCTCTTGGTACTTCCATTTCTCAACGTTGCCGGGTGATTAGAAGATTCAAACAAACCAGGAATGTCAAGATTATGCGGAGGCGTCTTCTTCACAAGCCATAGCAATGCCACTGGTTTGTTGGCACTGCTTTGCTTAAATTCGACGTCCTCTAGCGCTCATACTCTAGGCGCTCGGGACATACGACGACTTAATCTTGACGTAATGCTCCTTAAAGGGCAAGGTGTTGGAGTGCGAGTACGCCTACAGAATTGTATTGCAGCCACTGGATATCCAAAGCCAGACTTCAGGCTCGGATGGACCGGACATCTTCCGCGTCTCAAAAGTCCGCATAAACTTGCCAAAGAATGAGTCCGCGACGTTGGATGCACGTTTCTTGTGCTGCCTAGGAGCAGTATAGAAGTCAATAAACGCAAGCTTAGTTGACTTGTGTTGGTCCCATTTGTTAGCCGGCCAAATGCCGAGCGTGTTTGTTGCGGTGTTGTATTTGTTCAAAAACGTTGAGCCGATAGGGAGAACGAATTTCTTCTGGATCTTCAAGAATAACTTCTACCACGCCTATGCATACGGCGAGAGCTCCTCTGTAGCCTTGTTCTTGCTCAAGAGCTGCTTGGCCTCCGAAATGAAATGCCCCCCCCGGTTGATCCAGAAGCTGTTGCATGGTGGTAGGCAAGACATGGTTCCCGCTTGAAACGCTTCCTGTTCTTGGAATTAAAGTTGCGGGCAGCGTCGAAAAACGCAAGTTGCGGCCTAATCTTCTGCAACTCTCTACGCACCACTTGCTTCGGCTTCCGCCGCTCAATCCACTCTCCGATGGTGTAGCAGCTCTTCAAGACACTGTTTGGCTACTAGGTCACCACCTTCGGCCACTTGACGGTGCGCTTTGGACCGCTCCGGTTTAAAACATGGAGAATCATCCGGGAATGATCTGCCTTTGACAGATTTCCAAGCCACTTGAAAAACTCGTGGGAAAGCACTCAATCCTTCTCAGGCTTCCACATAGGGGTCTCTTTAGATTTCCGGAGGAGATTAAAGTCGGCGTTGAGTAGCTCCCCTTGGGCATACGAGGAAATCAGCTCCCTCCAAAGACTGTATGTTGAATCCGCGGCCGTAATAATCTTGAGTTTATTATGAAGGTCAAGATGAGGACCTATCTTCGATTTTTCCGATTGCAGATTTTTCTTCACATGAAAGTTCGCAAAAACCCTACTGAATGGCATCAAGAAATTCCTACGACATCACAAGCAGGCGATGTTAGAAAAGTCCAAATAAAGATTAACTGAAAACAAATGGGGGAAAGTGGATAAATCAGATCGAGTCGAGCTGAATTTGGAAGGAAAAGCATGGAGGTACTTACGTTGTATTTCGCTAGTTGGAAGTATGAGCTCGACCACCAGGTGTACTTTGGCCCCTAGGTGCACTCGGGCGACCAAGGTTTGCCCATATCGTCCGTGCACCAAGGATATTTGTAGACCACGAAGGCAAAAAATCTGTAAAGTGGTTTACCCTGTGATAGAAGGCGAGGATTTTGCGGAGTTTCTTCTTGTCCCGCGAGAACACGATGTAGGAGTTCCACGTCCGAAAGAATTTTAAGATTTGTTTTGGAATCAGGGGGAACGATGTGTTGCCCGTTTATGATCCAAAGTTTCCTCTTCTTAACATTCTCCCAGTTGTCTGTGGGTACCTTGCTACTCTCCACCGCTGGCATCACGCAAAGCATCTGCTTGTCAGTCTTGTCAAGCATTTCTATGAGATAGTTCATCATATGTTCCATGCCCTTCTACTCAAACGTTCGTATTGTCTAGTCTTCCGGTGCTGGAGTGAACTGAGTAATTTCAAGTTCCTTCTTGACTGTTGAGTCGAAAGGTAGCAGTCTTGACAATGATTAGTACTTGTAAATCTTTGCAACGTTTGTGTTATCAAGACTTTGCCAGACCGCAACTCTTTAGGGACCTGCGTTAGCGATGATGCTATGTTGAGCTCTGGTTCTGCGGAAACCTGCGCCTTCTTGCCTTTGCGTGTTGACGACTGAGGACCTCCAAATCATCGCTGGCTCACCCATCTGCGCGCTCTCAGAGGGTTGGAGTTTAGCTCTGCTAGCTCTTCCTGCGCTAGGAGTGCGCTGCCCAATAGAGCATGGGCTTTCTCTACGCCTCACCGTTCGCAAGGAAACTTCTAACCCTCTCAAAAGCGACTCGTGACTAACATTCTTCACGACCTGCAAGTTGATTGCATGAAGGAGGCTCTGGAGCCTTAACGCCAATGCCTTTGCGCAAAGTGGGAGGCCATCCTTTGTCGTCCACTGCTTCAAGTCCTGCTGCTTTTCAATATCCTTCATCATCGATTCAAATAGAGTGTTCCTGTTGCTGTTAAAGAACGGCTCAATCGAGAAAGGATGACTTAACCCCTAAAGTTCCTTGACAATTTCCCTCAAAAACTATAAGTGGTACTAACTTTCAAACCACAAATCCAAAAAATAAAATAAAATTATGTCCACGAAGCTCTTATCAAAGGCAATCTAGAAAAAAAATTCAGAGAAAATTGATTTTTTTTCAAATTTTAGGAACTTGCCCAAAAATCAAGGAATCCCCCCGAATGAGACTCTGGTCCTTTAGGGGTTAAGCAATCCATCAAAACTGTATAATAAAATTTTGATACAGTTGTTGACTCAATTTTTACCATGAGGAACTTGTCCTCATGATCAACTCTAGTAATTCTCCTCTAGAGTGATGGGTAGAAAACTAGAACTATCCTCCCATCTATGGATAACACTAGTTGGGATGAGGGAGGCACAAGCCAAATGCCCCATGCCCTGTGTCCTATCGGCTCGAGTAGCTCAAAGTATGGCATCGAAGCGTCCACGTTGTCGCCGTCCGAGTCAATGACGACATCTGATACGCATTAGAATTGTGTACCAAGCTCTAAGTTGCCGCTGAGATCACTACAAAGGATACGAGAACTTGATTAAGATAGTTCGCAAGATTTTCCTTTAACTTAGAGCGTGATTCTACATTTAGCTAGAATCGAGCTGAATGTGCCCAAAGTATTCAACTCGAGTTGAGCTGAATGATAATGAAAAGACATGGTCAAAAAATCTTTCGCTCCCTGATCTATAATTATGGATTGCTTCTCTCTTTGAAAGGATATGTTAGGCTTCATTATCAAGTTTTAAATGTGTTTAGTGATAGCAATCAGCTCAATTCAAGCTGATTTTTTGGTTGAATACTTGGTAATCAAGTCTTTTGGTCGAGTTCAATCACATGATACAGCAGTATTTGCTCGAGTCAAACTCATTGTGAAGTACTTTTAAGCTCGATTTACAATAATTGAAATATTATACACGTGTTACTACGGTGGTCTTGGAGAGCAGGATTTTATTAGCAATGACAATCCAGACATGAGCACGAGTCAAGTTGAATGTCAAGCACAATCAGCTCAAGTTGAGCTGATTGCCCAACAAAATCAGCTTGAATCGAGGTGATTTTGGTCACATGGATGAATGAAAACTAAAACATTCATTCAAGTAGAATATCTATGGTTGGTAAATGCATACCTTTCCGCCATTTTTTTCCCGTCAATAATGAACTGCTTTCCAACTTTACTTTGTACTAAAATGCACTAGCAAATCACTCTCTGCCATACAACAATTTCATCAGCCAAACGCACTACATTGAATTGATTAGACAAACAATTTTGTATCCAAACAACGGCAATGCAATTCAATCATGAGTCGCCATTTGAATTAACATCTTTGTTGAATAAACAAATGATATGCTTGTAAATCATAAGAGCGTACATGAATTGATGCTTACTTCGATCTCTTCCTCCGATGAGAGCAAAAAAATTTCCTCCAATCCTTCTCCTCCTATATCCACAAAATTCTTGAATCAATGTTGAAACTCAATTTAACTGGCAGATAGACACCCTTACCTATAGACAGAATCTCAAAACCTTCACTTGAACTCACAAAAACCAAATCCTCACACTTGCACACAAAATTAATGTTGCACTCATGGTAACGCCAGAAATCCACACTCACAATGAGTGTCCTCTCAAACCCTAAAATCCTAAAGCCCTTCTCCTGCAAATCCTAACTTTTAAACCTCCAAAACCCTAACCGAGTGCACAAAGCCTTATATAACTAACACTCTAAGTAAACCGAGCCCATACTAAACTTGCACTCACTGAAGATTATAACCCAAACGCACAGAAACTCCGCGTGCACACGCTAAACTCGCACACACCTATCTCTCACATACATACCAATCTCTCACACCTATCACTCACATTAACGCCAAAAACTCGCACTCACACACCTATCTCTCACTTAGACAAACTCAAAACCTTAAGTAACAATAGGGTTTTTCTGGCATCCATCCGTCCGGTAGTGTCCGTCCGTATGATCGTGTGTCCGATAGAGGCTGTTGTCCGTTCAATAAGGGTCAACGTTGGTTTGACCAAGACTAGTGGTAAATCAATTTACCCATTGCCACGAAGGCATTTACGTGGCTGACACATTGACTACAGAGTCGCGGGCGTATAGACTAGGCACGGGCGTATAGACTAGGGGCGGGCGTGTGAAGAGGGCGGGCACATACCGAGACGGACCAGGCAAATATCAGGAGAGGCTGGGCCCATACAAAGAGGGACCAGACGCAAATTGTAAGGGGCCAAGCGCATACCGTGAACGGCCGGGCCCATACGGGGAGGAGTTGAGCACGACCCCTTCAAGTTGCGCGTGCGCTAAGGGTTGGGAGCGATCGTGGAGGGGGTTGGGTGCACGAGCTTGGGGCTTAGCGCGTAGGGGGGGTTGCGCGAGCTCTTGACGGCTTAACATGCATAAACTTCACATCAGCAAGACCATAAAATATTAAACTTTTTATTTATTACAAGATGGATAAAAAACATCGTTACATCGCAATGCTACTACATATTGCAAAAGGATCAAGATTTTCCTTGACTATCAAAACACTAAGCCAAAATTGTTATGTCTCATAGCGGAAGCAAGCATTGGAGAGGCATAGTCGAAGTTGAATGGTTTTGCCATTAGCTCGACAACCACTTTGGAGACTAAGGGACTTTCAATTAGATCTTGCTCTATAGTCGTCTATACTGCGCGCTCGAATTTTGACTGGAAGTCGGCTTATAGGCACATGATTCCTAGCTCTCCATTTTCCAAATAAAACTGACAGAATCGCACCCCGTCAATTTCACACCACCGACGATAATATTTTATTGCCACACCTCGAAGAAATACGGTATACTCCTTCAGTGGATAACCCGCATCCTTCTTGTGCGCAGACATTTTTTGCTTCGCCCTTTTGGATTGTGCCTTTGGTTCATTGGAAGGATTGCGGCTTGACTCTGCAAAGTTTGTAGGTGGAAGTTCTGATGCATCTGGAGCATCTAAATCAACATACGCAAGGCGCTCTCCAGTATAACAATCAGTGGCCATTGCAATAATTGCAACCCTACACAAACTAGAATTTAAAAAAAGGAAACTCCCCCCCCCAATGTGTGGTGGCCCTCCTCTTAGTTCCTAGCAAAGTACAAATAGTACTAGGACAAGGAGCCACTTTGGAAGAGCCTAATGAGTCGAGAATATAATATGTCCCCTTTATAGTGGCGTTGAATAAACGGACTTCTCGCATGCTCGCCCACATGCGTCCAACCTTGAAATCCGTACGCGCCCACCCCATACCCGCACCCCAAGACACCACGTGCCTGGCCCAAATGGGCACGCACCCGGCCTTGATTCCCACGCGCCTGCCCTAGTTAAGTACGTGCCAGGCCCAAAATACACACGCACCGGGCTCAAAATCCACATGCCTTTAATCATTACGCGTCGGACCCAGATTGGAACGCGCTTGCATTCGTCAAGTACGCGCCTGACCCCACGCCACACATGTATCCTCCCTTATCCATGCGCCCAATCTCCCTATGTGCGCGCACGGCCCCAGATTCCACACGTCCGACCCCTAATCATACGCACGCGATCGCTAGTCGTATGTGCTTGGCCTCGAGCGAATGCGCCCCGGTACCATACGGCATGCGCCCAATCCCAATGCCGCGTGCAGGCCTGCCCACAAGAATAAATAGTGGGACGTGCACTACCCATCTTACACTACTCTATTTGGAAATCATGGCCTTCAACTATCTTTTTAAGGTGGCTGATTCCGTGATCTTTGGTTGAAGCTCGAGAATTGCACACTTACGACGTATTGCACCACCTTGATTTAGGCTTCGTTTTAAGGAATATCACCAACTTGGATTATTTTGAAATCCAACGTGGTAATTTTCTTTTGCTTTTTTTGAGCTAGAGCTTAGCGTAGTTAACGGATATTTTGGTAGATTTTTTTAATTTTTGACTATGGAAAGTGGGAGTGAGCCAGAAGCCCAGCAACAACCATTGATGTCCAGCGCGCAGAGGAAGAGGGAGAAAGACAAGGATAGGCCGAGGCACGGGAAACTCCAAAAGAAGCAGATGCACATGTTCAACAATCCAACAAAAGTTACATTCTAGGGTCGAGAAGATGAGCCATCGCCATGGTCTCTTCTCACTTGCAAAGATTACATCGAGTGGTGCCACTTGTCAAAATTGTTTGTTCCACATCGCCATTTGATAAATCGTCAAACAAACAAGGCGAATTTGAAGTATTGCTCCATCGAGCAGTTCCAAACTCGTGCCCTCCAAGCGCACCAATACTTATTCGAGCTTGACTTCATGTCGCGCAATGATTGTCCACTTTATCTTGCTTACATGGTATATGCTAAGGTCATTCTCAATAAGCGAGTGGATTTGGATGGTTGTGCGGAAATCTTTGAATATGCCAAGGGTATGGATGCATTCCGATATGCCTAGGGAGCAGCATCCAAGGTTTCAGTTGCGGCACTACGACTACAGAAAGCAAATGGCTCAGAAAAGGTATCTCCAGTAAAGTGAGATTCATCACCTGATTCGAACTCAAATGGAAAGTAAGGTCGGCGTTCAGCAATGACTCCAATGGCACGTGCTTCAAGAAAAAAGAGGCAAGGAGTAAAGCTTCATCAAGCAACAACAATGGTTCAAGCAAGTGGCCAAGAAGATTTACCAATCGTAAATCCTGTTGGTGATGATGAACCCATAGTCTGCCTTGGGGGTGTTGGAGATGAAGAACCCATCGATGGTATGGACAAAATGCCAATGTTGGATGTTGTAGTCACCACTTCCAACTTGAGGCATGAAGCATCAGGGTCCAATAGTACGTCCGTGGATGCTCACCGGGTATTATTGGACAATATGCGCTTAAAAGACAAGATAATTGAAGGTCTTCAAGAAAAGATTCAAAACCTTAAGGTGGAATCCAGTCAAAAGAAGGACGAGACCATTGAAAAACTCAACAAAGAAATTCTAAACCGGAAGCAGGAATCTAGACAAAAAGGTGACATTATTACCAAACAAGCAGCCGTGATAGAAGAGCTGCAAAATTTAGATGACCACACTTTTCTTGAGCAAAATTTAGAAGGAGGTGCAGTTGTTTGTGGCCATTCTCAAGCTGTTTCAAGCCAGACAAATGTTGGCGGTGTTGCATAAAGTCTAAACGACACAACTCTTCACATTCTGGTTGACAACATTACTAGCTGCCTGCTTGAGACCCCGACGAGACCACAACGTCAACGCATCGCCAACCATCCATCTATGTTTCTACCACCTATGGCTGTAACTGTGCAGCCATTTCTAGATCCATCAGCAGTGAGGATTCTTTGTCATTTTCCTCCTCAAATCTAAGCATGGAACAAGTACAACTTTGTTGTGCAAACAAAATCCTCCAAAATAGGGTTGTATCATTGAGCAAGTAGTTCTACCAATGGAAGGTGGCATGCATCTTGAATGTTGACCGTGCGAGACAAATGGCAGTAGAGTTCAAGAAGATTGACAACAAATACATGTCGTTCAATACGCGCCGTGACTTTGGACTCACATCCTGGGCACACATTGATGAGATGTTTCCAAGTGAATTGCTAGTGCGTGATGGTAGATCTATTGACTATGCAAAATTGAGGTGGAACCACATGGAGGCTATGTCTTCTCATGCCCTTTGACCAAGCGGAGACGTGGAAGCTTGCAAGTTATGGCCAACACGAACAACCTTCATGCAAATCAGACATGATTGCTCAATTTGCTTAAATCCTTTCAGGCCAGAAGGTGCATATGCCGTTGGCATGTGCCGGTGTTTATACCATCCAATATGCCTCCTAGGTGGTCTCTTGACACGTAGATTTTGCGCAAAGTGTAGAGCACCATTTCATCAGCGCTTGTATGATTTGTTTGGCTTTACCACCTACATGCCACCTACTCCCAACTAGAGAGTGCACCTGGAACAACCTATGCTCATGGGTAGGGAGAAGATTTGGTGTGGAGTTGACGTGCATCATTGTACCAGCTAGAGAAGTCCAATGTAAGCTCGCAAATTGGTTGGGAAGATGACCACAAAGAAATCGTACGAGTATGCAAGATGCTCATACCGGAAACCACTGCACCGGATGTTGGTAGGGGGAACTTCTTCTACCAAGTCATGGGCGGATAATAGGATGCTACACGCAAGCTATTCCAATTTGGGCGACATCCAGATGGCAAACTATGGCATAATTTGGGACGTATGGTGTCAGATTTGGAAGAGGCCATTGATCTTGACCTTTGCAAGGCCTTGCAATGGGAAGAATTGTAGTGGAAGGAGGCTTGGAAGAAGGAAGAAATTGACTTCTTTCTTGAGGAACACAGTCCGCAAACTATGAGGACCCTCAAAGCACTATGTGACTCCAAAATGTAACGTGCTCTGATAAACTCGGATGGGCCTCACAAAAGGACGCAAGCGGCTTGTAGATTGCTTGGTGATGGGGCTTGAACAAGTGCAAGTGGTGATCCAAGTACAACCCAAATTGGTGGAGCCAAAGAAACTAGAGCTCATGCGTCGGAAGGTAGTACAAGTAGGGAACAAAGTGGGGCAGGACGTGCATATGCAAATAGAATGCAAGATGAAGGCGTAGCATTTATAAACATTTTGTATGTTGCGGCATTGTCAAAGGCATTATAAGGACATCTTTAAAGCTTGAATCCATTTTCAACAGTTGACTTTGAAACACCAAATTTATTTTGTAACATTTAATTCCTTCAATTTGTAAGAACTCAACTTTACATGGATATTACGCGCCCAATCTAGGGGCGCTCGCATACATGCGCACCCGAGCGTGCCTGTCCGGATTGCAACCCTTAATGCACGCGCCGGACGAGCGTGGGCAAGCGCCCGGCCCTGTTCGTACGCGCCCGACCCCGCTCATACGTGCCTAGCCCTGTGTTCGTTTGCGCCCGACCACAAGGAATGTAAGCGCCTAATTATGATTGGTACGCGCCCGTCTCATCTCGTACGCGCCCATCTAGGTTGGCTTGCGCGCCTCACTATAAGTTCAGAAATCAAACCCCAATGGACCGACTTCCCAGGCGCTTTGATTTGCAACTGCCACGTGGCGGATGCTTGCTTGGCACTCTTGGGAAGTGTTTTACGATGTCTATTGACATCTTTTACTCTCGGCACCCCTTCACATTAGTTCTAAAAGTGGATTCAAGTGGCCCTTCTGAGATGAGGGATACCAAAAAGAGAATGAAGAAACGACTGCGTGATGCGGGTTTGGTACGCAACCATAAGCAAAAGAAACGCCTTCACATATTCATTGATGAATAGCTGAAAGCATATCGAGGTTGGGGAGATGTACCAAGTCCGTGGACATTTACAGTGTGTGCAAAGTACATTGCCTGGTGTCATTTAGGACAAATGAGGCCGCATTTGCAGTATTCGCAACTTCGGTGGTATCACAAGGGTAACTTAAATTACTGCACCAATGATGTATTCAAAGAGCGGTGCATCTAAGCATATCAATACATCTACAACAAGGCAAAGATTCACCGCAACTAGGTGAATTCATCTGTTTTACGTATGGTGTACGCAGAAGTTATACTTAGGATAGTAGTCAATTGGAGGAGGATGGAAATACAACCAAACTCCAAGATGATACTAGTAACCACGCCAACACTATCGATAGAGCGGAAGTCTCCAGGCGAAGCTCTAGGGAAAAAGGCGAAGGAGGTTGAAGTTGCAAACAAGGAAGTCGCGTGGTCTGACACTGCTAGTGACGACTCGGACATTGTATGCGACCCATCTATTTGCAAGTAGATTGAAGATTTTTACAAATGCTAGTGGCTCATTTCTACACTCCAAGAAACACCGACAATTGGAGATGAATCCGACAAGGAAGAAGATGCAATAGAGATGGACGCGGTTGCGTACGAAAACATCAATGGAAACCTAGAGTCTTTGGATGATGTTCCAATTGGCCCAAGGTTTATGTTGAACTTCTTGCTTGATATGAGCAGAGTTTACATGAAAACAAGAGTCTAGTGGAAGAAGTTTGCCACAACAAAGAATAACTTTAAAAATTACACGCACAACTTTAAGTAAAAGACAATCAACTTGAAAAATATGCTAAGTTGGTGTTTACTTTAAAGTCGTAGAATTTGATAGCAATGGAAGTAGTGCCTTGAATGATAAATGGGCAATTTTATAACATTTTAAAATCATAGACCTTGAGAATTTTGTAATTCGCCCTTCATTTGTATATGGCTTGAGTTCTTTACAATGTTGTTACTCTATGATGTAAATCAAGTTTTTATAGTTTGCATGTTTTGGAATTTGTAACATGTAATAAAGTGAATGTCGTGTAAAATCTTGTGTATGATTAAATTAAATATTTTTTGAATAAATAATGATCTTCCATGATTGTTCAACTTCATCTTTTACAATCAATAAATTAAATTCACTTTTGTCTATTATTATTTATTAAATTTAGTATTGTCATAATATGAGATCTTAAGTAATATTTGAAAACCTACTACAATAGATATATATATAGTATATATAAAGTATTATTCATTGAGAATTTACTTGTAGTGAAATTTATATCATGTATTGAAGAATAAAACTTCAATTTTGTCTCAAACATGTATGATTTGTATGTTTCATTGTAAAGATATTTAATCATTGAAGGCTACGTAATAAAAATCATGTTACTTACTTGCAAAATGAATGATTTGTGATGTATCCAATTCCCCAATATTGATGCAACATCATTGTTTTTGGTTAAATATTATAAAATATATATAATTAATTGCTACGGCCTTCCACAATGATAAGTGATGGCATTCTACTATAGAAATTATCTATCTTTTATCTAAATATGAGTATAAGTTTATCATATGAATCAATTTCCATGCTAATTGAAGGTACTAATTGTGGAAAAGAATTTAGCAAGAAAGTATAAATATTGTGTTTGTAATATTTTTAGAAGATTTTTTTAAAACATTATTGTGTTTGACTACTTTCCTTGAACATTTCAAAAATATCGGATTGTTTGTGATTTTTTGTATAAATTTCAAGTTTTCACTATATGCTCATAGATTTCTAGAAGATAAAAGTCAAATCATTTGAGCCAACCAAAAAAATTCACTAAATTGTAATAGTGCCAAATTTGTTATCATATATCGTAACAGATATGAAATTTTTCATATACAAACCCAATTTACCCACTATATGCAATCTTTACTTTTATAGAATTTCTAGATACTCCAAATTATTTCTAATTTTTAGATGACCCGTCATGTAAACTTGATTGCTATTAAAATTGGCATTCTACATGATGAAAATGGAATTTTAAAATTTAGTTTATGTCCGTGTTCTCCCCACTAGGTACGTGCTTGACTCTGAAATGTGTGCACTCGACCATACATGCTCCACTTGACCCTGCTCGCACGGGCCCAACTTGAAATCCATTCGCGGCCGACCCGAAATCCGTACGCGTGCGACCGAATCGTGTACGCAAACAGCTTGTTCGCGTACTCGCGCAGACCTCTCGCATACGCACGCAGACCTCTTGCATACGCACGCAGACCTCTTGCATAAACGTGCAGCCTGCTTCCATACGTGTGCATACCCCTCGTGTACGCACGCACCCGGTTCGTGTACGCGCGTAGCGTGATTGTATATGTGCCCCTCTAGGTTGTATGTGCCCATCATAGGTCCCGGTTTTCTATAAATATGCGTTTTCCTCGGTTTTATCCCCACTTCCTTGGCGCTTTGGCCCGCAACTATCACTTGGCGGCTGCTTGCTTGGCACTTTTGGGAAGTGTTTTACGGTGTCTATGGACTCCCTTGTAATTCCTCCTTCTCTTCACGCCAATTCAAACCATGGATTTAGAAGAGCCATCTACCACTCGCACGGCACCCAGAAAACAACAACGTAATACGCAGCATGCAAGCAAAAAGGAGAAGAAGCGCTTTAACATATTATTGATTGATGATCAGTTGAAGGCGTTTTCTGGTTGGGAGGTTGTTTCAAAACCGTGGACATTTGCACAATATGCAAAGTATATTGGATGATGTCATATAATATACATGTGGCTATACTCGTGATATTCACTAATGCCGCGTACAGATAGGGCCAACTTAAGTTACCGCACCAATGAGCTCTTCAAGGAGCATTGCATCCAAGCGTACCAACATATCTATGACGAGGCCAAAGTGCGCCGCAACTCAATAAAGATATCAATTTAACAGATGGTTTACGCACAGGTGGTACTTGGCGTACTAGTTGATTGAAACACACTGGAAATCAAAACAAACTCCAAGATGGCGGTGCTCATTGGATTGACAATATCGTATGTGCTGAAGTTTTTGGGAGAAGGTCTTAAGGGAACCATGGAAGTTGAACCTTCGAATGACAAAGTCGAGTGGTCGGAAATTTCAAGTGACGACTCAAATACTGAATGTGATCTTTCCGTGCGTAGGCAAAAAAGGTTATCTTTCAAATCACGCTTGAACAAAGAGCCGTCGATTTCAGAATATGATGGTAAAGAAAGGGATGCCTCAACTAATGCGGTACCAGAGGAGGGCATGGATACAAACAAAAAATCCGCGGAGGGTGACTCGGTAAGCTGTGACAATTATCTTCGAGTTCTTAATCGACTTGAGCAAAGTTTGGAGATAATCGAGGATCTAGGAGAAGAAGTTCAAGAAAAAGAAAATGAAGTTCTGGAATGCCATGAAGAAATTTAAGAACTAAAGGAACAAGTTCGGGACAAGGACCGTCTTCTTGCATTTCTCACTGGCTATAGTGCACTTTAGAACTTTGATAGTGCTAGAAATGTACATAGAGCAATCTTGAAACGTTTTCGAAAAAGAGCCTTCGGCAAATTTGTAACAGCCACTAAATATTGAGTGAAAATTTATATATTTAATGAAACCTTGTATATTGATTGGCATCATAGAAAATTGCCGAACAAAATTTGAGTAAAACCTTGTATATTTAGTGGACTTTTATAAGATTTTTAATATTTCAAAATGTTAACCTTTAAGAGTACGCATCTCATCCTACAACGTGTCCGCTCGGCCAAAAATAATATGCACCCGGCCACACAACGTGCGCGCTCGACCACACAAAATATATGCCTGGCCCCACAGTGTGCCCGCCAGGCTCCACACGCTTCAGCTTTAGCACTACATAAGAATCATATGCGATGTGCTTAACCCCCGTCACATCCTTGGCTCTCTGTCCTGGAACTCCTAATTGGGCTCTTTGCATGAATCTATAAGTTTGTGAGTGACCATTGGGTCCACATTTTCTATTAACACACATAATCCAATTACTTTTGTTGAACTATTTTTGGCACAATATTTTACCAATTTTATGGAGATGTTGTCCCATCAAAGGACTCAAACAAAGGAATGGGCCTCATGGTTCACATTTAATAAGAAGCATCAAGTGACATGTGTTTGGTGCAATTACACGTTTGCATACAAACGTGGCAGGTGCATGTCACACTATAGGTATCGACAATGGACGAAGACTTTGTGCACTAAGGCCCCAGCAGTTGTTAAGGCGCGTTTTGAAAGATGCGGGAATATTATTTCTACTAGGATGCCGGGGCAAAGATCGTTGGCCTTCCTAGCGCATCAATGACATGTTCCACTGAACCTTGTTTCAGCCAGCAAGAGAGGAGACGAATTCTACCAAGAATTCAAGAGCAGAAAGCAGAGGCAGAGGACACTACAAGGTACCGGAACCCAAGCTTAGAGGAGAGTACGGCGAACCGGAGACATCCAGTAGACATGGAGGCGATTGGCGAGAATTCATCACAGGAGGCATACGATTTGCCCCCGAGAAGACCAGACGGATCTAGAGATCCAGGAGAACTCCAGATCCGGACAGGACAGGACAACAGAGAAGCACAGGGAGCACAAGAGATGAACCGGAGGGAGTTTGGAGTCCCTGGAGGCACACTCCACCACCGATGGGAGCCGGTTCAGACGAATGTCAGCATGTTGGTCAATGATCCAGACCCAAAGGAGAGGATGGACCTCCGGGCATGGGAAAGACCGCCAACTCCAAGGTATGAAGCTCAAACTCCAGACAATCTACGTACTAGTTTGGATGAAATGAGCCAGAGGTTGGGACACGAATACCCAAGGAGATATGGTCCAGACACAGGATGTCCAGGATCAGACGTGGGACATCCAGGACTGGACATGGGACGTCTAGGACTAGACGAGCATAGGAGCAATCAAGGATTTTCACGTACACGAAGGACACCAACAGTCCACTTCAGAGAAGAAGAAGATTTCGACCATGATGCAGAGTTCATCTTTGAACAAAGGCGAATGTTGGACGAGTTTAAAGCTCAACAGAGGGTAGAGAAGGAGGCAAGATGCCAAAGGACACAAGGAGGCCCAGTACAACCGCACCGAAGAGAGTGGGGCTACCAGACAAGAGGTGGACCTGAACTCCCGGAAGCCATGAGGTTACTGCAAGAGCAGACCCAACGACAAGATGCAGAGAAGACATGGCAGGAAGAGCAACGACGCTTGGAGGACCAGAGGACTGCAGACATTCAAAGGCGGAAGGACGAGGCCCGACAATAGACTTTCCAGTGGTGGGAAGCGTGGCAGAGTGCAGTGGAGCCATCAACGGCAGCACCAGAACCAGACCCGTTGGGAAGATGGAGACATTTCCCAGAGACCGGCCCTACAGAGCGGCTGGGAGACTCATCCTGACAACTAGGCCCGGAGGAATGGGGATACATGGACCGGCGGCCTTCCAGGACAATGGGAGCTACGCCAACACCCAGACCCGACGGCAGGGGCGCAGGTCCAGGAGGTCCAGTTCATCCAACTGGAACATTATCGAGGGCACCGGAACCGGTGCACTACAAGGAGCAGCCGTATGTGGGTACGTATCCTACGGTCTACCCACCTCAGGTCGTTACACTAGGACCTAGATCCAGGGCTCCAGAGTTTGTACGTATGGGTCCACCCCCGGGTTTGGCTCCGAAACCAAGCTCCAGTTATCCACCAGTGGTATACGACAGACCGTTGCCGCCTGGCGAGACCACGTACAGAGGACCCATTCGGACGTATCCTCCAACAGATTACTCAGCTGGACCCCCAGCACCAGCTCCAGTTTGGCGAACCGCAGCACCCCTGGCGGTAGTACCAGACAGGAAACCCCTGACGTACACCAAGAACAAAGAGGGGAGTAATCCAGACGCTCACATACTCCAGTTCGAGAGGACATTGTGGCATAATGGAGAAACCGACGAGCAAGTGATCATCAACTTGTTTGGGACCACCTTGGGAGACAAAGTTGGAGCCTGGTATGAAACATATATGGAGAATCATCTGTACTGCTCATGGGCTGACATCAAGGCGGCATTCCGAAAACGCTACCGGAGCCAGACTACCGATGAAGCCGTCTACAGAGAACTGAAGTCCTTCGCACAACAGGTGGGAGAAAAAGTCCAGGATTACTATGACCGGTTCATGACATTGATGAAATGTCTGCAGTCGGATCCAGGAGAGGACTTCCGAATTACTAACTTCAGAGCTGGACTCTTGGAGTACATCAAGTTTACCACGAGCATTGCTCCAGCCCGGACTTTGACAGAGTTGCTGGATGCAGCACTTCGATGTGAGGAGAACTGTTTGGACCTGAATGGTAAAACAACAGGCATCGAAATCCGAAGAAACGACTCCAATGGCAAGGGAGGAGGTACCACAAGTAAGGCAGCCACTCCGGAAGCGCCGAAGAAATTCTGCAACCGTTGCAAACGTGCAGGACATCTAGAATCCGATTGTTGGTTCAATCCAGATAATCCACAAGGACTGCCACGCAGAACTACGGAAGGGGCATTAGTGAATGTCAATGAAGTCCGGATTTAGCCTGAATCGAACCAAGGCACACAACAGAATTCTTCTGGAAGCTACTCCAGACCAGTGTATTCGCGCTCAGGAGGTGGAAACTCTAATTATAACCCGCCGGAGGTTTGCCACTTATGCGGTCAACCGGGGCACCGGAGATACAACTGCCCGCGCAAGAAGGAGTGGGAAGAGTTTCTAGCCACGATGGCCAAGAACAAGGCTCATCCAGCCCACCACGTCAGCAACGTGGATATCTAGATATTGGAGGAAGAAGATCCCGTTGTAGTAGCCAGCTTGACTAGAGCTCAACGTCTCAAGGCAGGATTAGCAGCACCAGACAAGGAGGACCAAGCACCTGAACCTCGGAGCGCGTGGACTCAGGTAGATTGGAAAGAAGAAGAAAGGTTGAGAAACGCGATGATGGATACCATCAAGGAGATGCACGAGCAGGAGCAGGTCGATCAAGGAACAACTTCCACTCAACCTACTCCAGACCCAGACAAGGATGTTATACCTTCCTCTTCGGAAGACTGGTTGGAATTTCCTGACTCTGATGTCTTGGAAAGTCCAGTACGGACCAAGGAGACCACACCAAGCGAGTTACCTACGTCCGGAGGTTCAACAGACATCATTCCTGGAGTTGGAAGGAAGATATTACAAAGTCCAGTGACGGTGACTCTTGGACAACTACTGCACATGGCCCCCAACCTCAGTGACTTTATGAGGACTCACTTGTTTCCCTCTCCAGAACCACGGGCAACTCCAGAGAAGAGTACCAATCCAACCATGGACCCCGATACCTCCAAGGTACCAAGTCCAGTCTCTAGTGCTGCGGTCGATGTAGACCGGAATTTACCAGTACTACGCGTACAAATTGGTACTGGAACTCTGGAGAATGTTCTGCTGGATGGAGGCTCTGGAGTTAATCTCATCACAGAAGAGGAGCGGAAGCGTTTGGGTCTCAGAGACCCACAATCTGCACCGTATAGATTACGTATGGCAGATCAAACGGTAGTGGAACCGGTGGGCCTTATACGGAATGTCAAGATTCACATTCATGGTATTCCATACCTGATTAGTCTTACGGTCATCAAGAACAAGGAGGTTAACGAAGCTTACAGCATGTTGTTGGGAAGACCATGGCTGATAGATGCCAAAGTCCAGCATGATTGGGGCAACAACCTTGTGACCATTCGTGGAGGCGGCACTGTCAAGACCATTCGAGTCAACCAGCGCACAGGCCCCAGACCTAAGCTGCTAGAGGTTGTAGTCGCCTATAGCTTTGAAGTTGGCCTAACAGAAGAAGAGGAGACCCGATGGTTGGATACAGAACCAGATGTCTTGGTTGTTGGAACCATAACCTTACCGAGTTTCGGTGTAGGTCCAGATTCGGACCCCGTACCAGATACTCTGCTGGTACAAGAGTCAGCGCCAGGCGCACAGACTTCTGCAGAGGACCAGAAGAGTCCACATGCCACGTACCCGGAGCACTTCTATACATTCACGGAAGGTGACATCGATGTAGACGAAACTCCCGTGCGGGTCAAGGTCCAGGACATGCAGGTGGCGGCCTGGACACTCCCTGAGTCAGAACAACTGCGGAAGGTCAATGTCGGGACAGAAGAGGAACCACAGTATTTGCGGATAAATGCATATCTAGACCCGGAATTGGCTACACAAGCAGACACTCCTTAGGGAGTATAAGGATGTCTTTGCCTGGACATACAAGGATTTGAAGGGGATCCCTCCTTCAATCGCCCAACATCGGATTGAGTTGGAGAAAGACATACCTCCAGCCCATCAAGCCCGATACAGGATGAATCCAAACTACGCTAGCATCGTCAAGCGTGATCTGGACAAGTTGCTCCAGGCTGGATTCATCGCACCAGTGGAGGATGCTACATGGCTATCACCCATAGTCATTGTGCCCAAGAAGAATGGGAAGTTACGCATATGCATAGACTTCCGTAAGCTGAACGCAGCAACCAAAAAAGACCCGTATCCATTACCTTTTACAGAAGAAGTTCTGGATACTCTGGCGGGTCATGAGATGTACTCGTTCCTGGACGGATACTCTGGATATCATCAGATCCAAATTGCTCCGGAGGAGAGGTACAAGACAGCCTTTGTTACAGACTGGGGAGCTTTCGTCTGGATAGTCATGCCATTTGGACTCAAGAACGCTCCGCCCACATACCAGAGGGCAGTCAACAAAGCATTTCGGGAGTATATTGATGACTTCATGAAGCTGTTCCTGGACGACTTCAGCGTCTACAGTGATATATTCACTCACTTGGAGAAGCTTTGGCTGTGCTTTATCAAGTGTCGGGAGTACGGCATTAGTCTGAACCCGGAGAAATGTGCACTCCTGGTGTACTCTGGAATTATATTAGGCCACGTCGTGTCCAGAGAAGGAAAATTTCCAGATCCGAAGAAGATCGAAGTCATTGCCAACATGACTAGACCGACAAAACCTAGAGACGTTCAGGTGTTTAATGGCTTTGCCCAGTTCAACCGTTGCTATATCCGGTCCTACGCACACGTCATGGAACCCATTACCAAACTCATGCGCCAAACTAAGGAGTTCATTTGGACTGATCAATGCGAGAAGGCTTGGTTGGACATCAAGGAGAGGTACCAGAATGCCCCGATTCTCATTGTACCACACTGGGATCTGGAGTTCCATATACATACAGATGCCTCCAACATTGCTGTGGGCGTTATGCTAGCCCAGAATCCCACTAGGAAATGTGACCAGCCAATCTCCTATGCTTCTCGACTGTTGAATTCAGTTGAGAAGAACTACACCACAACTGAACGGGAAGCTCTGGCGATGGTGTATGCTCTGAGTAAGTACCGACATTACTTATTGGGCAATAAAATTGTTTTTTATGTTGACCACATGGCTTTAGTGTACCTGGTCAATAAACCACAGGTGTCTGGACGAATCGCCCGATGGCTTACTTTTCCAGGAGTACAATTTTACTGTGGTTTATAAACCAGGCAAGACCCATGGGATCGCGGATGCGTTGTCCAGATTATCCAATGGTGAACCCCCAACTGGAGTGGAAGATCAAACTGGAGATGCAGGTCTATTCTATGTAAACCCAGAGTGGTTACAGGATGTGACAGCCTACCTCCGCACTGGACATTTGCGACATGAATTGACCAAGGACGAACAAAGGAAGCTCATCCTCAAATCCCTCCCATTCACGCTCATATCTGGAGTGCTGCACAAGAGGGGGCAGGATCTGGTTATCCGTCGAGTGCTGGACCCCGGTCAAGCCGAACTGGTGATGCGGGAATTACACATGGGAGTTGGAGGCGGCCATTTTTCACAAGACATTACCGCACGAAAGATTCTGGATGCTGGATACTGGTGGCCAGCCATACACAGAGACGTATCGGAGTATTGTCGGGCCTGTGACAAGTGTCAACGGGTGGGAGGGATGACCGCCACGGGACTTGCTCAACTTGTTACCAACATGCCCGCGGAGCCCTTCATGAAGTGGGGACTGGACTTTATTGGACCCATCAAACCCATGGCGTCCAGATCAGGGTGTCGGTACATTCTGGTGGCAACCGATTACGCTACCAAGTGGGTTGAGGCTCGAGCCTTACGAACGAACTCTGCTGCAGTCACTGCAAGATTTCTGTATGAACAGATCTTGACCAGGTACGGGTGTCCTTTGACACTTGTCAGCGACCAAGGTTCTCACTTTATCAATGAAGCAATCGAGTATCTGGTGGACCATTTTCTCCTCCAGCACCGAACTTCTACAACATACTATCCACAAGGGAATGGTCAAGCGGAATCGACCAACAAGGTGATTGGTCATCTCCTCACCAAGTTGGTGAATGAGAAGCGCACGGACTGGGATGAACATCTCCATACTGTGCTGTTTTCCTACCGAACAGTATACAAAGTATCAACTGGACATACACCATTCCAGTTGGTATATGGATTACATCCATTGATGCCAACGGAGTATCTGATCCCGACCCGGACATCGGAAGGTTCTCTGGACTATACGTCTACACGTGTCCTGACAGCTCGAATTGCAGATCTAGAACAGGTGGACACATACAGAACAGTGGCCCAGGAGCAGGTTGGCAAACGCCAGTGGGACCGAGCGCTCTGGAGTCAGCAACATTACAAGCAGAAGGACTTCTAGATTGGAGATTACGTTTTATGGTATCCAAAGGGCCATAAGGAGCACGTTGGCAAATTCAAGAGTCGGTGGTTTGGACCTTATCGGATCCAATACAGGTTACAGAACAATACAGCTCTTCTGGTGAAGGTGGACAATTTCGACCCCAACCCGATACTGGTCAACATTAACAAACTCAAGCCTTATCGGTTCTATGAGAAAGACCAATCACTCCCAGTGATTCCCGGTGACTCAATCCAAGGACGGATTGTGCAGCAAAAGGGGGATAGCGGTCCCGAAGACCAAGTGCAGGTTATTTCAACTTTTTTGGGAAGTTCAGATGCTACAACAACTCTAGCAAGAGAAAACCAGACAACGCAAATGACCCACGAAGTCAATCTGGAGTTGTCTGGACATGGTGGTCCAGAAGAGTTGAAGTTCTCTGAACATGGTGGTCCAGAGAATATGTCAACACCCATAGACAAAAACAGACTGGTACAGCCCGGAAGTCTAGGGGAGCGCTCGAATCTTCAAGGGATGCAGATGAACCCTGCAGGACTTGGATGTCTAGAGTTTACAGAGGGAGGAGAATGCGGAACAGTGGCCCTGGAGAACTCGAGCGAATTGCAAAGTCCAGTGTTTACTTCAACACTGGCAATATACAACCAGCTAGACACTAGCTACCTCCAGCCGGACATCCACGCACCAGAAAGTCAACAGAAGGAGGAAGGCAACTCCAAAAAAAACCAACAACAGGAGGAGGAAGAAGAATGGAGACGGGAAATTGAGCAGAAACATTGGGGATTAAGGTTGGGCTGCAACACGGTGGAAGCAGTGGAGCTGGCAGAGGGACACCAACCGGCTTCAAGCAGAGGAGTGACCAAACCCTTACTGGCTGCTTCACGAGGACAGATCCTCAATAAGGATACGTCTGCCTTGGCTTCTGACGCAAAAATCGGAAGGCAAGTGACTCCGCAATCCCAGGCACCGGATGTCCAGGCTGTGAACCTCCCTGGATAGTAGACTATTCCGTTTCCAACTCCAGACTTTGACACACCTTCCACTACTTTCTGGAACACCACCTATCCAGTCCAGATGGGTTCAGGACTAATTGGCGATCAGCGAGGTGGGACATCCGAACTGCCGCCTGGACATGGCGTTCAAGGACCGGCGTCATTTCACATGGCAACTAGGGAGCAGTATGCGCGTACGGGAGGTTATGGTAGTCCATTCCAGTATCCACTTCCCCGACATTATTCTGGACCACCAGAGGGTGTATCTGGACATTGCGGTATGAGTGCCGGACCTCAAAGCTATGTCCCACAATTTCTCCCTCACCCCGGAGTTCCACCCTACCCGCAGTACTATCCAATGGCTCCTCCAGTCGCCTTTCTGGAGTCGGTCGGGGCACCTATTTTTCCCACAGCGTGGATTTGCCTCGGATACCCGGTATGGAGGTAGTTTCAGGTCCAGAGTAGATTCAAGAATTGGCGACTACGTCCGGATCCGGACATGGCATGCAAGTGGAGACCCGACCCGATCCCGGAATTAACGCGCCAAGCAACAATGTTCTTCTCGACAAGGTGGCTACTTCTTCTAGTGGCTAGAGATGTCCAGCAGAACTCTAGAGGTGACTTGTCTGGACTTCTAACCCGGTATTAGATCTCTGGACTTATGTTTTATCCCCAGTTCACCACTTGAACATCTGAGGGCAGATGTTGTTCAAAAGGGGGATAATGTTAACCGGGGATTTAGGCTTATTATGAGCTCCAGGTAGTAATTTTTTGATTTACTAAGTAGTTTCATTGGTAAAAAGTAACTAGTGGATGAATCTGGACAGTGGATGAGACTGTCCGGACTGACAGTGGATGACACTGTCTAGTCGGGACTTTGGATGAACTGTCCAGATTTTGGATGAAACTGTCCGGACATGGATGTCATCCATCCGGACACCTTTCATCCATTAGGGCAGATTAGGGTTTGGAGGGGTTAGAGAGCCGCCTCTTAGGCTTTTGGGAGGCTCTCTTCTCTTCTCCTCTCTTCCTCTCTCTTGTCTTGTGTGGGCTGATTTCTGGAGTTGTTGCAACTAGGGTGTAGAAGTGGAGTTAGAGAGCTAGGAAGTGAAGTTAGTGTATGGATCTAGAGTTGAAGTGAGTATGGAAGTGGTTTATGGACGTGTAAGGAAGTAAAGCAAGACTTTGCCACTATCTATTGTGTGTTTGTATTAGGGTTTGAAGGTGTGAGTAGATCTTGATGTTTGAAGAGCATTTGTGGTGAAATTGGGTTGTAGGTATTATAGATCTGGCCTGAATACACTAGATCTGATGTAGATCTAGCTTGATCTACTAAACCCTACTCAAATCTGGAGCATGAGAGTGAGAAAACGTCCAGATTAGTTGTGGGTATGGTCTGATCTGTTGCAATCTGGTGTGAAAATACTAGATCTGATGTAATCTGATGTAATGATGAGATCTTCCCTTTAACACAGGTGCATGTCACACTATGGGTATCGACAATGGACGAAGACTTTGTGCACTAAGGCCCCAGCAGTTGTTAAGGCGCGTTTTGAAAGATGCGGGAATATTATTTCTACTAGGATGCCGGGGCAAAGATCGTTGGCCTTCCTAGCGCATCAATGACATGTTCCACTGAACCTTGTTTCAGCCAATCGATCCAAAAAGGTAGTGCCTTGGAAACTCAAAATGAGGAGAACACGCAATCTACAAATCCTCTAAGCCAAGCAACATCATCAACGCCAAGATCTGTACGGCAACGGAGCTTCCTGGAGGGTTTCCAACTTGAAAAACGAAAAAAATTGGATAAATTATGGGCACAATTATTTTATGAAGCAAACACTGCATGCAAAGTGGTTAGACATTCGACCTTCGTTAAGGCTACACTTGCAAAGTCAAAGGCGGCTTTTGATTATACCCCGCCATTGTAAAATTCCATGAGGACGGTATACATTGAGCCCCTTAAAAAAAGTGGAAGACCTAGTTGACAAGAAGACCGGTGTAGTTATTGCCAAATATGGGGCAACAATATGCTTGGACAAATGGGACAATGTTATGCGTTGTGCTCGTATGTCCAATGGGTGATAGCTTCTTGGGGTCTATAGACACCACGGGTATGAAGAAATCTAAGGCATATATAGGCGACCAATTGAAAAATTTAGTCGAAAAGGTTGGACCATTGAATGTGGTCCAAGTGTGCACCGATAATGCAACAAACATGTTGGGGGCAATGAAGAAGGTCACCAAGGAGTACCTGCACATATATACACAAGGATATTGTGCACATACCGTAGGTCAAGGGCACCTTTGGCACTTGGACGCCAAATAATTAATTAAAGTAAAAAAAGTGGGTTCGGCTTTCTAAAAGAGATTTTAGCAGGAGTTCACATATTACTATAATTAGCCTATTTTGACAGTCAAGGGGATTGAACCTAAGACCTCAAGCTCCCTACTTGGTGCTCTCTTGCACACACTTCTAAGAACCAAGGCTTTCCAAGCCATAACTCTCTATTCATGTCCTTGGAGTCCAAAGATTTTGTATATTAATATTTTCTTCAATTTTGGCATTTTCACTCAATAATTTCCCAAATCATTCGGCATGCCTTTTTTGAATTCATCATAGCCAAAGGTGCCCTTCACCTACGGTATTTTGGACCTCCTCCTTGAGGACTCGGGGAAGGAAGACATATTTGCAGACCTTGGCATAAGAGGTTGCATTGTATATCCGGAACCACCATGTGTCCATGACTCTTTTTTGACAATTTTTGCCAAAATTGTCTCTCTTCAAGCCGGGAGCAATAAGGTTTGCATGCAATTATTGAGATTCAAAACAAGTAGAGAAATCATTGCACAAGCAAATGAAACACACAAGGTATTATAAACAATGCTTAGAGTGAGATATGGCCTTTTTTCGAAGGCTTTTACTTATAGTACCAATTGGAAACATCCTTTGCCAATACATATGGGACTACTTTAGGAATGTTTCACCTCTCTTCATTTTTTCCCCTTTTCTCTCCATTCTAAATATACCTCAACTATTTACAATATCATATCAACAACGAGCAACTCTAATCTCTAACACTCCCACTTTGACAGTAGTTACCTTCTCGCAATCCCATCGCCTTTGCTAACCTTTGATGCCGCTCTTTTGCAAGTGCATTTGTCAACACATCCGCCACCATGTCTTCCGTTGGACAATACTTCAAGCTTATCTCGCCACTCTCCAACTCTCCCAAATGAAGTGATGCTACACATCAATGTGCTTTGTGCGTGAGTGGTATGTGGGGTTCTTTGCAAGAGCTATACACCCTTGGTTCTCACACATGATGGTCGTTGCTCCTTTTTGAACAAATCTCACATCTGCCAAGAGCTTATGAAGCCAAATGATCTCCTTCGTACTTTGGCTAGTTGCCATATAGTCCGCCTCTATTGTGGACAAGACAATGGTTGGTTGCCTCTTACAATTCCACAAGATGGCATCAACTCCAACAAAGAACACATCCTCCGTTGCCGAACAACGTTCATTTGCATCTCCGGCCTAATCCGCATCACAATACCCCCTCAATCAATGTCCTTACCACCAAGGTTTAATTTGTGGTCAATAGTACCTTGCAAGCACCGCATGATGCACTTCACGGCACTCCAATGAGATGAATCAACCCTAGACATGAATTGACTCACCATGCTCACCGCAAAAGCAAGGTGACGTTGTGTGCCTACCATGACATACATCAAGGATCCAACTCCACTCTAGTATGGCACGCCTTCCATCTCACCTTGAATGACTTGAAACTCTTCCTCCGAAAGCTTCAACAACTTGACATCCACATCAAGTGGGGTACCAATGGATTTGCACTCATCCATGTTGAAGCGCTTGAGCACCTCCTCAAGATACTTCTTTTTACTCATGGTGATGGTCCATGCCTTGCAGTCTGCCACAAATTCCACACCAAGTCAATATTTTAACTTGCCAAGATCGCTCATCTCAAACTCCGTGTTGAGCTTACCTTTGAGCCATGCTAACTTAGCCTTTTCAAATGGCTAGCCAAGATGATCAAGTCATCCACATAGATGAAGATTGTCACCAAGTACCCACCCGTTTGCTTGATGTACAAGGAATGGTCCGCTTTGCTACTTGTAAAACCTTCCTTGGTGAAGAAAACATCGATGCATTGGTACCATGCTCTTGGTGATTACTTGAGTCCATACAATGACTTCTTGAGTTTGCACACAAGATGATCAAAGTCTTCTTGTTCAAAACCTTGCGGTTGGACCATGTAAATGTCCTCCCCCAACTCACCATTTCAAAATATGGTCTTCACATCCATTTGGTGGATCTCCAAGTCCAAGGCCGCCCCAAGTGTAAGACTGCACCGAATGGTGGTGAACTTAACAAAGGAAGCAAACGCCTTAAGAAAGTCCACTCCCGCAACTTGAGTGTATCCCTTGGCAACTATTCTTGCCTTGTGGCGCGCCACTCTACCCAAAGCATCCTTCTTTGTACGGAATACCCACTTGCATCCAACACTCTTGCAATCCTTTGAAAGAGGAGCAAACTCCCACGAGCCATTCCCCATGAGCGAGTCATACTCCTCTTGCATGGCCGACTCCCACTTGCTCGCATCTTCCGATTGCATAGCCTCACACATGTTTAAAGGATCCTCCAATCATGCCAAATTGGCTCGCTCTATCTCATGTTGAGGCGAAATGTGGCTCTTCCACTATTCATTAGGCGGGCGGCGTTCTCTTCTTCGATACCATAGCTCTTATAAATTCTCTAAGTCCTCATCGCTTTGTAAAAGTGTTGATGAAGATGCTACACCTCCTTCTAGTTCGGCATTCAATCTCTCTTCTTTCTTAGTATTGCCATCGCAATATTTTAAGGGTGGTGGTTTGGAAGATTTGTTCACCAAGGTAGGAGTCTCGCTTCTTCCACTTGGACTCATCTCCAAAACATCACCAATACTAGTAGTATCTTCAACAAATACTACATCACAACTCTTAGTGATCTTCTTCGTCTCAATGCACATGAGCTGATATACCTTACTGCTTTCACAATAGCCAAGAAACAAATACTTTGTACCTTTTGCATCAAGCTTACCCCTCTTTGTATCCGGCACCATTGCATATGCAATGCATCCAAACACACGCACATGCGCAATGCATGGCTTGCGACTACTCCAAGCTTTTTGCGGTGTCATGGTAACAAGAGGCCTCGTTGGTCATTGATTGTGGATATAGACCGCACTGGCCTCTGCTTTTGTCAAAAATTCAAGCTTTAGGAGTTGTGCATGGATCATGCTCCTTGCCATTTCTACTGTGGTACAATTTGCACATTCTACAACTCCATTTTTCTCCGGCGTGTAAGGTATTGACGTGTGCCTCTCAATGCCATGTTTCTTCAAAAAACTTGGAAAGCCTTTTAATATGAACTCCCTACCATTGTCCATCAAGAACACCTTGATCTTGTGCTCTAATCAGGGTTGTCATACTGGACGGACGTCTCGTTTGCTCGTCCGTCCGATTCGCCCGTCCGGTAGAGCTCTCGCCCGTTCAATACAGTCAACATAGGATTGACATACCCGCAAGGTAAAAAACAGGCGACGTGGTAGCCATGTTGGCACCTCATCGCTGCCACGTAGGATAGAGACATGTTTAAGTAGGGGGAAGGACTAAAGGGAAGAGAGAGGTAGTGCGGAGACGTCCCCGTCCCTACCAGTGCAAGGGCGGAGACGTCCTCGTCCCTTCATGGGTTAGATTATAGTGTTTAAAGTTACCATATATTGGTAGCAAAAACTGTGGAATTTAGAGGGTGTACTACTTTAACTATCAATAGAGTCTTGCAAGAATTTATTTTCTTTGAATTAGAGCGGTTCACATGTGCACTAGGTTGAAGCTTCGCATTGACATATTATATGTGAAGAAAATATTTATACCCAATTATTGGTGATTGAAGAAATGCAAATCTCATACTCAAAATTTAAAAGTTGGATGTATACAAAATTGATTAGATGAGACGTATGGCAATTGCCAAGTACACATACTCTACTACGAAGATGCCGTACGGTCTTCTTAACCACCACATGCGAAACTAATGCAACTAATTAACAAAAAACTATTGTCGGTAATAACATAGAGGCATAGTCCAGCGGTGGCGGGGTTTCATTAATGTGTCTATAACATCTGGCACAGAAGACCGTTCACTCACATCTTCTTTAAGGCCTTCCAATTGTAGCTTCAGGTGTACATATTGCTCCGTATTTTTGGCGGTGAAATATTGTGTGTCCCATTCTCCTTGCCAAATGCGAGAACAAATCCAATCCACCGCAAATGCATCTGTTGCCTTGGAGTAGAGGTGTGACCGTTGCATGACTTCAAGCAAGTTGGTGGAGCCCTGCGGCCCAAAAACATAGAACAGTTTTGGTGCCATAAACCGTCGCCGCTCTCTCTCATCTTGAAGCTGCTCTTTGAATTGATAACCATACCTTGATGGCTCATTCTCCACAATCCGACTAGAAAGCTCCCAATCGCAAATTCCTACGTACACCGTGTCGGGTTTCTACTCATCAAAGTGGAGCAAAACATTTGATGGAGAGAGTTCATTGTGTATATAATTCGCGTCATGTCATTTCCCCACAATGACAAGCAACGATTGCGCGAGGTTTAGTCGATTTTTGCGGTAAGTTTTTACCCACCAAAGCTCTTCGATCGACAACCTGGTATTTGGATGCATCTCAATATGTTCAAACGGCAATGATTTGTCCACTTTCGAGTCATACTTGGACCAAAAAGAAGCCAGAGATCCCCCATTCCACCAGAGCATGTACCCTTCCATAGTTTTCGGGTAGATGTACGCAAGTCTAATGATCCCTGGATGCACCACCGGACACCTTCCAGCCTCGTTGATGATGTCTCAGCGCTTCTCCCTCTGGTTGGTGTTGGTCAGAGTCTTTCTGGCGAAGTAAATCCAACTTGGAATGTTTTCCAGTTTTGTTATCATCACCTTCTATACAGCTCCATAGCCACCGACCGCTTTCTGCCCTAGCATTGGAATCACTTTAGCGCAACTATCAAGCCACTTGAATGTTCCACCGACGTAGTGAGCCAAAATTTGGTCCTCAATTGTCGCTTTCCAAGGAGCCAGTTTCTTCTTACGGGAAGAAAAGTACTATTGAACGAAGCTCTGGATCATCTTCATCTTCGCTACAAGTGAGTTGTTCTCAATGTTCCAGTTGCTTCCATCCTCCTTCTTCCCCGTGACGTAACACCAATTCGCAACAATATTGGTGGTTAGTGCGGTCACTTGTATGTCCAACCACTCCAAATGCAACCAATAACCTGAGAAATCATTAAATCTCTCAAATTTATCAAGTTTTGACATTATTTTGTGTCGCATGTCAACGGTCAACTTATGGTATCTCTCTTCGTTGTGCGGCCAAGAAGCTCCTCATCAATGCATGCCTCGTTCCGCGGTTGTAAAACTCGACGGCAATCCCTCTACATTCAACAATGTATTCATGTTGGGGCATGTCCGGATTTGGTATCTTCTACCTCTTCCCGCTCAATGATGACGGATTCAATGATCCCGACGTCAACTCCCGTGTTGGATGATCTCACCAACATCATCCAAATCCATAAATTGGGGACGCTTCTCCATTGACCTACTTCCTTATCCTGCCATACGTGATAGTCAACTCCCTACCGTGGTCGAAATTCCAAACTAATGGTTTTAAAAAAAACCGCAAAGAGTCTGGGTGCAGTAAATGGGCCAAGCCCGAACATCCACCGAACTCACTTTCAGGCCGCAAAGCAAGTTGACACGTGAGGCCTAGGAAGTGGACTTGGCAGAGAATAAGGACAAAAGTCCCCTATTTATATGGTTTCCTAGGTTTTAGCGAAGACGTCTCCGCCCCACCCCAGCAGGGGCGGAGACGTCCCCGCCTCAGCCTGGGGACCTTAGATCAGCACTTTGTCTATCGGCTATATAATATCGTGCACGCCCCTAATTGTCCTTGCCTCACATACTCCTTCTTCATCCACCTCTTCATTGAGTTGGTTGTGGGCGTCGTGTGAGGACTTCATTCATTCGCATCACATACATTATTCAGATTTTGTCCACCCATGGCTACGCCGATAAAAATGAGTAAAGAAGAACGAGACAACGGTCCACTACGATCGGGAAACAAACAGTGGAAGAGGTTGTATGTGCTTCGAAATCCAGCTAAACTAGCTTTTAAAGGTTGGGAAGAAGTTCCGGAGCCATGGAGTTTTGAGGATTGCTCAAACTTCATCGAGTGGTGCCATATCAACAAGGCTTTCCTAGAAGAGCGACACAATTATCACCAACGCTTTTGCAAGGCAAATTTATGGAAATGCACCGACGAGGCGTATAAAAATCGGTGCATTGAAGTATACCAGGTGTTGTACGACATCCCTTATATCAAACGCAATGCAGTAAATCTCTTCCTTGCGCGAGGTGTCCACGCGGAGGTAAAGTTGGGAAGAGGGTGGATTGATCCACCTTGAAAGCTATGGGAGATAGCATAAAAGGTTTTTCTCCGGCAAATGGATTGATTCCAATGGGGACACGGAGGTATCCAGAAGGCGGATTGGGCAATTTGATGGCGAAGACTGAACCGATCGACACGTACAAGACCGATCCCTCAAACACAGAGACAGACTCTGACGGATCCCACGTTCCAATCACAATGAGCCAAAGGACACAAGCGTGCACCAAACGAAGGAGGGTGGAACAGACGGTTAACATAGTCGTTAACGATACCATTAATGAAGTTGTAGCTCAGGTGCAATCCCGTGCGATTGTTGATCGAACGTTCGAAGCCACTACTGGTGCTATTTTTACCAGCACTATCCAAACCTTGTTGAACCAATTGGAAGGGAAGAGGACAGAACTATTGTCATTGCACGATGAGGTTTGCAAGTTGAGAGTTGAACTCAATGACAAAAACAATGTTATTGACCAGCAACAACGTGATATGGAGGAGCTTCAACTTGCCCTACAAGCTAGTACAATGACCATCGAAGATCGGAATCCACGACGGAAGGAAGAAGGGCTTGTATAAGTGTCAACCCAAGACGATTCATTGTTGTTTGACGAGGCCCCTACCAACGTTGACAAAGCTATGGTCAACAAAGAAGAGGGTGCGGCGGGTGATGGTGGTAAAGAGCTCGCTAAAGCGCTTGAAGAGAATTCAAGACTACAAAGTCGCTTGGATGTGTTGGTAGAACATTACTATCAATGGAAATTGGCCTGCGTCTTCACAGTCGATCGGTCCCGACAAGTGGTGGCGAAATTCCAAAAAATCGACAACAACTATACCGAAACAACCAAGAGAGGGTGTTTGATTTGATGTCGTGGGCCCTCGTAGATGATCTTTTCAAGATGGATGAAATGGCAATGGTGAAAACCACCGGTGGGCAAACAACCATTGATTGGTCCCGTTACAATTGGGATTTCAAAAAGGAGGTTTCATCCACCCTCGACCATCGGGCCAACCCCATGTTATTATGGCCACAACTTTTGAACTTTGTATTGGACGGTACGACTTGCTCAATTTGTCTAAACCCATTTGGTCTAGAGGGTGGGATGCATCTAGACACTTATCAGCAGATTGTCCGGGTGTGCAAGAATTTGATCCCGTTAAAGGACAAATACGGTCAAGGAAAACGAAATTTCTTCTACCAATGCTTTAATGGCCATTGGGACGAGAACGGGGAGCAATTTCGATTCGGACCTCATCCACGGCAATGGTGTGGGCCATTGATGGAGTTCGCATCACAGACAACAACGGGGATCGCATTTCTCACGACATTGACCAACCGGACCCGCAAGAACTAAGGCAATTATCGGAATCAGAGTGGAAAGAAATTTTCCGAAATGACGGAATCGACTTCTTGCTTGATGTGCACAGTCCAGGGACACGGCAAGCGCTCGACCAGCTCATGCAATCCCAAATTCTAAGGGCCGTGTTGGATGAAGATGGACTAGCGAGGAGAACATGATCGGCGTCTTGTAGACTTGTATTGGGCTCAGATGAAGACCTCCCAATGCATGTAGGGGCACACGACAACGAGGCAGGGGCAAGTGGCACTACTAATAGCCTGATGAATATTGACTAGGTGTATTTTTTGTTTTTGCGGTACCAAAAGACATTTTTCTTACAATGCTCTATCTTTTAGCGTTTAATGTATTTTCCCATTTCCGTACTACATTATGCATAGTAAAAAAATATGAATAGTAGTATCTACTTTACTTATAAAAGTGGTGTGATTATGAATGTTCTTAAGCCTCATAAGGATTTGTGCATTTGTATGAAAAAAAATGGTATGGACCAACTTTTAAACCTCCAAACATTTTTAATCCCTAAAGGACCAAGGCATTTTTGCACCAGAAACACTTCAAAACTGCTCGGCTCTAGTATAATGCCTAAGATGGGAGACAAAACCTTTTTATTTCTACATCTAGCATAGGATCTCAATAAATACTTTTTAATTAATGTCCCCACAAAATTTCATAATTTTTGACCGCACGGATTTATAGATTATAGAGTTTGAAGTCAAGCAAATGGTTCATTTTCTTCCCTATGTTTGGTGGATCAAGAGACTTTGACTTCACTTGGTATCAAATTTTTGCACTACATAAGGCCTAAATCCATTACAATTGTGTTTAGGATGATGTTAGTTTCTTATACACCAATTGTTAGAAGTAGAAAAAGGGTGTAGCTTATTCAAGTCAACTATGCTAGTAGTGGAAGCTCAAAAATGGCCAATTATTGTTTTAGCTTTTAGATACTTGATATCTTTTAGATTGATGATCCAAACGGTCAATATGAAGGTCTACACCACATATTGTTGTGGAAAAAATCAAAAGTATAAAAAGTTAAAATCTCTAAGTTTTATGTGGTAAGACGTTTTTGTTTTTGGTACCTTGCCCGACAATGTGTGGCAATATGTGAAAATCTTTGACTTGGGTTGAAGCGTTATTTTCCACTAAAGACAAGATTTTTTTTTAAATATGAAAGGAAGTAATTTTCTACACTCTTATGTTCACTCCAAAACTAATGGGGAGCTAATAAAGGTGTTCCTTATTGGAGAGCATGCCGTCAAAAGACAAAAGTTGTACTTTCTATTTCGCCTTCCTCCTTAGAATTAGGGAAAGACATAATTTGCGTGTTATTTTAAGTGCAACGCAATCTTGTCGATACAAAAAATAAGGCACCCAATATTTAATTGTGCACCCGCCTCATGGAGATAATGAGTGCCCCGGCCAAGCAACAATGGACCTCCAACACCTTCTTCTGGAGTTGGGTGGGGACGTCCCCTCTCCAAATTTTTCAAGCAAACGTCCCGGCCCTTGAGTAGTAGGGGCGGAGACGTCCCCGCCCCTACCGAGGCTGGGGCAGGGACGTCTCCGCCCCTACCGAGTGACTATTTTAATGATTTTTGGCCACATTTACCCCCCCCGCCTCGCATACTTCTCTCCATCCATCTCTTCATTGAGCTGGATGTTGGCGTCGTGCGGGGTCTTCATACATCCATTCACACCAAATTTTTGCGAGAACACATGCAAACCATGGCTTAACCCGGACAATTGGCCAAGGAGGAGCGAGACAAGACCAGCGCACGAGCGGGGAACACCCATCGAAAGTGGTTGCACGTTCTTCGTAATTCCGCAAAGTTAGTCTTTTGAGGTTGGGAAGACGTACTGGAGCCATGGAGTTTTGATTGTTGCGCAAACTTCATCGAGTGGTGCCACATCGACAAGGCTTTCCCAGAGGAGCGACACAACTATCACCAACGCTTCCACAAGGCAAATCTGAAACACTACGTGTTCAAGAATCGGTGCATTGAAGTTTACTAGGTGTTGTACGACGTCCCATTCGTCAAATGCAACGAAGTAAATCTCTTCATTGTGCATGGTGTTCATGCGGAGGTGAAGTTGAACAAGACAATAGATTGGTCCACTTTGAAGTCGATGCCCGGGAGGATAAATATTCCTCGCTCAGAATATGGAATAATTCCAATGGGATGGCGCAAGTATCCGGAAGGTGGATTGGCAAAATTCATGACTGTGATGGACGACACACTCAGCTACAATCCCGACACGTCGAGTTCAGATGCACACTCCAACAGAACCCATGTCCAAGTCGCAAGCCAAAAGGAACAAGCACGTGGTAGGCTGAGAAAGATCCAACAAGCCCTTCACCAACATTACTACTGATTAGGATTTTTTAAAGGTTTAGGATGTAGCAAATTCATTTTTTGAACCAACTTTTGCTCTAAACATGATATGATTTTAAAACATCCTTTTCGTTTATAATGGTACATTATATTTAGAAAACATGCACATTACATTCTACTAGAAGCATAGACTATCCCTTATGGATAGAGACTTGCATAGCTCCCATGCTATTTATTACTTGATTTGTTCTTTTCTTTAATGGTATGTGGTACATTCCTAATCTTTTGTGGGGCACTTGTGTTTAAGGTTTTTATTTAGAGAACTTGCACATTACATTCTACTTGAGGCTTATACAACCCCTTATGGATGGGGACTTGTGTAGCTCTCATGCTATTCACTACTTGATTTATTTTTTTCTTTAATGGTATGTGGTACATTCCTAATCTTTTGTAGGGCACTTGTATTTAAAGTTTTTATTTAGAGAACTTGCACATTACATTCTACTAGAAGCTTATACTACCTCATATGGATTGCGACTTGCATAGCTTCCATGCTATTCAATACTTCATTTAATTTTTTTTAATGGTATGTGGTAATTCCTAATCTTTTGTGGGGCACTTGTGTTTAAAGTTTTTTTTTGGTGGACTTGCACATTATATTCTACTAGAAACTTATACTACCCCATATAGATGGGGACTTGCACAGCTCCCATGCTATTTATTTTTTAATAAACTTTTTTTTGATGGTATGTCGTACATTCCTAATCTGTTGTGGGGCAATTGTGTTTAAATTTTTTGTGAAGCGGACTTGCAAACTATATTCTACTAGAAGCTTATACTACCCGTTATGGATGGAGACTTGCATAGCTCTTATGCTATTCACTACTTGATTTATTTTTTTCTTTAATGGTATGTGGTACATTCCGAATCTTTTGTGGGGCACTTGTGTTTAAAGTTTTTATTGAGTGGACTTGCACAATATATTCCACTAGAAGCTTATACTACCTCTAATGGATGAGGACTTGCATAGATCCCATGCTATTTTTTACTTTAATTACTTCGTTTTTTAATGTTTGTGGTACATTCTTAATTACTTGTGCGGCATTTGTGTTTCTAGTTTTTATTTAGTGGAGTTGCACATTATTATATACTAGAAGCTTATACTACCCCTTATGGCTGGGGATTTGCATAGCACTCATGGTATTCAATACTTGATTTGTTTTTTCTTGCATGGTATGAGGTACATTCCTAATATTTTGTGGGGCACTTGTGTTTAAAGTTTTTATTTAGAGGATTTCCACATCACATTGTACTAGAAGCTTATACTACCCTTTATGGATGGGGACTTGCATAGCTCCCATGGTATTTAATACTTGATATTTTTTTCTTCTTTAAAGAAATGTAGTACATTCCTTATCTTTTGTGGGGCACTTGTGTTATAGTTTTCATTTCGTGGACTTGCACATTATTCTATCCCAGAAGCTTATACTACCCCTTATGGATTGGAACTCACATAGCTTTCATGCTATTCATTACTTGATTTTATTTTTCTTTATTGGTATGTGGTACATTCCTAATCTTTTGTGAGGCACTTGTGTTTAAAGTTTTTATTTAGAGAACTTGCACATTACATTCTACTAGAAGCTTATACTACTCCTTATGGATGAGGACTTGCATAGCTCCTATGCTATTCATTACTTGATTTATTTTGTCCTTTAATGGTATGTGGTACATTCCTAATCTTTTGTGGGGCACTTGGGTGTAAAGTTTTTATTTGGTGGACTTGCACATTACATTCTACTAGAAGCCTATACTACTTCTTATGGATGAGGACTTGCATAACTTCCATGCTATTCATTACTTGATTTTTATTTTCTTTCATGGTTTGTGGTACTTTTCTAATCTTTTGAGGGGCACTTCTGATTAAGTTTTTATTTAGAGATTCTGCACATTACATTCTACTAGAAGCTCATACTACACCTTATGGATGGGAGCTTGCATAGTTCCCATGCTATTCATTACTTGATTTATTTTTTTTCTTTAATGGTATGTGGTACACTAATTATCTTCTGTAGGCCACTTGTGTTTAAAGTTTTTATTTAGAGAACTTGCACATTATATTCTACGAGAAGCTTATACTACTCCTGATGGATGGGGACTTGTGTAGCTCCCATGCTATTCATTACTTGATTTATTATTTTCTTTAATGGTATGATGTACATTCCTAATCTTTTGTAGGGCACTTGTGTTTATAGTTTTTATTTAGTGGGCTTGCAAATTAAATTCTACTAGAAGCTTATACTACCCCTTATGGAATGGGACTTGCATAGCTCCCATGCTATTCATTACTTGATTATTTTCTCTCTTTAATGGTATGTGGTACATTGCTTATCTTTCGTGGGGCACTTGTGATTAAAGTTTTGATTCAGAGAACTTGCACATTATATTCTACTAGAAGCTTATACTACCCCTTATGGATGGGGACTTGCATAGCTCTCATGCTATTCATTACTTTGATTTTTTTTCTGTAATGGTATGTGGTACATTTCTAATCATTTGTGGGGCACTTGCGTTTAAATTTTTTATTTAGTAGACTTGCACATTATATTCTGCCTGAAGCTTATACTATCCGTTATGGATGGGGACTCGCATAGCTCTCATGCCATTCATTACTTGATTTATTTTTTTCTTTAATGGTATGTGGTACATTCCTAATCTTTTGTGGGGCACTTGTGTTTAAAGTTTTTATTTAGTGGACTTGCACATTATATTCTACTAGACGCTTATACTGCCCCTTATGGATGGGGACTTGCATAGCTCCCATGCTATTCAGTACTTGATTTTATTTTTCTATAATGGTATGATGTACATTCCTAATCTTTTGTAGGGCACTTGTGTTTAAACTTTTTATTCACAGAACTTGCACATTACATTCTACTAGAGGCTTATGCTCTCCCTTATGGATGGGGACTTGCATAGTTCCCATGCTATTCATTACTTGATTTATTTTTTTCTTTAATGGTATGTGGTACATTCCTTATCATTTGTGGGGCTCTTGCGTTTAACGTTTTTGTTTAGAGAACTTACTCATTACATTGTATCAAAAGCTTATACTACTCCAATTGGATGGAGACTTCTATAGCTCGCATGCTATTCATTACTTGATTTATTTTTTTCTTTAATGGTATGTGGTACATTCCTAATCATTTGTGGGGCACTTGCGTTTAAAGTTTTTATTTGGTGGACTTGCACATTACATTCTACTAGAAGCTTATACTAACCCTTATGGATTGGGACTTGCATAGCTTCCATGCTATTCATTACTTGATTTTTTTTTAATTTTTGAATGGTATGGGGTACATTCCTTATCTTTTGTGGGACACTTGTGTTGAAAGTTTTTATTTAGAGAACTTGCACATTACATTCTTCTAGAAGCTTATACTATTTCTTTTGGGTGGGGACTTGCATAGCTCTCTTGCTATTCAACATTTGGTTCATGAAGTTCTTACGAAACTTAACCAACCTCTTATTTGAATTCCCTAATCTTTGCAATATTTTTCTAATTTCCTATGTCATGTGGTGCATTCATTTGTTGTCTCTTATGTCCGTCCGAAAACTAATAGGGAGCTTATAAAAGTGTTTCTTATTGGAAAGCGTGCTGTGAAAGGTCAAAAGTCATTCTTTCCATTTAGCCTTCCTTCCAATATATAATCTGCTTGTTAGTTGAAGTGCGTCGCAATCTTGTCGGAACCAAAAATAAGGCACCCGATATTAAAGCCTCCACCCGCCTCACGGAGAGGAAGAGTGCCTAAGCACCCCAAATGCCTCAAAGGCCTCCTTCTCCTAGGTTGGGGGGACGTCTGCACTCTTGCCCGGGTAAGGGCGGCGACGTCTCCGCCCCTCCACCAAGACGTCCCCGCCCTTGGCTCGTCAGGTCCCACCCTTTCTTGGCTCGTGTATAAAAGGATCACGGAGGGCCGTTTGTCCTCACGCTTGTCACGTTGGCCTCTATCCCTTTGACCTCAATTCAGTTTGAGCTCCTTGCGAGTCTACTTAGGTGGCAGGCGGCACTGGTGTGCGGCTGAGGTGATGTAAAAATTGGTTCAAGCAGTGCACCAGCGCTATCAGAACTCATATGTTCACCCGATTCTTTATTATATCTAGCCCCATATTTTGGCTTAGATGGGAGAAGTCGGAGGAATTTGGCATAAGTCGTGATTGCAATGGGAAGTCAATGGAAGCAAACAAACGAATGGGAACCCTGGTACAATTTTGGTGACAACGGGGGTAAAGAGAGTTGTGTTTTCTGCAACTTTACTTTTAGCTACAAACGTGAGCGTGCGTTCGCTCACTTTAGATATGGCGCCAAGTCAGAGAGGTCGATTTGTCGTAGCCTACCTTGCCATGTGCGACATCGATTTGCCAACTGTGGAAAACATTGTTCCGCAAAGAATGATGGGTGGGGACATGTATGGCAAGATTTAGGTCCGAGTGGTCCATCTAGGGCACCAACTATTGATACTTCCAGCCAATCCGACACTCAAAATAATGTGGCGGGTGGGGTAACAAGTGGGCCTCGGGAAGGAGTGCCTAATCTCTCTGAAGGAAACAACCCTTTACATGTGTCGGGTGGTCTTGCTGCCTCGAATTCCACTAGATTTGGGCAACTACATCAACAACGGATGCTTGATGCTTTTAACATCGCAAAGAGGAAGGAACTTGATGAGTAGTGGGCGACCTTTTTCTAACAGGCGAATGTGCCTTTTAATGTGGCGCGAAATCAGGCGTTCATTGATGCGGTGAGGGCAATATCCGTGGCAAAGTTTGAGTACACTCCTCCATATCACCAGTTGAGGACTAAATTGATTGAACCTAAGAGGTTGCAAATTGAGAAAGAGATTGAAGCCAAAGTTGGTTTTGCAATCAAGACTTATGGGGTGTCGATATGCACGGATGGTTGGGATGATGTCAACCGGAGGCCCCTCATGAATTTAATGATGTCGTGCCCCACTGGTGACGTATTCTTGGGGAGCATAGACACCACTGGTGAGAAGAAGTCCATGTGGTATATAGCGGACCAAGTGAAAGTTTACATTGAGAACGTGGGTTCCAAGAATGTGACATAGATTTGTACCGACAATGTTCCCAACATGCTTCGCGTGATGGATGATATTATTCTCACATACCCGCACATTTACAAGCAGGGGTTCTTGGGGATCTCATGTTGGAAGATTGGGCGAAGGTCCAAGAATTTAAAGATTTAATAGAGAGGGCAAAGAAATTGTGCAAATATATTAGAAACCATCATGCGACAATGGGGACACTTCGTGAGTTGAGTCCAAACCTGCATATTGTAGTGCCAAGTGAAACCCGCTTTGCTTGTAATTTCCTTATGTTGGATCGATTGGTGAGACTCAAAGGAGTGTTGGAGCAGTTGGAAGACCACCCCCGTGTTGTAAACTACTTTGCAACCCTACGGAATAAACAGAATGGAGAGCATGCAGCAACCGCTTTGCGTAATGTGGTGCTCACCATCGAAGATATGGCCTTTTGGCAACAATGTCAAAATTACGTGCACATGACTCGGGATATTTTGAAAGCATTGCGTGTGTTTGATGGCCGAGAACTAGTCATGGGTCGTGCGTGGCTTGTGATGCATAATTTGTAAGAACAGGTGTACTCTTTGAGAGAGTCACCCTTTACTCTACGAGCTCACATAGCATCCACTCTTGAGCAATCTTTTGATGTCCGGTGGCAAATGGTTTTTAGCGATGTTCACTACACCACAGCTCTTTTGAATCCGTACCTCAAGGATAATGTGGGGCTTAAGGCTGACGGAATCGCACAAAGAACATTGAATCGAGTTGTTCGCATAATGATGGAGGTATTGGACATCTCTTATGAGAACGTCCAATTTGAGTTAACACAGTACGAGGAGGGCACATGACTATATGGCCCTACTGAGGCATCTAACATCTGCCAGACAAAGCTTCAACTCCACCAATGGTGGGCCAGGATCGCAGACAAGGCATTGTCTAAAATAGCTTTTTGTGTTCTAGCCCTTACTTGTTCAGCTAGCTCTTACGAACAAACTGGAGTATGTATTCTTTTGTCGACAACAAGAGCCGAAACCGATTAGCGGCGGAAAAGGCTGCGTCATTGGTGTATATTTATACCAATAGCCGATGCCTTCAACAAAGACTAGGGGCCGATCTCGTTCGATGGTACGATGCGAATATTCACTCGGAGGATTCCGACCCAGATGCCCTGGGGCCGGTCGCGGTGGGTGAACATAATCATGAATTTGATGTGTTGATAGCCGAGGAAGAGGAGGAGCACAATATGGAAGTTCCTTGCTCTCTGCTAGAGTACCGGGGGAACCCTAATTTTTGGGCGGAAGGCGCTGATCACCTTGAGGAAATGAGAAACTATTACGGAGATAATGATGACGTGGAAGAAGAATTGGCTCAAGGTCGTTGGGAACCTTGGAATCGAAGTCCTCATCGTAGTCCTTCGCCTCATCTTCCTCAAAATGACGACATTCATGAAGTGCATCCTTTGTCTACTTCCTTAGAGAGCGACATCCCAAATGTGACTAACCTTGAAGAGCCTGAAACAGGAGGGGAATGTTGAGAACGTTCGCGATGATGACAATTCCCCATCAGATTATGGAGTTGGAAATGGAGACTTCTACAACAACAGAGCCGGAGAGAACGCAGTAAATACTGCAACTCAAAACAACCAAGGATCGGTTGAAAACCGGTATGGCCAGGGGAGCTCTATTGGAATGGATGCATCATTTTGTAGCACTCGAGCCGTTCAAGGAGACTCTAACGCAAATGTTGAAAACACAACAATTGTAGGGACGACTCCAAGAATTGAAAGGGTTGTTAATCAACGAAGGCATTTTGACTCGGAATATGTAGACCCCTCTGATGCTTTTGCATTCACAGAGGACCTTGAGCCACAACCATCTCCGGTTGTGGTATTGCTTACTGTTATTAATGACCAGAATACACCAACGCCGCCTTCCTGGAATTCCTCTTCTCCTAGAACGGCGAATGCCATCTATGGACCTTTCCAACAAAGTGTAGGCGTTGAGGGGATGGGTCTAAACACTTTCGCTACTACTGCCATAAATAGAAAACCCCCTTTGGGCACTAGAGCGGGGCCAATTCATCCAATGGGTCAATATCAACAAGGCAGTGGAAGGACTAATGCCCGTGGAGGGTCTAGAGGCCATGGAGCGGCTAGAGGCCGTGGAGGAAGAAACAACGATAAAGCATCATCCTCAAGGCTTCGTAGACGTTCCCTCATTGGAATAGGGACACGAGATTTGAACGTGGTTGTACAACCATTTTTGGACACGTATGTTCCAGGACGCTCTTCATCAGCTCCAGTGTTTGTTGTTCCGAGTCGAGCTGTTCGTCCTACCAGCGGCCCAACCATAACTTCCGACGGCGATGATCCTCACGCACATCGACAAAAGAGATTCAGACACTCGCGTTGCGATGGTGAAACAATCGTAGAGCTTCGCAATGAAACTCTGAAGTAGAGGGCTTTTGGACTACAGATGGTAGCAATGGAGAATACGAAGATGAGAGCGATGAAGGTGCTCATGATGACAACCGTCCAGACTACGATGAGGCACCAGATGATGATGATATCGTCTTTCGAGATGCGGTTATGGGTGGCCCGTCCACCACAGGAGTGCGCAGATTGGGTTGTTGGAATACTTAAGGGAGAAGAAAAGTAGCTAAACACCATATTCATTAAAATGAGACAAATCGTGAGATTTGAGACTAAAAGCCTATTTTTTCGGACACAAATATCGTGAAAAGTTATTGCAAACGAAGGCATATATCATGTAACATACGAGAAACATCTCAAATCCAACAATAAAACAACATCATCATTGCGACGCTCCATAATTGCATCACACAAGACATACTATTAATAGATCGTCATGGAGAATATATTTCTCTCATAGTCAAAGAAGAGGGAGTACAATGGAAAATAATAATACTAAAATTTTATTTTCAAGACATCGTTTACCAACATAGGTAATCACAAGTTAATTTCTATTTATAGTAGTCTAAGATCTATGTTATTGTCTCTACAACATAACAAGGAAGGACTCCTAAAGCATATAAAACTGTTCCTACTTAAGAGTTCCCCCCTCACTAGAAGGAATGGTTGAACCACCTCCTCGTGTCTGGAGAAGCAAGGCCTCCTGCGCTTTCACTTTTGCATATCCAATCATAATTTCCTTCCTCCAAGAATAGGGTTTATAGTAATCATCCACTTCCGAATAATTCATGGATTTTTGCAGAGGTGAATGACGTGATTTATGGCATCGACCACTATCAGCCCCACAATCACCACCTCCACTCACTGAATTTCGACGAAATTGTGAAGATGCGGATCTCAAAGATCTAGGCTTTAAACCCAAAGACTCAGTATGCAATTCCGTTGAACGTCAGGGAGAACTACTAACTCCAACAATACCTTCAGATCTTGAACTAAAAAGCCGCCTCCGCTTAACAGGGGTAGGAGAAAGCTGGACAGGAATAAACGAGAGCGGAAAAATCAAATTGGAAGAGATAGGCTCAGACTTCTTCACCTCGTTTACACCAATTGCACCATTAACATAGAGCTGCCGTTTAGGAGTGCAATCGCCAACAGGCTCTATAAAAGCACACATCCACTTGAGTGGCGAAGGAGATGCCACACAAGGAATTCCAGCCCTCCGCTCAGGAGGGCTATCAACAACACCATCATCGACATTCTATGTAGAAAAGTCCATGACAGCAGAGGCAACATCGGTTGCAGTGCACATAAGAAACGGTTTTGAATGGTGGGACTGGAAAAAACCTCCAAGAAGCAACCTAGAGTACTCAAAAAACGAGCCACAATTGGAGGGCGGTTTACTACGATCACTCCTACATAGAGGAGGGTTGGTAGCCTTCACAACCTGCAAAAGACACACGAGATAAAAGAAGCGATGAGTTAACATAACAACACTCACAACAATCAAACGCATGCTCGACCCGAGGATAAACATGAAAGCCCAAAGAAATACAGTAAACCTTGAATCCATAATAAAACAACACGCTCGACCAGAGGATAAACAATAATATTGAAAAAAATGATAAATCCTAAATCCGACCGAAAGATGAATAACAGCCCATACAAAACGAAAAATACGAGACAATGCCAATAAATTACAAAAAAAACTTGTTCAAGTTGTAAAATATTTATATATTCAAAATGTAAAAGGGTGTTTACAATGTCGATACTAATTGCCTACTATATCACAAAAAAGAAGCCTCTAAAACTATGAAGCCGACGAAGTAGAACCATGTGGAATTTCATAGACAAAACCAACGTTCTTGTTTAAGAGCACCATCCCATCTACAATATATTTCATGAAAGGACTATTAGGCGCCAACGGCTCAATCCCTATGCGATTGTTATTAATATAATCATGTAATTGCCCAACAGGGCACTCGGAAACCAAACGTCGCAGCCAAGGTATTAGTTCCTGAGTAAGGAACTGGTCATCACAAGCCGCATGTCTCCACGGACAAAGAAAGATGACATTTCCCATATGATTACAAACGCTCTTCTCCGGGCTGTCATCGATGAGAAGGGTGTTGTCCGAATCTAGGACCATCGACTCAAGTCGTTGCCTAAATAAAATTGATGACAAAGTTTTAAAAAAGATCATCTTGTTCGAATTATTCTGATCCATCAAGAACTTATTGGACGAGGTTTCAATTCTATCACAGCTCTCCTGACCAAGAACCAGAGCTGATGAAGGCATGTCCGAAAAAAGATACTTCGCAGTTTCAACAACAGTGGACTTCTTCATGGAACTCCAGACAACAATAGAGTTCGTTATGTTTTGGATGTCCGCCAGAAATGCACGAACTCCAGGGCGAATATATACAGCTTTCGAACCTATGTACGCAGGGACGGTGCAAGAATACGCTGCCGGACTTCCTGAGCCTCTAGACAACCCAGGGGCATGCTTTGTCTCGCAAAGGATGCCATTAATATCCAAAACAATATTAAGCCACTTGTGTGGCCGCCGGTTGGGGACAACAGACAAACTCCTCCGCAAACAATCATGGGATAGGACGAATACACACTAAAGTCAATGGAAAATACCTGATGAAATGCACATTGAGCAATATGCAAAGGAAGTGTCACAGATTGCATCGATCCTCCCCCACATAGCGACTTTTGTAAATCATTCGCAATCCGAGGCTTCAATGCAAGCGGTGAATGAACAATATCATCCATTCTCATCTAAGAAAACAATTGAAGAAAACTGAATTGTTAAACAATTCGATAAATTTATATACAAATGCTTTTACAAGTATGTACACTCCGCCTAATGTACATTAAAACTCATATGGATTCGATGCCTGCAGTCCAACAAACCCATATAAGACCTACTGGAGACTATGAGTAGTCATTCAAAAAATACAGGTCTGCAGCTCGGAAAATAGCCTGAAAAAATTGGAAACAAAGAGCTAGCCAACCTGGTTAGAATCAGACGCTTCGTTTTCAGGTCCATAAGGTGACGGCTCGTAATCCACTTGATCCTCCTCCACCGCACTGACATCCACAACCATCATAGGAACGTCGACAACGCGGGCCTCTACGTCGCACTCCTCAGACTGTTGAAGGGGAGCCGGGAGTGGAAGCGGGTTCTGGTGTAGGCAGACACCAGGCGTATCCTTGGGTCGAGGATACTCAATAGGAGGGCTTCTTCTTGGAGAGGGCACCTTAGTCGGAGCGAACGCAGGTTCTTTGACAAGAAGAGATTGCTGATGATCAGGAGAGGAAGCTTCGCGAATAGGAACATACAGTTCCGTCTGAGGTAATTTAGCCAAAGGTTGCAGGGGAGTAAAGAGCCGTGAACCTAAGTTATCTTGGAGACAAGGATAACTCGTGTTCAGAGGCACCTCAGAGGGAGGAGGACCAGATGATGTTGCCCCCGAATTCACAAGGCTCCTCACGTACATCTGGGCCAGGTCTGCCTTCATTTGAAGCTCAAGCTCAACGATGATAATCGCCTCGATCCGCGCCTTCTCCAAAGCAAACTCCATCCACTGTTTTTCAAGAGCAGCCTCCATCTTTGCCTGCCTGCGCTTGGACTCTTCCAAGCAGGCCACCATATCCTACTTGTTCTTCATCTCTATTAGGCGTTTAAACGCCAGATGCTGATAAAAATCACCACCAGGTTCGTACTTCACAACCTTTTCAGGGGGCGGGGCTTCTCCAACAGCGTTGACAAAGAAGTCAGAAGCCTCAATCATGGTCGATTTCAAAGGATGTTTCACTACAGGAGTTTTAACACTCGATGGACCAGCCCCTGAAGGTCTTGGGCCTTCGTCATCACAGTCTGAAAGCAGAATGATGGCAACATCCGGCTTCGCGCCCCCTTCCGCTTGTGGCGCCACCGTAGATGGAGGTTTTATAACAACAGAGGCAATCCCTTGATGACTGGGAATATGAGAGGAAGGGACCTCATTGGGGAGCACCGCAACTTCGACTCCAGAGGATGATGGCACCGATAATTTTCCTGCATCATCAGCATGATGAGAAGATGGCCCAGCCGAATCGGGTCCAAGGGACAAGAGGTTCACACCAATATTACTCCCATAAGTATCCAATTCTGGAGTATCCTGGCCGTGAGCTTCTGGGGGATTCGGCGAAGGAAGAGATCTGCGCAAGAGTGGAGGGCCGACATCCACCGCGGGTTCTTCGTTGATGATGACTGAATCTTGACGGATTCTAAGACGAACACCCAAAGCTGCCGTGGCTCTAGGTCGATGAATGGGAGCTTCGATTCCAGAGGTTGAGGCCGTCGCAGCTCCAGTCTCCGAAGCCCTTAGTGCAGAACTTATGCGAGCGGTAGCTGTCCTTGAGGGCCTGCGATATGAGGTGTTGGATGCTGGTGCGGATTCGGGAGCATCGGAACCCGGCGGCGAGGGACGACTAACATAAGCACAATCCTTATGGAGGAAGTCGTTAATGTCAAACTTCTCAATTTTTTTCGCATTGTGTTTGTATAAATTGCGATAGTCCTTGTCCACGAGACCGTAAAATGATGTTCCGAACATCTGCAAAAGACAAGACGGAACTAATGAGTTAAACTCGATACCAACAGAAAACATAAATTGAGAGGCATGAGAGTTATCCTTCACACGAGGATAAACAGATACAAATGGATACAATCAAGCATCACAGTTATTCTTGACACGAGGATAATTAGATACTAAGCAATACATGAAGAGGCATAATTCTGACCAACCAAAAACATAATAATGTGAATGGGTGATTCATCGAGATTATCCTCGACCCAAGGATAACCTTAACAATAAAGGAGATCAATTACCTTACTCGCCAGCACCAGCTTAGAGCCACAATAGACTCCAAAAACTCTGCTCCCGGGCTTGCTGAAGGCTTATAGAAGCTCAAGGTAGAACTCCATCCGCAACTCCTAGCCGTGAACTGCGAAGCATGCCTCCAAATACTTGTTTTTTTCGGTGTGGAGTATTCGCGGCAGAGTAATTCAGATCAACCTTCTTCAGTGGCGCAGGAGAATCAGGATGGTCGTCCCTTATGAGGAAGAGTAGATATACCTCAGTACACTTTGACCTTGATGTCCCCAAGATCAGACGCTCGTATGCCGATGGCATGTACCTCGGCTGAAGGCACACATATTTCGACATTCTCCTCTCCGCATACTTCTCAGCTTGCACCGCTCGCTGCTCCGAAGAAGTTATCCACACCCAAACAGTCGAAGAATTTAGGTAAGATTTGCTTCTCTGCGTCTTCAAGGTCTTTAAAAACTCCGAGAAGTATGGCTCATCGGATGAGTCCTCCTTGGAAGACCACCCGGGAACCTATCGAAGGTCAAGGACTCCAAGGGACCACTCTCTGTCCTCCGCATGCGGATCAAAATATTTGGAGAACTCCAAATTCTCCCCATCAAAATCGCGAAGCTTTGTTGGTCCAACAACCGGGTCGATGTGGCTCTTCACGTACAAAGTCTTCCAAAAGAATGGAAACACGTTCGGAAACTTCTCTACCAACTGAGATGCTCGCTTAAGTTTCCCAGCATTTGTGAGCCTCATGGAGAAGAACTCCTTGTCGGGCTAGACAAGGAGCATATTGTACGTCGCTGAAGACACGCAGTGTTCTTGCTTCCACACCTTCCACACCTCGTCGTTTGTGGACCCGTTTGGCATCAATTCCTGAAGGACTATGCGCTTCCTCTTCCGGCGGTCTGCCCACTCCTCGTAATGATAGCAGGACCCGTGGACCACGGTTGTCTGCCGGAGCGTGACTTTTGGATACCCATTTGGGCCTTCACCGTCAACCAGATAGGTGAACAGGTCCCATAAATCCTTATCGGAGAGGTGGCCCAACCTCTTGAAAAATTCTCGATGGATGGCAAAGGCTTCGAAATTTTTTGCCTCATTATACATGACCATCGTGTCAGGGTTGATGATCTCGCCTTTCGTGTGCTTTTTGAGAAAATCTTCCCATAGCTTAGAAATGTCATCAGGCAATGTGATCACCTTGATCTCATTCGTGACATCTGACGACTTGTTCACCTGCTTCCCTTCCTTCGTGGGGTCAATGTTTTGGAAGAAGTTGACAATAAGTTTAGAGAATAACTGCAATTCAGGAAACACAGGCATGTCAAATTACTAAATAGTATCATTGATATTAAAAAGACATGCAGAAGGGATAAAATGGAAGTTGTTAACTATCAAGTATTATCCTCGACTCGAGGATAATTTCAGAGAAAGACTTCTCGAGTATTTCTCCTAGTCGAAGACTGCAGCATTGCCGCGAGTTGCGCCCTCTCCTTGCTGGTAGCTTGGTCGTCTCGAGTTGAGCCAAATTCTTCTGCAACTCAAGATCTGATTTTCCCATGTCAGTTGGACATGGTCCAGGTAGTTGGTCTCATTGTAGAATTTGGAAATCCTCTGCAGCTTCAGAGGATCTGTCGACCAAACTACATACGCATCCCAATGCTGCAAAACATTCTTTCGATTCTCCCCGCACTTCAGGACGTTTTGCAGACGCCTAGAGGCCTCCACGGTATGCTGTCCATTGATAAGCATGAACTTGCCGATTTTGATATCGTCCCATGACGTCGGCTGCCGCTGAAAAGGCTCACCATCCTCATCGACTGGGCAAACACAGATCTTCTGGCGTTGACCAACTTCGCCAAGTTGCACGAGGAAGTCCATGGTGCTTAATACGATGCCCTCCTCCATTCCCCGAATGACGTAGTGGGCTTTTGCTACGACGCACTGCTCGATTCGAACCCCATATGTTGAACGGGAAGCTGTCCTTGCATTCCTCCGAGAACAAGCGTTGCGATTCAGCGACTGCCTCAAAATCCACCTGCGGATCGTTTCGGGCTTTAATTGGAATGGCAGCCCGCATATGGTCGAGGTGGAGCTTCCACGAGCCGTGAACTTCCTTTTTTTTGAGGAGGGCTCTCCAGTCGTTGCAGTCGTTGTTGATGGTCTTCTTGGCGGAGCACGGCTGGAAGTTTGAGGTGCAGATGAACCCGATGGATTGGTTGCATCTGCACCAAGAGCACGAGGTCGACGACGTGCAGTGGCTTCGATTGGAATTGACCGAGTTTCGAATGCCGAAAGAAGTTGATGGATTCGAACTAATTGCCTGTCGACTTTGACTGCATCATCGTTAGTCCAAAGCAAGTACTTCTCTAACGCCTCTTTCAGCGATCCCTGCCCGTTTCAAACAACACATTTGAGCAACTCCGAGAAGTCGAATTGCCCGTAATGTAAACCCACTTTGACGACAATGGAGTGGCAGTGGGGAAGATCAGCTTCGGCATCATCAAAAGCTTGAACTCCGAGCACAATATACTCCTTCTGTTGCTGCTCAACAAACGTCACCCTCTCGTTTCGGTTCAGTAGCACATACGGGACATTGTCATTGACTTTGATCGTAATCTGCACAAACTTCCTAGATTTAGAGAATGACCAAGTTTGCAGTACATCCTGAAACGCCCACAATGTGCCATAGTTTTCCACCACGATGTCGATGAAGGGGGACGGAGCGAACGGATTCTTAAACCTCTCAATAAAATACTCCTCCTCTAAATAATCGTAGTCATCGACAATATCCATTGGATCACTGGCCATCTGCAGAATGCAACACCACATGGATATTGATATCACATTGTGGCTTATCCTCGAGTCGAGGATAGGAATTCTTATTCATGACAAACGATTATAGATTGTGAGTCCTGGTATCCTTGAGTCGAGGATAACATCAAATGAAAATTGTCGGATATTATGGATTCATGAATTTACTATCCTCGAGTCGAGGATACATTTTCTTGAGGCGTTTATTGTGTCGTGATTTAGAGGCTTGTTATCCTCGACTCGAGGATAAACATGGAATCAGAATGGTATTATTCGTGATGCCAGATATCGACATGTGACGGGAAAATATATATTTCACATTCAATTTCATTGACTGCGTACAATTAAGCATGATTTTTGGTCCATTTTGTCGTAGAATTTCAACCAGTTTATCCTCGGCTCGAGGATATTGTACTTTTTGTCATGGTTTTTTTCTTGTATTTATTCTCGGGTCGATGATAAATTGCTTGAAATTCAAACAATTAGTAGAGAATCAGACGTCGTTTACTTCACCAATGAACCATGACAACAAGTTTATCCTCGGATTGAGAATAAACGGTTCCCAGTTATGGTTGCTTTATTACCAACTACAGTTCATTGCAATCAAAACGCAGACAAACAAGCAAACAAACAAACAAATTAGCAATACAAACTCACAAACGATGGTGCTAGGCACTTCTCCACGCAAGCACACATACAATGTTTTAGACAGAAAATGAGATGCAGCTTGAAACGCGGAATGTAGAATTGAGAAAGCTATCATTAACTTACTTGGAGTGTGTGCAAAAAAAACAACAATAAGCTCTGAATCTGATTGCAGTTGCCGTGCACAATCGATGTGTGGTGAAGCTTAGTTAAATTAGGGTTTCGTTCACAAGAAAGCCTCAGAAACCCCTCGCACACCGACAATCAAAACCCTCGCTGAAACAGGAACCCTAGCTAAGACCGTCTAAATCTCTGAAACCTAAACAGTTGAAAAACTTGCGAATCACTACCAAAACCCTTGCTTCAGTGAAACAAAATCTAGAACTTTCAAACCCTGAGCGCTGAAAATCACAAACACCTCACACACCTCAAACCCTAAGCGCTCAAAAATATTTAACACGTCACAGCTCACACACCTCAAACACAAACACACATCAAACCCTAAGCGCTGACAACCACGAACACACCACACAATCAAACCTCACACAAACAATCACATACACACCTCATACACACGCTCTCACACACCGCACACACAATCACACACACCTCACACACTCACACACACACACTCTCAGTCACACCTCACACACTCACGCACAAGCTAACATCTACAATTACAAAACCCTCACGCACACGCTAACAAACAGGGGATGCGAGCAAAGACAGAGGGAGAGAAGAGAGGAAAACAATATCCTGGAAGAGAGCACGAGAGAGAGAGAGAGAAAGAGAGAGAGAGAGAGAGGTGTCACGCCCTTATTCACTCTTGAAAAAGTGAAGGGATTGGCGGCTCTTCAACTTTTTCCCCTCCTTTCGAGACCAAACCAAAAGCGTTCATAATATTAATTGTTCATTGTTATTGTATTGTAAATTTCAAATCCAAATAATTTTTTAATGGTAACTTTGTAAACATTTATTAGAGTCATTGTTCATCAAATTAGGACTCGTTGAGTGGATCAATATAAAACTACATTTATATGTTTTTTTTCGTTTCGATATGTGTTAATTTCATGCTGTAAACTATAAGTTTGTAATAATTTTTCAAAGTTGTCCACAAGTTGCTTTTCAAATTTAAAGTTGCAATTGTCAATTAACAATTTCTTACAACTCATGATACACAATACAAACATACCATACCAATGAAATTTTATTTTAGTTGTTCTTAAAGAAAATTACATGTATTTGATTTACTATAGTTTTATATTGGCAATCCTATGAAACACAATAAGACTTAAGTCACAAGACAAAAAAGACATAAAGAATTACACACACCATGAATCATGAATAGTTTTCAAATTCACATCATATTTTAAATTTATGAATATTTAATTAAGTCTAATTTTTTTAATTCAGGTTAAGTTTGCTTGCGTTATATTCTTTAGAAGAGGTTTACATTTCCTTAATTTTTTTCTATTTTAGGCTTCTTTGAGATGAATATTCTATATTTTAAAGTTTAAATGAATGGAAAGTTAAAGAATTATAAACTTAGTTCAAAGACTTCGAGATAATTTTCATATACTCTCTTCAAAATTGTTATTTAACGCAAACTTGTTAAGATTTTAGAGTGTCTCCATTGTTTGAGATTGATTACGCATTTAGCATTTGTACTTTGATGACTCTCATTTACTTCAAGTAAGTTTTAATTTCAACTATCTCCTGGCTTATCTACCTTTGTAGAACCACTTAAGGTGTTTAGAATACTTCAATATTACTTAACCCCAATAAAACTTCCTGGTCAATTTCACACCAAAATCGCTTCTAAACTGTTGATTATAGTGCAATGAGTAATGAAGGAAACAAATACTTGTATTTCCAAATTTTACCGTATGATTTAAAAAAATCATTACCAAATACTCAAATTACAAAACTTCATTGACATTGACCGCATGGATTGAAAGATTTCTTCTCTACATTCAGTGTAGTCTTTTTTTTTTAATTTTAGTGGGATCGCCACTGTGGCTGCAGAGGCCAGGGAGCTGTAGCACTTCTCACTTTTTCCTCAATCCAAATGAAACTAAATTTTCTCCGCAAATATTCATTTCGAAGATTACATCTCTATAAACATAGATTTGTACATCCTTTTCCGCAAAATGATGGAGTCCCCGTTGTTCATTAGTAGCAATGTGGCGACATAGCAACGACCATTGATGGAATTCTGGCGGTGTGAAATCACAAATTTCCCCAAATTCCGGAAATATTCTATTTTAAGATATATTTTCCCCCTGTTGACTATTTTACGCCAAAAAAAAGTTCTTTCACTCCAGTTGTTGTTTAATACTTCTACTATTCATGGGATTCTTATTGCATTACCATGATGTTTAGCATGATTCTAGTTTCTTATTATGTGTGAATAATCTAAATTTCAATAGAAACTTCTATGAAGAATTTAGAATTGCGTGGAGTCTGTATGTTTTACTTTGAGTGGTATTAACTTTTGAACCACAAATCCAAGAAACATAATTAAAACACCTCCACAAACCTTTGACTAAGGAAAATGGAGTATAAAAGTTTAAGACATAAATATAGATTTTTTGAATCACGGATATTTGCCCAAACTCAAGAAATCTCCTCCAAGGAGATTTTGGTCTTTAGGGGTTAAGTATAGATTTCCTAGAAGAGCTAGAACAATCTACAAGGTTTACTTTCATCTAATATTTTATAAAAACATTTCATTATAGTTTTTATAAAAGTATTATGAAATATACATTTTTAAAAACATGGAATGATTTAACAACAATTGGTTGTTTATAAAATCAAGTTTATAACAATATGATATTTAGGATTATTGATATCATTTTATAGTTTCCTTCTTGGTATAGAAAAGAATACAATGTAAGTTTGTGTTTGTAATAACTTATTTGATTTAAAGATTTGCATGTGATATTTTGCTTCTCTATAATTTCTCTTTGTCTAACATTTAATTTTTCCATTGATTGGTAATTCGATTTATCAAATTGTTTGGTGTTCTTTTATACCATTCTTCTGAAGATATATTGTAGAGCCTGCTTGGTTTAGATTCTACAACAATTTCAACCTTCCACGTTTAAAAAATATTTTAAGTTGTATTCAAGATTTTTTTTGTTTGAAAATAAATAAATATTGTTTTAAATTTTCCTTATTACCTAATTTAAGGTTCGACTTATTTTTAAAGATTGTGAACAAAATTAATCTTTTTTCCTCTTCTTCGTCAATTATGAAAAACAAATATGTGTGTGACATAAGTCCAGTGGACATTGACTTAGTGGTGGATCACTAAACACTTTATTCACGCTGGCCCTTCGAATAGGAGTTCTTCTTCTTCTTTTGAGTGACATAAAACATTTATCGTCCTACTTAAAAACCTCATGTATGACTTGATAAATTGAATTGTAATATACTTAACTTATACAATTTTTTTAAAATGTACATATTATACGACAAATGTTTTTCTTGAACTTGACATTGCACTTGATTTTTCTAAGTGGTCCACAAGTTGCTTTTCAAATTTAAAGTTGCAATTGTCAATTAAAAATTTCTTACAACTTATGATACACAATACAAACATACCAAACCAATGAAATTTTATTTTAGTCGTTCTTAAAGAAAACTACATGTATTTGATTTATTATAGTTTTATATAAGCAATCCTAAGAAAAACATTAAGACTTAAGTCACAAGAGAAAAAGACATAAAGAATTTCAAACAGTGCCATGATCCATGAATAGTTTTCTAATTCACATCATATTACACTCTACAATTTAGTGATTTAAATAACAATTCTATACCATTTTCTAATTTTCAACACATTGCAATTGACCACTTATTATAATTGGAAAATTTATCCTCGAATCAAGGATAAACTTTAATTAGAAATTCATTAAATTGCATGAATTAGCTCCAAAAAAGTTCGACTTATTTTTAAAGATTGTGAACAAAATTAATCTTTTTTCCCCTTTTTCGTCAACTTTGAAGAACAAATATGTGTATGACATAAGTCCGGTGGACATGGACTTAGCGGTGGATCAAATAAACACTTTATTCACGCCGCCCTTCGAACTAGAGTTCTTCTTCTTCTTGTGTGTGACAAAAAACATTTATCAACTTACTTATATATAATAAAAAGTTGATTAAAAATTTGATTTTTTATCAATGAAACGAAGAAAGCCTTAATGAATATACAACTTTTCTATAAAACCAAATTAAATTTTCTTCAATTCTTATTTGAAAAGAATACTAAAACAAATTATATAGGTTTAAACTTTTAATATTCTAAGAGTTATTTTCTTGAAATCGATTCTCATTTTATAAGGCTTATTTTTTTTTTAAATCAAATTTTTAATAATTAATTTAACAGATTTTTGTTAATTTTAATTACTTTTTTACATATGAAACCAATTATGACTTTCAACTTTTCATTCATTAGAAAATCCGATTTTGTCAAAACGAATCTCATTTTGTCTTATTTAGGTTGGTCGCATTCCTAAATTGAAGTGACTCGACAACTTAAAAAGGGCACCAAAAAGATGTGACAAAAACACATAGTTTTTCCGCCCAAAAATGCAGCTATTGGAAAAAAAAATTCAAGTTTCCCGCCCACCTCCGTTTTTTGTGCACCGAAGTCCATCACGACATTCTGACTTTCCCCTAGAAATACTCATTTCGAACTCTTCCCTCTCTTTCTTCTCTGTGCCTTGCCTCCGCTTCCACTTCTGTGCTTTAGGTCTTGTCTCTACTAGTAAGATACTGGTTTTTATTGTTGTAGATCGTGTTTTGGCATACCATCGTTTTGGATAGTTTTTTAGGGCAAGAGTGTAAGTGTGGTTGTATTTCTTATGTGGTTGTATTTTTTGCTCGTTGGTTGAAATCATTTTCATTTTCTATTTGCTTGTGTCGCACATGTCATTTCAATGTTTTCTCCTCTGCTCTCTGTGCAAGATCACAGGTCTCTCCATTGCACGTTACTCAGTGATATTGACCACTTTAGCGGTTCTTGTTCGTCTCTAAACTAAATCTCTACCTGTGACACTCCGCATATTACGGAATCACTGTAGCACTGTTATCCTCGGATCGAAAATAACCTGAATTCACATAATCAAATCAAATCCATCACTGATGGGACATTACCAATGAGGTTTATCCTTGACTCGAGAATAGAACTATTTAATCTTGGTTCATTCGTGTAAAGTACTGTACTGTAAGAAAAAGGCGATTGAAATTGAAAAAACAATTATCCTCGACTCAAGGATAACCGATGTTGATTCTTTGGAATTCGATGAATATACAATGAGTAAATCATGAATTCATCAGCTATATCAGGGTTTGATGTCACGTCAAACTTTGCACAATATGGGTGGTTTATCCTATTTGTGTGTTATCCTCGAGTCGAGCATATAAAAAGTATGATATATAATTACTGGATCATTTAATTTATGATGGTTATTCTCGAGTCGAGGATAACTAACTTCGAGTTAAATTTCATCTGAGATGCATGTATAGTGTAGACTGTGAGGTGGTGAATGCCTATGTCATTCACGCACTAATGTGTTTCAGATATCATTTACAATTCTATCCTCGGGTCGAGGAAAACACATTGAGGCTTCCTGCTATTTGTTCAGTTCTCATTAAAAAAGATTAGTTCCTTGCAATTTCATATTGATGGAGATGATTTAACAAATCCGGATTTTGATAAATAATTTTTTGAATGCTGATCTTCGTTTGAATTGTTGTGTATATTTCGTGTGTTCTCTCCAGGTTTAAATCATCACTGTGATGTTATGCCTGGATGTGGTTTTCATTATATGATCTCCTAATTTAGTGTTGAAATATTCAATATCAGGAATTATCCTTGTGTCGAGGATAATTCTTATTTGTGTCTATCTCCTCTGATAAGAGCCGTTCTATACAAATATGCCGATTTTTTTGGATAACTAATCCTCTATCCTTTTCATTGTGATATCTTGAAGATGGAAGAACGCTCATACGACGGTGTAGCCCGAGTTCCACCTACCTTACCTCCAGGTGTTGCTGCATGTGAGGGCATTTCTTGCGCATCGAGGTTCTCAAAGCGCGTTATCCTTCGAAACACATCTGGGGCTGATGTTGCAATTGGACTTTGCCAGAGTGTTGATTCTGGATTTGTTCCACTAACTAGTGGTCGGCCACTTGGAGATGATCATGTTGCTATTCTAATCGCTGAATGCTTAGACGAGACTAAAATTCCATTGAATTGGATATTTGCCCTCCGAGCATGGCCTACTCGACAGATCTTTCTTTGCAATGTGAGTTTGTATGACCAAGAGCAAACTAGCATATACAATGTTGCTCTGAAAGTATTCCGTCGCGGACCTAGAGTAGGCATTCGACAGTACGAAACCACTCGTCAGAGGGTAGAGGGTCCTCCCCATCAAAGAAAGAAGTACTTTTTTCTTCACAATCGATCAACTCTGTTGCGAGCACCGTCTGTTGTCCAAGAAATTGTACTCAACAATTTCCACGGTGTTCAGTTACTGTACTTCGCTCCCAAGTTTACCGTGACATTGGAGGTGTTTTCTTTCAGAAACATGTTTGGCTAAATGTACACATGCGAAACCACATGGATTCCAATGGCAACCATGTAGTGACGCTTGATGGAATTGATGTATGCCTAAATGCACAGTGTACTATCATGGGGGTTAGCGGAGCGACATTCTACCGGTACAAACGAGAGGCAAAGGATGGGATGCGGGCAGCGGCACATAGCAATACTGGTTCAAAGAAGCCTCGGACTCATACCCTACAGGCAATTGCTACTCTGCATGATATACTTGATGATGCTGCCGATCACAGTCCTAATAAGACAACTATACTTGGCACTGGGGAAAAGGTGGTCTCCGAACACCTTCCTGCCTCTTTTCAGTGGAGTGGAGTGTTGCCCAAAGTGAATGAGGTTAATTCAAGATTTGGCCTCAAATCAATATCTTTGTCTGGTCTTAGTCAAATTCGGAGCTCTGAATTCGAACAATATTCTACGAAGAAGCCTAGTGATAACTTTGCTCGCTGTAGAAGATGCGACCAACTCAAGCAATTGAAGAAGGCTTGTACACGAGGGTCCTCTGCATACAAAATGTGGGAAGTCAAATTGCAGTTACATCAAGCCTCTCAACAGACTCATCGTATTTTATATTATGGGAATCGGAAGAAATCGGAAGAAAAACCTAACGAGGTTGTGTGCATCATCCATGATAAAATGGATCATAGCAAAACTGCATCTCCTCATTTTTCTCACAAGAATTAAGCGACGGAGTCCTTCATGAAACTGCCTGTGGCCGTAACTGGAATGATTGCACATGGACATGGAGATGTTCGTTTTGCCCATTATAGTCTTGACATCTTCCCCACCGACTCAAACCACACTATTGGATCCATTGTGAAGTTACTTCGGGACTTAGAGAGTCCACCGGTGTATTCTTCTCATGAACTATTTGCGGGAGGCAGAGCTTCTTCTCTCTCTCAGGCTGTGCTTGCGGATGCTAACGTGTGTCTTGGATCCCTAGTTGCTCCACCGGTTGAACCTGTTCCTGCAAAACAGTTACCACCAATTCTCCAAATGCAGTTGGATAATGCTATAGGGGACAATAAAAATAGATTTGTGTTCGCTTTTTTTTCCCTCCTCGTTCATATGGGTATTTTTCGGGAAGTGTATGTCAACTTCTTACTTGTTGGTCACACTCACAAGGATATTGACGCAATGTTTGGGAGATGGAGTTCCAAACTCAAGTCAAATAGCTATCCAATGATTCCACTCTTGATGAAATCATTCATGGATGCTAAGAAAATGCCTGTTATTCCACATCTCATTGAAGAGGTGCTTGATTTCAAGGGCTTTTTAGAAGTATATTTGTGCATTGGCAAAGAGGCCCTTATAGTCACACGAAGGGCCAACAATTCAAGTTTTACAAGGGCTCAAATGGATTGCCAAAGATGCAATACAAAATCCTTTGTACATATAGGGATTGGTTGCCTGAGGAGGATGGAGGAACTCAGCTATGGAAAGTGACAGAAGATGGTAGGCCAATTTTGCCTCGTGGACAGCCGATTCCTCTCATTCCGCGACATCATGAGAATTATGATGAGGTCCTGAAGGGTATCTCTGGGTTTCTAAGTCTTTGGGAATCTATGGCTAACGAGGATCTTTCAGGTGAATATAGGAGGAAGAACAAGCATATTATGTACTATTGGAGAGGAGTTAAGGCTTCCCTCGAGGTGCCTTTGGAAGAATCGCCTCTCCTACGAGAGGGATCCTGGCCACTATCTAGATATGCTCCATCCATGGTGGATGAATATGAGATTGATGGGTCGTTGAGGGAGGAGTATGCAGAGGACCTTCCATTCATTGGACAACGACGTCATTGTCCCCTTCCATGGTTTCGGGTTGGTAGAGATGTGTACGAGGGCTATGTACTTGCGGTGCGTTCTGCTGATGGGGATTTGCGCCCATTTTGGATTGCCTTGGCATTGACTAATCCACATCCGGATCGTGAACATTCTCATGAGATTAAAGTTCAATACTTCAAACCTACATCCCAACATTATGTGGACTTGGAAACGTACCAAGGATAGGATTCTAATCATGGGAATAATTGGGTAGAAGAGATTGAATCTGAACCAATCTAGTTGTATACAGATTGTATTTTAACGGCTTCGAAGCCTAGGTTGTGTGGAAACACAAGCTCCTCTAGATTAAAAATTCCTAAATCACATGTGGACATAATGAAGGCATCTTTAGCTGAATTATAGATTTCAACGGAGTTTGTGGTTTTTGGGGACTGGAGTTATTTTACCAATATAAAATAGGCGGGGTGCATGTTCTTTTTTGATATTTTGTTCTTCCGTACTGGATATCCTATTAAGTATGTAGTGAACTTGTATCTATAGGATGGAATTGTAGACTTTGAATGTGCGCATAGCATATTTGTAGATAGAATTAGATTAGTGTTTGTAGTTACATGTAGTGATGTATTGTGTTGCTTTCAATATTATACAACAGAGGCGGGAATTTTGTTTCATCATTGATGTATAAATGGCGGTCCACATTGTGAATGTCATTAATTGTACATTTATCCTTGATGCATCGATATTTTCTATTGATAGTAGTTATTGAATGGATTGCTACAATACATGCTAACTTTTCAATGCTAGCTATTTCAACGACCTTGTTGTTTGGAAATAGTATAATCTCTTGAAATTGGTAATTATTTCTCTTTCAAATGAAAAGGTATGCATTCTAGGTGGAATTTAAATGAGTGTATATGTATATTTTAGTCCAATTTTAAACCCTATTTAGAGGGGTTATCAAATTTATTGCCGCTTCTCTTTTCACGCAGTAATTTTATTCTTGCGATGATTTTTTTGGATGTATTAGTTTTTCTTAGGTAATATGCTCCATATCTTGGTACATTTTTGATAATCTATTACCTTTACACACACTATTGAATATGATATTCAATTTCATACAAAATGAATTCAATAATCCATGATACGGCTAGATTATTTAGCATTTTCAATCGAGATTGAGTCTCAATTTAATACTAACTTCTTAGGTTTGGGCCCCTAACATCTTAAGTTTGGGCCCCTAACATCTTAAGTTTGGGCCCCAACTTCTCGGGTTTGGGCCCCTAACATCTGGAGTTTGGGCTGAAACTTAAAATGTTTGGGCCCTAAGCATCTTCGGTCACGGCCTAAACTTATTTAATTTGGGCCCCAACTTCTTGGGTTTGAACCCAAACTTTTAGGGTTTGGCACCCAACATCTTAATTTTGGGCCCCAAACATCTTAAGTAATTGCAACTTGATTTTTTTCTCGCATGAATTTGATACTTAGAATATATATATATATACTAGCAGTTGGCGCTTGCTTTGCAACGCATTAGTTCAACCATTTTAATGTAGTTTTTATATCACAAAATATAAAAAAAGAAAGGTAACAACAATCTAGATAAAATATAAATATGTCTTTGAAACCTATGCATGAATTTTAATAATGTAATAGAATAGAATAGAAAAAAATAAATTAGGTTTTAGATTTTTTGCATTTTAACATGGAATTTCAAAAATGTAATGAACGTCAAATTTGTAATCAAGAGTTTCAAATTTATTTTGGATAAGCACAAATTGCAACACACAAATGCAAATTTCACACATCCACAAACTCAACTTGCAATTACAATCTCAATTTCACACACCCACAAACTCAATTTGCAATTACAATCTCAAAACTTGCAATCTCACCTCAAAACCTGTAATTTCAATCTCCACAACTCGAATATGCAATTTTGCAACTCCAACTTTGTATGCCAACCTCCAAGATCACAACTCCAACTTCAGAAACTTTTTCACTCCAAGTTTACAACTCATAATTTACAATTCAATCTTTTAGTGCTTAACTCAAAAAATATTTTGAACCTCAAATTTGTAATCAAGAGTACAAATTGCAATACACAAATGCAAATTTGTCACACCCAAAAACTCAAGCTAATGCTTTGCAACGCATTAGTCCAACCATTTTAATGTAGTTTTTATATTACAAACTATATTTTAAAAAAAAAAAACATGATTCACTACGCGGTTGGCTGCAGCCTTCTTATAGTTCACTGCATGGTTGAATGCGCGATTGATCGCTGCATGGTTCACTACGTGAATTATGATTTTAGTAGTATGATGGCAGTGCACACTTTAGCTCTTTTGGAGCTAAAGTGTGCATATTTTCTTCTTAGTTCCCTACATTTAGTCATGGTGCACACTTTACCTCTAATAGTAAATCAGGAGAACCGACGCCACCATCCCAATGGGCTGAGACACCGGCCCAGGCCGCACGAAGTGGGCTTTACCGTGTTTATTCCTGCATCTTGGTCCCTCTACCCCGATGGAGGTTCTTTTTTTCTAGTACACTATTTGCCAACAAGTTGGCAACTAGTTTTAGCCACCATAGTCGTGAATATTATCCCTCATTCGTTCAACTACTGCAGTTTATTTTGTAATAGCCCTCAATTAAAACTCTACTCTAGCACACAAATTTATTACTTGATAAATAGTGTTAGGTCAGAATCTTCTGCCTACCGGTCGCCATGCATTTATTCTTCGTCTAATCTTCAACCTCAAATTCTTAAAGTCTTATCCACAACTATTCTCATTCCCATCTCTTGCATTTCCTTTACATTATTTAATATTATCTAATGAATATTTAATGTGTAAACATATATTCAGCCAATAACTAATGAATTTATAATGAATTTTCATAGGATATTTAATATATATTTGTATATCTGTAACTTTTATGCACAATTAAAGAATATTTAAATATTATTTAATGAATCTTTAAAGTTTTAAAAGTATATTTAATGATAGTTTTATTAATATTTGTATATTTAATGATTATTTAGAGATTATTAAATGTATCATAAATGAATAATTAATGAATAGTGCATAAATTTCTAATGTAAAATCAATGTGTATTTGAATATTCAATGAGTATTTAATGAATATTTACTGAATATGTAATGCACTTTGAATGTATATGTGATGGATGTCTAATGAGTATTTTACTTGTATTTCTATATTTATTGTAAGTTTAAGTTTTTTCCTTTTCCAATATTCCTTTCTTTCCTCACTTTCGTTACCAGAAGAATGTTCTTATATTTCTAATCTTCTACTTGTAGTTTCATTTTCCCTCCATATTTTACATTCTACTATGTCCAATTTTTGATATTTTCCTTTTGCTCCATACCTACGTCCGGTTATTCCCAAGCTCTTTCTTGCAAATTCTTGTTTTTCTACATGCAGTCAACCCTTCTTTACTATGATGCTCAAGATGTAATCAAATCATGATTAAGGTTTCCTACGGTAACTGTCCACAAGTAAAAAACTTTATGTTCCACTATTTACTAGGATTGACATCTAGAGTAGTAGTTGACATTTAGTGTAATATAGTTTTGTCACTACACTTATTGTAAAGTTTACAATTACTGTATGGATTCCTATTTAGTGTCCACTACACTAGAAGCCATCTTGTCTATACTGGAGCTACATAGTGCAGTTTTGCTTTCTAATCCACTCCATTTAGTGATGGTGCACTATTTAGCTCTAGTAGAGCTAAACTGTACGTATTTTCTTTGTAGTTCACTGCACCTAGTGATGATCACACATTAGCACTACTAGAGCTAAAGTGTGTGCACACATTCCTTTTAGTTCATTGCACGTAGTGATGATGCACACCTCTGCTAAAAACTGAGCTGATGTATGTGCAATGTGTAATTCCACTTCTTCAAACAATCATTTTGAACTCCGTACTTCTCTTTATGGTTAAGTATTTCACAAGTGAAATAGAAATCTTTTGAATTTTAAAAAGTTTTTCAAAATATGTGGACCTAAATCTCCAATAGTAATATTAAAAAGCAAAAAAATATGACGATCCCCTAGTCTTTAGTGGATATGAAGTCTATGTATTCTTGGTACCCTAAATCAATAATATGTGACAATCTGTGAAAATGTATGAATTGGGCTATAGTCTTATTTTTCACTAGAAAAATAACATGTTTTTCCACAATATCAATCGTTCTAATATTACTTCTATGTATTGAAAATATCACATTCCATAGTGTGTCATAGCAAAAGGTTTTTAAGTTGCTCGACGTGCGGGCAATCGAGAAGTTTCTCTTTTGGCTAGCATACCGTTTATTGAAGACATTCATTGAGAAAATAAATTACTTATATATATGCCTCATGACTTTTATCATCCTTCTACAAAATTTTGAGAATTTAAAATATAATTTGCGACCACTGGAACGTGCTCAAAAACAAATTATTCTTTTTCTGCATGTATAAATAAATTCAAAATTACTTACATTACAAACATTTAATTATTCCTGATGCACTAAGTCATACACTTTGTATTAGTTATATTTTATATTCTAATTATCCTTTTTTTAATCATGAAGAGGTCTCTCCGTTTCTTTTTTAAATCTTTTAATAGTGTCCCACTCTCTATGTTTTACAAATGACAAAGTCTTTAATTTCACGTCAAAGCATTAAATAAATTGTGTATGGTCAAGAATTCTTCCATCTTTCATGTCATGCTTAGATTGCCACACTCTAAACTCATGATAATACAATGTGAACTCAAGAATAAGATATTTTAATCCAACTATTGGTTTGCGCACATTTCAAGTCTTTGAGTACCTCTAAGTGGACCCTAAACCAATTTCAATTCCAAATCCAGACCATGGGGACACTTGGGATTCTTGCAAAAGAATGAACATTCTAAATTGATTACAAAATAGTAACATTATACACATTAATAAAACCTCAAAGAAATGATGTCCAAAGCATGTTTGAATACATATTTTTTTGCTGAAAAAACACGTGCACATATAATATGTTTTTTGTTTTTTTTAATGCTACTCGTTTGTTAAGGTCTTTGCTTTGAACATTATAGATAAGTCCTATTTGGATTGTAATACAAATTCTTTCTAATCATCTCAATATCTTCTCTACATTTCCCTATACCTTAGTTGAATTGTCAATATCCGAAATATTCAAAGTATTATTATATTGAAATGAAATGACATCAGAAGTATAACACCTAAACCAAGGACCCTAAACCCTGAAACCTAAACCTGAACCTAAATTCCAAACCCTAAACCCTAAATTGAAATACTTAACCCTAAACCTAACCCTAATTCTAAGTGTTATCCTAAAATCGTGTATATTATTCGCATGTGCGAGTATATTCGAGGTATGTACTCTTCCTTATTTTAGTCAACCGGAAAGTAGTTGATTCAGTTTCCCGCCGAGATTTCAAATTTATACTTTTTCAGGGGCTCTGGAAAAGTTTTATCCCGCCAATTCTGAAGTTTCCTCCCGCCAATTTTGAAACGGTCGTGTGTCCGTGAGTGACCTCGCTGAACCTCGAAAACTTTCTTCATTTTTTTCCGTCTCAGTTTGGTTGCAGTGCAAGGTTGGCGGGGAGAGTATTGGAGGTGGTACAACTGTAGGAGGTTGAGGAGGGCAACATCTATAGGTTGCGCACGATTGAGTAGGGCGCTTGCGCGAGGCAACAACGCATCGGTTGTCTTCTTCATAAGGTACACAATGTATACTTCTTGCATTCTCCGTGCACTCTAGCAATTAGGATGTGACAGTGTTTAGGGTTATTGCGTTGGTTTCAGTTGCTACTGTGATTTTGAAGAATCACTGTGAGTTTCTTGACGACTAACGCAAAGATTTGGGTTCTAGTACACAGAGAGGCAGATTCATAGGCTTAAGAGTTTATCCATATGAAGCCCAAAAATGTCGCCAAAAAATCACGGAAGGACAGTTTAGCTCGAGTCGAGCTAAGCTGTCATTCCATAATATTAACGACAGTTTTGCTCGAGTCGAGCTACACTATCAGCCCATCTTATTATCGGCAGTTTAGCTCGACTCGAGCTAAACTGTCCTTTGAAATAGGGTTAGACAATTTAGCTCGACTTGAGCTAAACTGTCGTACTACATTGATAACGACAGTTTAGCTCGTCTCAAGCTAAACTATCTTACCTTATTTCCAAGGACAGTTTAGCTCGACTTGAGCTAAACTGTGATACCTTATTTTATATGTCTGTTTACCTAAGCTCGAGATCAATTGTCATACCGTCTAATAGTCAACATTTCAGGTCGGGCCATGCTAAAATGTCATTGTCAAGGGTGAGATTATTTCATATTCGGATTAAAACTGATGGCATGAAATAGCATTCTTGTCATATAATACCATATGTGTTTACCTCGAGTCGAGCTAAATTTGCCTGTTCTACAATGTCAATTCAATTGAATGCAAGTTATTTTCAAGCGCCAGACCTTACCTCGATTCGAGCCCAATCACCCTCTTCATATGCTTCTTCATTGATGTCTATTCCTACAAGTTACTCACCCATTCTTATTGGGCAGGATTATATAATATTTATCTCATTGGAATGCAGGATGTCGTCTTCGGAGGGCGACGATGTTAATGTTGACACTCCCGTGAACCCAGACCTTCCTGAGTTTGATGTTATTCCGCGCCGTCTCTAGGTTGGGATGACTGTTTTGCTTCACAATGGTTCGGGTATTCGCGTTGCGGAGGGGTTGGTTCGCAATGTCCGGTCTAGTGCAATTCTAGGTTCTTCAAGTCCTTTTGGGGATTCTAATGTTGTAGTATAGGTGTCGAGTACTTTTGTTCACAAAGAAGCTCCTGATGAATGGAGGTACTCGTTTAAGTCCTGGCCAATTCAACAAGTCTTTTTAAACGGTGTGAGTCTCTTTCATCATTGCCTTAGGGACGTTTATAATGTCTGGTTGGTTGAACGGAACAAACCTTTATTATTTCCTTCCCATGTGGTACAATCGCCTACTGCTCCCATTGCTACCGCAATTGGTACTTCAGGTGTCGCCTCAGCCATTGGTTGTATTATAAGTTTTCTTCCAATATCTATTTGAATTCTCCTTCTTCCTTTTATTTTGGTTTAATTTAAACTTTCGTCTAAAGAACTATAACTCGTTTCCAAGCCTTCTGGACTTATACTACGTCTAGTTCTCCAACACGAAAATGAGGTCTGTTTCTTAAATTTTTCTCTTTGAGTTCTTTCATATTCTTTCTGTAGAGAATTTCTTGAGGACAATCTCTCGTATCTTTCTTTGATCTGTTGATTCCTTCGTTGTAAATTATCTTCATTATCACTACTCATAATCCTTCATCTTGTCAATACATAATCTATAACGCATCAATGTATACTCCATAAAATTATAATCAAAGATTGGTTCTTATAATATATTTTTATTTTTATTTTCTTCAATTAACTCTTAACATTTTATAATAATGTCCATCCCCGGCAGCGGCGTCAAAATGTAGTTATTGTTTTGGTCGGATTTGAAATAAACCCTAAGCACCATATCAGTATAGGTGGATTTGTTCGCGGGGAAAGACTGTTCATATGAATGCATCATGTTATTGTCACGATTGATTATTCACCTGCTTTCTAACTTCACTTAACAATTATAATCACTCAATTAATCTCTTGCATCACTCCATACCTAAACACTCTCCAATTATCCATTCTTCATGATCTCATAATCATGTCAATTTCTCTCTTCTTCATTGTACTTACAGTAAATTATATTCAATTATTCGTGATCAACTTCCGTAATCACATTCAACAACCAATTGTGTCACACAGATTACAATCTCTTCACGTATATCATTCAACTATCTAACTTTTCTATCTCCACAATTCTCATACAATGTTCATAAACTTCACTATCAATCACACAATCACACTTCTTTAATTCCAATTTTATTCATACTTCATACTAATCACAATTCTACACAAAGAAATAGAAAAATCCAAAGAAAAACAAGAGGTAGCACCAAGCTTGCCTCGGCTTACGACTATCAAAGTCTGGCCTCAAATTCATCTTCCTCAAAGTCTTTATCCAAAAATGAGATTCTAATTTCTAACTACCAGGTTCCAACAGTCACATGCTTCTTCACCTCTTAACTAACTTTTCATGTAACTTTTCAATCTCACTACTGAACTACAAAAATACCATGCAAACTGCCGAGTTTAACCATTTCTAAACCGTATGTTAACACAAAAAATAATTACATATTCTACAATCCTCTAGTAAATCTAGATGCCTCACCCTAATGAACACGAGAACCTTTCACAACAACCTTCCGGAAAACACGGTCCCATACTGGTTACTACCATGTACATGCAACACTCAAAGATGTCACTGCAACGCCAGACTTAAACCCGATTTACCATGCATCCAAGGTGTCCTACACAACCACTTTCTATCAATAATCTCAAACCCAACCATTACAATATAATTCAAAGAATTCACATATTGTAATGATTGATTTTCCCCAATAACAAAATCACACAAGATAAACAAATTCCAGCCTTTTCTTAATGAAATTAGCTCATTAGGATGGAAAGTGGATCTACTAATTGTAATCACGGCTGGAGCTAGAGTCACTACGCATATTATGGCTATTTCCAGAATCTTTTGGGAACGGACTCCCACATTGCCCCTTTCTCACCCGTGAGTGTCCACGGAAACGCTTCCACTATTGTTTTCCGGGTTTTAAGTTTTATCTGAGATCCATTAGGTCTAGTATCTAAAGGTCTCACTTGAAGATCTACAAGTTGTAAGGATCCATTCAAGTAAACTTCAGAAATTCAAAACGGTCCCAACCAACGGGTATGTAATTTACCTGGAAATTCTTTACAGCGGCTAACAAAGAGGAGCACCACACTGCCTTCATCGATTTCGATTTCTGTTGGTTGCTTCCGGTCGTACAAGTCCTTCCGGTATCCCTTGGAGCTTGTCGCCCTTTGAGGAGAAGGACTGTCATTGTTCAAATTGTCATCTTCACTCCAGTGGCTCTTTGTGTTGCTTCCGCTACTTAAGTCGCCGGATCTGGAACTCGCATGTTTCTTGCTCTTCTGGCCCGGCTTGCGGAGCCATCATTCTTTGATTTCCTCCTAATTTGGCAAAGGAATTGCTTTGAGTTTTTGAAATGTTGTGCAGCCTCCATCGCCTCCTACAACCTTAATCCCCGCGTCTACCATTACTGTCTAGACCTGCTACTACCTTTTTTCGGCTGGACCTTCGGATTCCTTCAGCCTGCTGCTCACCTTGACTCATACAAAGAAATTATTTTATTCCCTTGTCCTAATCTATACTTAGTGCTATCAATTCAGAAAACAAAGTGAATAGATCCTCAGCAGCGGTGCCAAAAATTGGGTTGCAAATTGTCGGGTTAGTATCCCTCCTGTTACCACTTAATTGTCATTGAATACAAACAAAGTAAACCGCTCCAATGTTGTTCCCACAAAGATCTATTGTTTCTTTCTTGAATGAACTAAACTACCAAACACTACTCCGCAGGTTTGCTTCCTACTCATTCCTTTGCTCAATATCCAAATCCTTCCGGATTCCAAATTTTTTACAATAGCTTCCGGAACTAATTTCCGGACACCTAAAGGGGAGTTTGATTTATCTTTGTTCCTCCTTAGAGAGTCTTCCGAACAATTTAAGCAAGTGACCAGAAGGCCACTGATCATGTTTTGTATAAGTGGCCGGATTTCCCACTATCTTGTGACTTAAAGAGGCTAGACACCCACAATCTTGTAACTTAAAGTGGCTAGACACCCACTCTCCCTACTTTGCAAACCGGTGGACAATTGTTGTTGCCGAACCCCCGCCCTCACAACATCCCGAAGGCCTTCCGGTCGCGATCACGCGCAGGCAAATCCGGAATACAACGACATTCCGGTCAGTACTATGGTGGTTTCTAATGAGTGAGCATTACAGTCTGCAAGATGATCACCTTCTAGACATATACACCAAGCTTTTTACCTATCGTAGGGGAAATTCCGGCCTCAATCAAAATCCGGGTTCACACAAATTTTTGGTGCCCTATAGACTACCAGGCACACCTCTGCAATACGTCTCTTCCCCTCCTCGCTACCTCTAGACCCTGAAGAATGTCAGGGCTCTTCCTAATCTCTTCTCCAGCTCTTCCGGGCAATCTCCCAATGCAAATCCCAACCGGTTACTTCAATTACAAATACTTTAACACTCACCACAAGAGAACTAGATCACCACACCCCAACCACAATGGATCCGTTCCTCACAAGAATACTTTCAATCACCACAAGTTTGAAATAAACAACATAGCAATGGATTGAAAACGTTCTCAGCGAGAGAAAAAAGATGATGAGCTCATAAAACTCACCTACTAAGTACTAACTAATTTTCCTAATTTTAAGTGTATCTTATCCGCGGGAAATCTGTAAAATCTTATTCTGGCAGCAGAAGGCCTCGTCTCTAGAAGTCCGATAATTTTGGGCTCAGATCCAAAAATTTAGGATCTGAGATCCGGATTTACCGTTCCTAAATCTTAAGGTAGGTATGAAGTTCTTAGTCTAGGGTTTGATAGTCGGGTGCAATTCGGAGCCCCATCGTTAATTGCTACTAAAACTAAGTAACGAAGAATTTCCTAACACTAATCCTAGATCTAACTACGGGGTGTTCTAAACACCCTTGAGCCTAGGGCTCCTACGCCTAGGTGATTACTCCATCCCTACCTTTATGGTGTCCACTCTATTTCGGAGTCGGTTCCGGGTCATTGGCCTTCAATCTGGAAGTTGGTGCATAAGGTTCTTTCGTTGGTGGCACCACCTTCGTTGTCGATCTTAGATAGTTGCGTCCGAGGCCCGTTCAGCTGGCAGACGGAGTCGGGCTCATGATGACGGTTCCGGATTCCGGTCTCGACCGGATGTCCATTCTTGGCCGGATTCCAATCTCTTGAAATAGTGCGGTCTCCGCCGGATTATGGATTCTGTCGGATTTTGGTCTTGGCCGGATTTCAAAATCGGTCGGATTCCAAATTAGTATTTTAATAGTACGGATTAAAAAAATTTGGTTTGGACCTAGAGTTCTTATCCACTAATTTTATTGGCTTATGCTATTCTAGACTGTCCTATCCACTAAATTGTTTAAATGTCTATTTTTATCAAATATTATGGCTATTTACGGAACCTTGTGGGAACAGACTCTCATAGAAGGCAAGGATGGCCGGGAGTGTCGGGAGCACTCTAAGAATTGTGCTCCCCATCATTCATACATTGATGGCTACGTTCATCCGGAGTCGGCGGTTGTGCCCGACGGCCTTCCGTTTTTGTGTGTGGTGAGAAGAAGGGCGCGGCTACCATGTTGCTTTATGACCATTGCTAGTGTGGTTGGCATATGGCTTGCCTGGTGCTGTCTTTCTACTCTACCGTTCTGGGATTAGACTGGCCCTTGTTGTCAGAGGTCTTCTTGCCACGTTTCACCCGATGAAATGGCTTCAATTCCTCGTGGACTTGTCACTGTGTCGTGGCTTGCCATTCAGTTGAAGTTCCTAGTTTTGATTCAGGAATAGGCAACGTGGAGATTAACCTAGGGATTGGCAACAAAATTCCCTAAGGCGATTAAAGATGGGGCTCACATTGCACTTGGCCTACCCTCTCTTTGTTACTTCTCCATATACTTATTGATTCAACGACGGGCAACATCTTCAACTGAATGCGTATAGTTGTTGCAGCGACATCACCTTGGCATTTAATCTTGTTAGTGTTGTATGCTCCTAGCTGGATAGAGGGTCTCTTTTTCCGCTAGTGGGGGCACTTGAGGGTGTATTACGTATACATATTTTAGTATATGTTTTTACTTTATTTGATGTTGGTTAGGACTCTTGATCTGTTGTGGTTATCGATCTATCTTTACACGACAACTGTCACAGGACGTGGTGTTGAGGGCTTCTCTGTATCGTAGTTTTAGCGTAGATTAGTTTGTTACTAATCTACGTGTATTTAGGGACAAACAACGGCGCACCGCATTCATCCATGGATGATTTTCATCCACTTAGGGTTGTATGCATGTGCGTATAGCGCCGCACACGTCCTTGACTTGAAGTCTATGTCAAGTCAAGCTTTGTGAGTGTGTTTAGAGAGTGATTAGTGAGTGCTTGTTTGTAAGTGATGGTTAGTCATTAGGAAAGGCTCTACATTCTCTAGATCCACTAGAACTCATTGATTCTCCCCTCGTGGAGTGCAAGACGCTTGACTAGGTGTGATTTACATCTCATTCCTTGAGGATGTATTACGTATTCTTGTTTTAGTGTATGTTTTTTGTTTATTTGATGTTGGTTAAGACTCTCAATCTGTTGTGGTTATCGATCTTTATTTACACGATAGATCCTTGCAATGTCGTGCAAGAATCACTACTGGTGCAAGCTCGTAGAATTGTCGTGCAATACATTAATGCAAATGTCCCCTTCAAAAACATAAAATCACATAACAAAGTATTAAAACCAAGCGTGGCGTCTACCAATGATGTCATTGCCTTGGCTGCAAAGACCTCAAGAATGAGCTACTTTCGGCCATGGTCGATTGACCATCTAGGCCTAATCCATGCCTATCATGTCCAATAATTCAACTCAAGATCATGGAGATGAGGTGTCTACTTACCTACTAGAATGTCGTAGTTGGTCATGTTGGTTACAACACACTAAAGGAAAATGTAAGAGTATAATAGGGCATGTCCTACACTAAACATCAATTGCAATAGGTGTGTAGTGTAATCCATGGCCTTCTTCGTGATCCCTACTATTGTGACAATCATCAAAGGGAAAGGCTCAAGATTGGCAGCACCTAATTACAATTTTTAGGCTAGTTGATTGGGTAACATCATTTGCTAAGCCTTGGAGACCATTATCACAAGCAGAGGAGTGACACAAGTAGAGTTTTTGTTTGTACAACCACTTACCATCAACTCATTGTAGTTCATTAGCCATACCACTCTCAAGCACATAATGTATTGTTTCCTTGTAGAGCTTGCCGTGACATTAGACAAATAAGCTCTTCTAAACACAAACAAAGGATCATCGGTTGACTACATCATGGGTGGAGTACTCACCCGCCTAGGATACCACTAAAGAAGACATGGTTACCTTCCCCATCAACATGTTTCCCGCCAATAGAACACATCAATTAGTCAAAAATCTAGTGTCAAAAAGTCCATTACAAAAAATACGGGAAATCACAACACTTTGTATGTCAACGAGTGTGTGGCATTATTGTACAAAGAATCAGCTTGGGGTGCAAAGATGGGACTAAAAGCTGCACTAGAAGTGCCTACATCCACAATGTTGAAAGATAAAGGTAGGTTTGACTACCCAATCTGATCAAGCAATCCCACGTGACAAGGACGCTTGCCATTGATCGTTGGAATCAAAGAAGGTGCCCATTTCTGAGCCATAATAAGAGCTCAAACGACATCGCTGATACCATCCCCTTAAGGCGCCAATCATATAGGCATTAATGGATGACAATGAGCCATGGTCCATCATTTAAGCCCGTGTATCCGTCACATGTCCCAAAAAAGTCAACGCGCTTAAAAATACATTTCAAGTCCGCAATCTCAATATGTAGCGCCTTCACTATATCCAATAAACTGGGCGCTTCTCAAGGTAGTAAACAAAGTAGTTTTCAACACCATGGCTAGTCTTGCTACAACCAAAACACGTCATGGGCTTCAATTTTTTGCCTCTAGACTTCTTGCTAGAGTTGGCCGCCTTACATCTTGGATTTGGCCTACTCCGCACCTTTCCCCTTTTTCTTTGAATAGTTGAAGTGTCCTTTGGTATGGCCAGCGTTACCATAAGCTTATTATCTACAACTTTCTTAGATTGTGCCTCTACCAAGCTGCTAGTTGTGGTAGCGGGCTTTGTCCGCTTAACAACCTTCGACAAATATAGCTCATGTCTGTAGTGTTGTCTTGACAAATAGGTGTCATACAGCTCCACTTGTGCAAACATGTTGACCAACTATGCCTTCCTCGTAAGACCATCGGATACAAGACGGGTTTGCTCATAAGTTCTTGGACAAGTTCATTTACAAGTTGTTGATTGCTTCGTGAGCTAGTACATCAATTGTCCTACTCTCTTTTCACTCTAACATAATGCTAACTGGCAATATGTAGTGACGATGTTACTTACTAGGTTGAAGTTGCTTCGACCAAATTCACGTACTATGTGGAACCGTCTAAGGCTTGAAGTAATCTTTTAACAACAAAGTAACAAAAGTTTGTACTTGCATAAAGGATGCCCCAAACTCTCCTCTCCATTGTTGCAATTACCGTAGAGCCATAAAGAGGAGAAGAATTCAAATTTATGTATCCTTTCAAGTTCCACAATAAGACTTTCTATTGAATTTGCGATTGCTAGAAGAAATTGAAGAAAATACATGTGAATGATAATGATTGTGAATGTTGAAAAGGAATAAAATATAAGATGTAATTATGTCTTGTAGCTGCTACAATTTAGAGTCTAATAAGTGCCAGTTGAAATAATGGAGCTTCAAGTTGATTGGTTATAACAAAGACCGGCTAGACTTTGTACAATGTGGGGCTTAAATTTGTGCATTAGACACCATACATTTTTCCATAGTGGCAACGAAAAAGACACTATTATTTACAATGTTTGATGATATTCTTGAATTCCCATAATTGAAGTTTATATTTTTGGTATGGATATTGATAATATTCAATGTACAACTTAACTTTGCATAATTCATACTAAATGTGTTGGAATTAAAACCTTAAAATGGCAACTTATAATGATAATGTGAAAATGAAAGAAGGCAAGGGAGAAGAGCACAACCACTTTTGATTGTGTGCTAAAATTGGCCCAATCCATTAAGTGTTCATGACAAAAAAAATTAAATTGAGCATGGCGCAAATAAGTAGACTTATATTGGCATGCTTTGCAACCACCACCCCTCTCCAATTGTCTTATATATGTTTTATTGCTACCCAAACTACTTCAAATGTTTCAAAAACATAATTTTTTCCTTAATTGCCCAATCAATCATTGTATTTAGTAATTGAAACATTACAAACATCCAATCATTTTTCACTTTGTATAAAACAACCTATATTTTAATTGCTTGATTAATGTACAATTTGTTCTAAATAATTTAAGAATATTTTGTTTGTACTTGATCAATGGCATACCAAATATAAAAAGTCACATATACAATTGTATTTCATTGTTCCTAAGTCTTTCTTGTGCCTTTTAGTATTTCATTGTCAATTCTAAATACTAAAAGGCACAAAAAAGACATAGGAACAAATAAAAATGAGTACTCAAGTATAGAAAATGAAAAAATAACTTCATAATATAATATTCTCTATAGACTTCTAAAAAAAGTGTGTAATTATAGACCCAAAGGGTTACATTTATAAATTAGATATAGACATATGATTATACATATTGTTTTATAATATTGACAACACAAAATATATCCTATTAAGTTGAAATATCTTTGCTTCAGGAAGTCTGGGTTTCTTTTGCATTTAGTTGATTGAGTTTAAACTTTCTTTGTATAAACTCCTCCAACATGCATAAGAATTATCTTCATGCTTGTCTTTTTTCATAGTTATTAAATATTTAATAAACAGAAGAGCTTGTGTTCAAAGACTAATTATTATATTAATATACTCTGCTTTTATTAATTAGAACACAAATTCTATCATAAATTCAATCCAAAGTTCTAATGCAACTAAGATTTGGACACAAGATTTAATAACCATAAAAGGTAATATTTGTCAAGGTTTATGGCTATTGGTATGACAGCCACCAAGGACCACTCCCTCAAAATACATTGCCACTATTTTGAATTCCTGTCAATTCATTATTTCATTACTCCTATCTTACTATACAGAAGGACCTCAAAATTCAACACACAATATTTACATTAGATAAAGTTCTCCTACAAAATATGAAACAAATCAATTTTCTCAATCTTTTTCCATAGCCTAAATTTCCTATTCCAAAATCCGCCTCTAGTAGGCCTTCAAAATCTTGATTGCTACTTCCTTTATACTTTTAGCTCAAAGATTCAGATACAACCTTTAAAAGGCATTGATAGTACTATCTCAAAATCTCACTTTTATTATCATAACATTCGTTGTGAAACACCTCTTTTTGAGTTTCAATACATCAAAACCATACTTTTAAAAAAAATGATATTCAAAGCAACACCGCAATTTCAATCTAAGTTTGATGAGAGAGTGTGATATACCTTTGAAAACCTTATAACAAGAAGAATAACCCTTAGAAATGTGAAAGTTCAAATTCTAAGAATTTACAGAAACCTGCCTTGAAATTTGAGCATCTTTAAGTATGTAAGGAGGGCAAGCTCAACGGAGGAACGAAGAAAGAGAAAGTCAAAGACGTACATCAGCCCACATTGCTTTTCTAGCGTCCCTATTGCCCATATGTTGCACACACATTTGTGCATAAATCAAGATTCCTACTTACCTATGTTCCATAATTCCTTCAATTTTCTTAAGTTCTATTCATATTACTAGCTACTTCCAAACTTCTTCCTTTAAATTGATGACAAAAACTCATATATCTTATTATTATGCATGTTGGAGGAGTTTATACAAAGAATTATCATTTAGACTACCTAGACCTCATCTCTTCCATACATTTTTTGGAATTTTTATATTATGATATCAAATATTATTAGATCCTATTGTTAAGCATGAAATAAGTGTTAATGACTAATAAATAGCATAGTGTCTACTGGACAAACATTCAATCTTATCATCACAAATTTATAGCTTGGTGTAATGAACTAACATTCTTTCTATTACTTAAACACAATAAACTCTATCTATTTATTTCTAAATACTCAAAATTGATTCTAGACATGTATAAGAAAGAAGGCGCCAATTTCTATTCTACTAAACTATGTTTTATAGGTGTAAGGTGAGATATATATTTTACTCACAATTGAAGTCCTCAGAGAGTGGAATTCATCTTCCTTTCTAATACTACCCATCAAGAATCCCACCACCAAGATTTTGTTCTCACAAGATATTATAAGTAAACTAGAGTGTTAACCGTGTCCTCCGGATACAACATTTTTTTGTGTTGAGTTCCCACCTCCCCGTCCCCTAGCCCTTTCCCTCCAATCCATAGTCTCCCCATCCTTGTCCGCTTGTCCCCCGTCCCTCGTCCCCGTCCCCGTCCCCCGTCCTTGTCCACTTGTCCCCCGTCCCCCGTCCCCCGTCCCCCGTCCCCCGTCCCTCGTCTCCGTCCTCGTCCCCGTCCCCGTCCTTTTATCCAAAACCCTAACTTTTAGCTTTTCATTTTATCCAAAATCCTAATTTTCAGCTTTTCATCCAAATGCATTTTTCATCTACGCATTCATCCATTTGACGCTCCTTTTCCATCTAAGCGTTCATCCATTTGACGAATTTCTCATCCTGTATTCTTTTATAGATATAGACTAGAGTGTTACCCGTATCCTCGAGTCACAACATTTTTTTGTATTGAGTCCCCACCTCCCCATCCCCTAGCCCTTTCCCTCCAATCCATCGTCCCCCCCGTCCTTGTCCCCTTGTCCACCATCCCCCGTCCCCCATCCCCCGTCCCCCGTCCCCGTCCCGTCCCTTTACCCAAAACCCTAACTTTTAGCTTTTAGCGTTTTTCATCGAAACCCTAACTTTTAGCTTTTAGCATTTTTCATCGAAACCCTAACTTTTAGCTTTTAGCATTTTCATCGAAACTCTAACTTTTAGCTTTTAGCGTTTTTCATCGAAATCCTAACTTTTAGCTTTTAGCATTTTTCATCGAAACCCTAACTTTCAGCTTTTCATCCAAAAGCATCTTTCATCTACGCGTTCATCCAAAAGGATCGTTTGTCATCTTGTATTCTTTTATAGATATAGACTAGTGGGGTACCCGTGTCCTCTAGACACAACATTTTTTTGTGTTGAGTCCCCACCTCCCCGTCCCCTAGCTCTTTCCCTCCAATCCATCGTCCCCTTGTTCCCCGTCTCCATCCCCGTCCACGTCCCCGTCTCCATCCCCATCTCCATCCCCGTCTCCATCCCCGCCCCGTCCTTTTATCCAAAACCCTAACTTTTAGCTTTTCATTTTATCCAAAACCCTAATTTTTAGCTTTTCATCCAAAAGCTCTTTTTCATCTACACGTTCATCCATTGACGCATCGTTTTTCATCTACGCGTTCATCCATTGACGTGTTTGTCATCCTGTATTCATTCGATGTGTTTGTCATCTAGTGTGAAATTGTGGCTTAATGTGATAGAGACTGAAAAATATAGTCCATTTTGGCAGTGTTTAGCTTATGTTGGCTATGAAATTAAACGGATTCGAGAGAAAGAGACTGTTGTGATCGAGTTGAAGGATTTACTCTCTCAAATACAAGATGACTTTAAAGTGAGTTCCCTTTCTTTATGGAGAAGCGATCAGGGAATTTGAACACCTTAGCCTTGTTTATTCGACCCTGATCTAATAAATGATCACATACTTAGAAGGACAAATCAGTGGGGATGGGACACATAATTAGAGAACATTAGCCTGCCATGTGCCATGGGCCGAAGAGGTTGATTGTGTGGCGCCAATGAATACGGCGCTTGCCTACAGAGCATGAGGTTCTGGGTTCGAACCCCAGCATGGTCGTCGCAAAAGCTACTTTCTCGGGTACTTTTCTCAAGTCGTTTTTCATCACAATGCATCACTTTTCATCCAAAAGGATCGTTCATCCATCGACGTGTTCATCCATTTGACGCATTGTTCATCCTAAATTCTTTTATTATATAGGACTAGTGGGGTACTCATGTCCTCCGGACACAACATTTTTTTGTGTTGAGTCCCCACCTCCCCATCCCCTAGCCCTTTCTCTCCAATCTATCATCCCCTCCGTCCTTGTCCCCCGTCCCCCGTCCCCGTCCCCTTGTTCCCCGTCCCCTTGTCCCCCGTCTTCCGTCCCCCGTCCCCGTCCCCGCCCCATCCCCGCCCCGTCCTTTTATCCAAAACCCTAACTTTTAGCTTTTCATTTTATCCAAAACCCTAACTTTCAGTGCCCATCGTCCCGACAGGGAGAGCGGAGTGTGGTGTGTTAATTTTACGTTTGTGTATTTTGTATTTTAAAACCTATAAGCTCAAATCGAATCTAATTGGAAAAATACATATATTTTGGAGTGCATGTAAACGTTCCCCTAGTTTAATCCACTTCAAAATTAAAGTACTTTTGCTTTACATTTGCATTTTGATCAACCCTTTGTGCACATAAGTATCACTTGCCCAATATAAGAGGAGAAACCCCTTCACATCAAGAGGTCAAAATCAAGAGTCATTAGGTAACTACCTAATATAGGAGGAGAAAACCCTTCACATCAAGAGGTCAAAATCAAGAGTCATTAGGTCACTACCTAATATCAAGAGTCAAGAAGAGTGCATCACCGTGCCTCACCCTTCACATCAAGAGGTCAAAATCAAGAAAGAGAGTCACGTGACCGGGAGTTAAAATTTATAACTTTTAACTTTCGCATCACTTTTCATCCAAGTTCGGCCCGTTCATCCATCCGACGCATTGTTCATCCTAAATCTACTACTATAATAGGCGACAGTCCGTCTGTCCGCCGCTCCTCCCATCAGACCAAGAAGACCAACACCGCTCCAACAGACTAAGAAGACCATCACCGCACACCAGACCAAGATTTGAGAAATGCATGGAAGGGTATCACTTTCTTTGTTCTCCTCTTGCATCCGACCTCCCTGTCGCTGCCACTTCGCTCCGTCTCCTCGCCCTCTCTCCGCAGACCCGCGCGCCGTCTCTTTTTGTGCCAGATTGCTCCAGTTCCAGCTCCTCTCGCACCACGTTCTTACGCCTTCTGGACAGATGTAGACAGGTGTGCGTGGAGCGGGATGTCGCAGAGGGAGGCAGGTTTCGAATAGGTGTGAGGAACGTGGAGTTTTCGGATGTGTAGGAGGAGGTGAGAGACAAGCAGAGTTGGGTTCGGTGTTGGTTTTTATTTTTTCGTTTTTCGATGATTTGCAACAGACGCGCTGGAGGAAGGAAAGCCACAGCTCCAATCGTTTGAGAGCGGAGCTATTTTGAATAGCAGGTCAGAAATCGCAGATCCGTTCTCGCAATCCCGAATTTGGTTATATGTTCAGGAAGTGTGTCTAGGAAGTTAAACGTGGTTGGTATTGTGTTTGCAGTTATAATTTGTTTGAATCGCAATTGTGGAATTTAGATATTCACAGCTAGCTTCGATTATGCGGGTCAGAATTTTATTTGAATGCAGTTCTAGGTTTGATGATGCAGCTTTCAGAAAGTCGTCTTGATTGCAGGTGGTTGTGTAATTATATGTGCAAAGTTTGATCGTGGTTGGTTGTGGTTGCAGTACTGACAAAGCTTGATTTGCTGTATCGATGATGGAGGACGTGATGGAGTCGTATTCGCTTCTGTCAAAGGCATCGGCGGCGGCGCTGCTGAGCGTGGTGGTGACGGTCGTGCTATACGTGGTGGTGACGACGATCGCGAAGCGGTGGAAGCTTCCGCCGGGGCCGTTTCCGTGGCCGATTATCGGCAACATTCCGTCGGCACCGGTATGGTTTAATTCCGTTGGCAGAGTTTCAATGCAAGCACCGGTATGGTGAACTAGGGTTTGAGGATTTTGTTGGAGCCATGGCAGAATTGTGCGTGGGCGCATAATAGTTTTTAAATATCTCATGATTTGCTGAATTGTACAATAGGTGGATTGATTGAGTGGAGCTCAGACTTCAGATTGACGAGAAGAAGGAATTGAGTGATTGAGTGACGAGAAGCTCAAATTTTGGGCCGGGAACAACAGCTTCGTGGTGTGGAACGTCCCCGATTTCGCGCAGGAGCTGCTGCCCAAGTATTTCAAGCACAACAATTTCTCCAGTTTTGTGCTGCAGCTCAACACCTATGTAAGTGAAGTGGAGGAGCGATGGTGATTTTGAGCGGGATTGCGATTAGGTCTGGGTTGATTGATGAGTGTTGTATAGATTTCGACGTTGTCTCAACTACAAAGGTTGTCTCAAAGCAAAGCAGTGAAGTTGGCTTCATTGAAGTGTACCATGTTGAAATCAGCTTCAACTGATCTATCAAGGTGACGTAGTTATCTTCTTCAAGAGCACTTACCTTGAGATTTGTAATATAAGTTTACTCCCTCATTTTCTCAAAGTCAGGCATTTGACATGTCGATCTTTTTCACCTCCATACATTTCTATTTGTTTAACGTTTATTACACTAATTTCAAAAATTGAGTACCATGAAGTTTTCGATACTTTGGTTGGTCCCAAGAAAAGAAATCATGTCAATATACGTATGCATCATCATTTCTGTCTACATCATGCTCGGTGTGTCTATCTTTGAACCATTGGATTCGGTGGACATTGTACACATGAGAATTCACGTTGTGTCTCATCAAAATTGGTGGATTCAATATACATATGCATCATCAATTCTGTCTACATCATGCTCCGTTGTCATGTCTCATCTATGTCATGTCATGACAATCACATGTCATGTCTATGTAACTAGAAAAACCAGCAAGAGCGCGTTACAGCCAAATTGGTTGCTTGGTGATCATGTGAGGATGAGAGCACATTGTTGTATGATGTGGTTTTATATCGGAGATTTTAACATTGAGTTGTGGGACTATAATCTTAATAGAATTGGTCATTATCCAAATAAATGTGTACTTCATGGACGGATTGTATATGGGCCCGTTGGAGACTGGGTCATTTTTATCTTTTACTTTTTACTTTTACTTTTTTCTTTTACTTTTTATCTTTTATTTTTACTTAGTAGAATCATAGGGGACGGGGAGGGAAAGGGCTAGGGGACGGGGAGGTGGGGATTCAACACAAAAAAATGTTGTGTCCGGAGGACACCGGTACCCCACTAGTTCTATTATAATAAGAGACAAGAGTGTTACCCGTGTCCTCCGGACACAACATTTTTTTGTGTTGAATCCCCACCTCCTCGTCCCCTAGCCTTTTCCCTCCAATCCCTCGTCGCCCTCGTACTTGTCCCCTTGTCCCCCGTCCCCCGTGTCCGTCCCCCGTCTCTTGTCACCGTCCCCGTCTTTTTATCCAAAACCCTAACTTTAAGCTTTTCATCCAAATGCGTTTTTCATCTACGCGTTCATCCATTTGACGCTCCTTTTTCATCTACACGTTCATCCATTCGACGGATTTCTCATCCTATATTCTTTTATAGATATAGATATTTTTGTCCCTAATGTGCTCTTAAAAAATATAACAAGTAAATTCTTTTGTCCTTATTGTGTTCTTATAGAACGTACTAAGTAAATACTTTTGCTCTTACTATTATATTCTTCTGGGATTATATTCTTCATAGTTGACGGTGTGGAGGCATGGAGGAAGGAGGTTCAGGCGTCTATTCAAAAGGCACTAGAGACGATGAGGACGAAGAAGAATATGAGGAAGGGTTTTTTTCAGCAATGGTTGGTGCGGTTAGAGAGGAGGTGGAAGGTGAAGTGCGGGTGAGATGTAAGCCTGGTAGGAGTACAATCGGCAGACGATACATTTTCCGTGACAGGAAAGCATACCATCAACGCTAGTATCAGGATTACTTTGCTGAGAGTCCTACCTATGGCCATTTCAAGTTCCGTAGACGATTCAGAATGAGACGGGAATTGTTCGTAAGCATTATGGATACAGTGGCAAATTTTGATCCCTAGTTTGTCCAAGGTGTTGATGCGGTCGGCAAATTGGGTTTAAGCACACTGCAAAAATGCACTGCAACAATCAGGATGCTTGCATATGGATTGCCTGCGAACGCGTGCAATGAGTATTGTAGGTTGGATGAGTCCATAGCCTCTGAGTGCATGGAACGGTTTGTAGTAGCAGTGAGAGGGTGTTTTGAGACTACTTACTTGAGGCAGCCCACGCGTCAGGATTTTGAGCGACAAATGGCCATCAATGAAGCACGAGGCTTCCTTGGGATGTTTGGTAGTCTTGACTGTATGCATTGGAATTGGAAGAATTGTCCGGTTGGGTGGCAAGGACAATTCAAAGATAAGGACAAGAACCGGTCAATTATCTTAGAGGCCATTGCAGATCAGAGCTTCTGGATATGGCATGCATTTTTTGAAGTCCCCGGAGGCAATAACAACATCAACGTCTTGGATAGATCACCTCTTGTTTCCAACATGTTGAGAGGTGAAGGCCGTAATCTCACCTTCCAGGTAAATGGCCATGTCTACCCTCGATTATGCCTTCTTGCGGATGGTATTTACCCACCGTGGGCATGTTTTGTGCAACCAAGTGCCAGGAAGGTGCTCATAAGGATGTCGAGCGTGCTTTTGGAGTATTGCAGGCCAGGTTTGAGATACTGAAGAACCCCGTTAGGCAATGGGATCTGAGCACAATTGAAGACATCATGATGGCGTGTATAATCTTGCACAACATGATTATAGAGGACGAGCAGGGATTGTCACTAGAGCCATTCATTGATTGGGGGCTTCCAGTGGAGCGCGTTAGACATCCTTTATCATTCAGAGAGTTGCAATCAAGCACCACGGAACTTCAGAATGTCGAAGCTCACTTTGCTTTGCGCAATGATCTCATAGAGCACTTGTGGAGGCTCAAAGGAGGGTTGTAGATTTCAATTCGCAAAATATAAATATGTCTTTATTGTCAATAGAATTAGGAATTGAGGTTCAAACCTTGGCCACCATTTCTGTAACCAAGCATGTGATTTTCTAGTAAAGGCGGCTTGAATCGGACTTACACTTGCACTGTGAGAGCCGTACATCACATTTGACTGTCCAAAACTGAACCCTGCTCTAACTCTGCCATGGCTTGAATTCACGTAACTCACATCATGGCTGCCTCCGAAGCTCTGATCGCCGTGTGAGTGATTAGCATCGGCTGGAGTGTCTGGAATGCACTCCGTATCTTCCCAGCCGGAGTCCCCTCCATCACCTACAGACAAGCACAAAAGACGATGAGCACAAGACAAAAAACCAAAAAGACAGACAACGAAGACGTACTCCAGATTTCGCTCCTTCATACATGTCCAGATTCCGCTCCTTCAGCAGCCTCGCATGCTCAAGCTCCTCTAGCTCCGCTCTTCTTTGCTCCGATTGAATGCGCTGCTCAAGGCGCTGTATCTCCTCCTGCCAAGGTAGGGTGAAGTATTTGCGCGCTTCCTCGGTGAGACCTTCTTTCAACGGCATCGTGAACAAGGACATTGCGCACTGGTCTTGAATCGCATTTGCCTTGCGGAGGCTCGCTTCTGCCATGGTCTCCATTGCGCGCGCCTACGATTGAAGAATCTTCTCTCTCTTCTTCTACGCGGCTAAATCCGCCTTTGCTGCCTTCGAACCCTGCGGTCTGGTTGGCCTCGAGGGAAACCCTTGCGGGTTGATGACTGCGACGTCCTCCTCCGAAGCGCTGCCCAACCCGGTTGCATCGGTGGGGACCTCTGTGGCAGCTGTCGGAGGTGACTTGCGCTTCCCCATGCCTACACCTCTCGGAGCACTCTCCACCGCAATTGATCGCCGTTGCACATCGATTAGCGAATCCCACCACCTTGGCACATCCTTCAGAATCTGCCAACAATGCAAATAAACAAAACCTTGCTGCTTGGGATGCCTATCTCGATAAAACTGGAGCGCCTTCTCAACTACATCGTCTAGGGACGTCCCCGACTCTCTACAGTCAAATACTTGCTTGTACGCCCCACAGAATTCCCCCACGTCGTACTTAATGTGACCCCATTTTGTCTCTAGCGACCTAGCACGGCGCACAGGATTTGTGCGTGGTTTGTTCTGATTGAAAAGAGTAGTGATACGCTCCCAAAATGCAGAATTGCGTTGACCATTGCCACAAATTGGGTCATGCAAGATAGCAAGAAAACTTCTACACAAGCTTCGCTCCTCGTGAGCAGTAAAATTTCTACCCTTGCATGTCTTTCCCGCCTCTACGTGTGCCATGGTGGCCACTATCAGGACCGGTAGCGGGAGGACTGGTTCTCACGGCAAATACGAAAAAACTGCGGGAGGTCATCTGGCGGGAGCGGCACAATGACGGGAGGGGTTGCGAAGGCGTTGGAGCATCGGGGGCAACGGTCACAACATTGAGGATGCTCTTAGGCCACTTGAACCACCAGACGGAAGCCAAATGTATTAAGAGCAAAAATCATGTCCTGCATAACCTACTCTTCTCGTAGATCTCATGCGCTCGTCTAAAGTGGGCCTTATTGCATATAGTTCTGAGATGGGAATTGCCCCTTGGTTGCGAGTGGATGATTGTTCTCGAGCAATCCGTCGTCCCTCCTCTCTTGTCTACGACCACCCATGCCCACCCAATTCTACGGGTGCTCTAATTAGTACTCCTGACAACTAGGCTTTATTTCAGATGTCTCTGACTAAACTGGGCTTGTTACCATTGCGACGGGAGTATTTTGGCGTTCACCTATGTGTCGCATTGACAGTCTATGTCAAATAGTCTTCTATTTGGGCACTAGTATAAATACCCGTGTCCTCAGGACACAACATTTTTTTGTATTGAGTCCCCACCTCCCCGTCCCCTAGCCCTTTCCCTCCAATCCATGGTCCCCTGTCCTTGTTCCCCGTCCCCGTCCCCGTCCTCATCCCCATCCCCATCCCCGTCCCCGTCCCCATCTCCATCCTCATCC
>OZ020514.1:23259711-23340570 GCA_963971425.1 Bryoerythrophyllum caledonicum
AAAACCCTAACTTCTAGATTTTCATCCAAAAGCGTTTTTCATCAACGTGTTCATCCATCGATGCGTTTTTCATCAACCCGTTCATCCAAAAGGATCGTCCTTCATCCTGTATTCTTTTATAGATATAGACTAGAGTCATACCCGTGTCCTCCGGACACAACATTTTTTTGTGTTGAGTCCCCACCTCCCCACCTCAACATAAGAAAAGTATTACAAGAAGAGATTAGAAGTGGAATAAAAACAACCAGATTAGAAAACTCCCTCGCTCGATTGATAGCACTTGTACTCTACACACTCCAAAGACAAAAGCGCTCAACACAATCAAGAACAAAGAGCAACACTACTAACTAACAACAAGAGCGCTCAACAACGGAACTAAGGGGAAACAAGAGAAATAGAAAAAAACAAGAACCAGGTGAAGAGCACGAAACATGAGAAAAACAATTGCAGAAGAGACAGGCTAAGTGGACGAGACATGAGAGAACAAGAAGCGAAGTGGAGCAGACATGATTGGAGGGCATGATAAAGAAACAAAGAGAATGAATGATATAGTATATAGTAAATGAAAAACATCTCAAATGGATGAATATTGAGAAAGAATTGTGAAAGAAATGGAAATCGAGGGAAATTGTTGACGAACGGTATAGACCTCGCCCGAGTGCTTGCCGGGAAATGAAGTGCACTCGGGCTAACCGCCCTCGTGCGCTTCATTTCCCGGCAAGCACTCGGGCGGGGTCTGTACCCCTTACGTTAGATGTAGTTTGTGGTTTGTCGTGACATTCGTTGTATCTGTGAGCTGGGGTTTGGGAGTGGGAGCTCAAGATGGAGGTGAATACGTAAACAGAAGCTTTCCGGCTTTGGCAACTGTTATCATAAGCTTGTACGACCAAGCAATCCAACAAGCAGCGTACTCCGCGTTTGCGAAGTTGAGTCCGGTAACCGGGATCAAGTATGGTGCAAGTCTGACTGAGGACCTAGCCAATGTCACTGTGGAAGCCGTTCGGCTGCGGGTGGGCAGCTTGCGAAGATATGGAATCACGCTTGGAAGGTTCACAATACCGCCGGGTTTACGAATTTCAAACGTTTCTTCTGTGAGGGTCATTCTGGTGTACAGGGATTTTGGCAACGTGTTAGTGTATTCTTCAGCAAGGCCCGGACAGATGTTTGTTAGTTCTTTAGCTGGGATAAGGGTTTACAATGGTGATAAGGTGAGCACATTGGCTTCTTTGTCTGCATTGACTGCTATCGCTCTCGATAATCCTATCAAGGTTGTCATTCTACCTAACGCACAGCCCTCCTACTGTGTTGAGTACTTTGATAATGGGACGGCTTAAGCAAACGTGGGATAACTGCGAGTGTGAGCAAGGTAAGCCACCCTAAAACCGCCAATATCCCATGGCCGTCAGCTACTTTTTCACTAAAAACCGCCACTACATGCACATGTAACCAACTCTCTATTTTTAATGGCGGGAGAAAAGGCTAGGGTGGCATGAATTGGATGCACAGTTGGTGGTTTTAGGGGAATGGGATCTTCTAGACTTATTGTACATGCAAGAGTGGAGAAAATGGAATATTTCTAGAATTAGTTTAAGGTTGACTCATTGCCGGTTTTTGGTTGTTGTGCATGCGGTTTTAGGCCATTTGTGGGAGGATCATGGCCCCCACCTACTGACGCTCACCCAACTTTCTTCACATGTGCCTTTGAAAATTCATAACTAATTCATAACACATCGGAAAAATATGAAATCACTTGGGTTGAAATTGCAATTCTATTGGCTATCACTGAAAAATAATTTAATTATTATCTAGGTTCTCCATATATGAAAGCTGCTTAATTTGACGGTTATGGGGGGGTTTACTTTAATGCCAGTTATGCCACGTTCGTGTGCGTTTCGTGTGCTTGGAGACAACTACATTAAACACTGAATATAGTGTAGAAGGATTATTGATGTAGATCACTCACACTAATTTCCATCAAAGCATGTGCATGCCAAGTTCTAATTGGATATTTGTTTTCAAGCAAGTGTGTGTCAGTCAACAATTGGGAGCCCCGTATTCCTTGCACAAGGTCGTTGCGGAGCTCCGCCTTTGGGCCGAGTCGCTGCCCGGGCAGCTACGGGGAGAAAAATCCGTCGTGCTTGATACCCGCTCATTCACGAAGTTGGCAGAGGTCCCGCCCAAACCCTAGCTGCCTCATTCTCCCGCAGCCTCATTCACTCCTACAACTTCGTTCTACCGCAGCGTTGTTCTCCCGCAGCCACCGCATCTATTCACAGCATCGCATCGCATCATCGCAACACAACATTGCATCGCAGCATCGCAACACAACATTGTATTACAGCATCGTATCGCAACATAGCATCGCACAGGTTCACAGCATTATTAGCAATAGACTTGCACGTTTTGATCTTCTAATGGATTTGCAGACTAGTACCATGTTCTTGTTGTTTTTGTCTTGCATTCCTAATCACGTTCGTGTAGTCACGTTTCTAATCCATTCGAAGTGACATTGGAAGGTGCTTATGTGCTCATTTGCAGGGCTCGAAGCCTGTTTCCGAAGTTGATCCCAAGGGAGCCAGGGTGCAAGAAGAAGGGAAGCGGAAGGGAGCTCCTCTAGATGAGATGGCAGCCGGTTTTAAAAAAATGGTTTTCTTGAGTAAAGGTCAAGTGAGTAATTGGCAATCGCATTTGCAGAGCAAGCTCAGTCCTAGGCCTGCGACACGGTTCACCTTCAAAAGTTTGACTTCGGTTTAGTAACTCTTCTCTTTCATAAACATAAATTTCCCATGTTGAATTCTCAGCATAAATCGCGTAAATATCAAGAGCTCCTTGAAGACCGAGAAACAATAATATCTCTCACGAGCCATGCACTGAAAAAAGGAACAAAATCTATGGAGTAGTTGGCTCCCGTGTGAAAACAGATGGATTGGACACCAAAGAACACGAAAGTTTGCAACAACAACTTCACTTATGATTTTCAGAGAATTTGGTAGCACTCGTCACAGCCTTATAAAACCTGAGAAATTTACACTTATGTAAAACCTGAGAAATCTACATAGCTCATCAATGGAAAGAAGAAAGTCATCCCTCCAACAAAGAAGGAATGTAGGTATGAAGGACGCTTGAAATCCTACCAAGAAGGACTGCACGATGGTTTACTAGTACAAGCGGTTGATTAACCTATTACACACATGAAAGATTATAAAGGGTCACGCTTTGTACAGTTGCAGGCCTATGATCTACAAGCCCCATCCTAAACCGAGGGCACGGCGGCTGTGAGAGAACGAGGGCGCGCTAGCTGCGGAAGAACGACGTTGCGGGAGTGCGGGAGACCGACGGTTTGTAGGCTACGGCGAGGGTTTGGGGAACGACGTTGCGGGTAGTGGGGCAGATCAGGGGTTTGGGTGCCGCTCGAAAGACAAAGTAAACTGGGGGATCTTTTCTTGATGGCCAGGTATCGCCTGGGTATCGGGCACGACCGATTTTTCTTCCCGCAGCTACCCGGGCAGCGACTCGGCCCAAAGGTGGAGCTCCGCAACGACCGTGTGCAAGGAATACGGTGCTCCCAACAATTGCATGTAAATTTCAATTAGTGTAGGAAATTTCAAATAGTCTGGTCTACACTATATTCAAGGAACGGTGTACTTTGCTTTGGTTGGATTCCCGCAATCAGGAAAAAAAGCTAACTCGTGGAAGATCATCGTTGGAAGAGTAGTGGGAGTGCTCGGCCTGGTTTTGGTGCTGTCTGTGCTCATTTTCTGCTGTCGGCGGCATCTCCGAAAACAAAAGATCACTAAGATGCAGTTTCAAGTGGACAGGGGGGAAACATTGCAACCGACGGTGGTCGGCAATAGTAGGGCTCCAGTGGCGACACAAACTAGGACGCGCCCAATGTTGGAGACAGATTTTGCGTGACATGATTTAGCGTCTTAGTACTAGCGATCACCTTTTGTTACCTATTGGGTCACGCAGTTTGGAAAACCCAGAACGTAAGGATAGGTATGACAACTGGGCGTTTCTTGTTTTCAAAACTTTTGGTTGTAAAATGAGATGAGGATTTAGAGATGATAATCTGACAGGGAACTACGTCCAGGTTATTTGCTTAGATCTTTCTAGCAAAATTACTCCGTGTATTGAAGTGGGATATAGCAATTCATTTCTTGTACGGCAGTATGCTTCGGCTGCTGCTTTCATGCATGCTCTTAAGTGAACTTAGTTTCTGGCGGTTCCTTACTTATTTACCTAATTTTTCCATTTTGTCTTTGCATTTTCGATCAGCAGATATACAGGTTTGGATCGAAACATAAGTTTTCCCTGCTGAATTCAGGTCTGATTGTTTGCCCACTCTGCGTTCACCAGCAGCTGCTACGCTTTTGTTCATTCTACGTTGGAAGTATTCATAATGTATTTCGTATGTCCTTAATCCTAGGACGTCAGAAGGTGCCACTGCTGGCCACAGTATCCTACATGTATAGTGTTGTATTTGAACTTGATAGTTAAAGAATCTTCAATTCAAAGGTGTGAGTCTTGCTAAGCTTTTATACTTTTTTTGCAGCATGCATGAAAGCAGCATCTAATACTTCAAAATTAGGCATCTAATACTTCAAAATTTTGTATCAAAGTGGCGAATGTAAATTATGTGCTGTAAGTTTTTGTGATTCTCATGAAAACCTCAAGTAAATAAAGTCGATTTCTTTTTCAACTTTAGTAAAATTGCCTCTTGTACATCAAAATGTTTCAGTTGGTGGTTTAAGGTTAATAAATCATAGATGTATGGCTTATAAGATATGATAAGGTTTTTTAATAAACGGGTTGTAGGTGTTGTAAATATGGTGTAGTAAGTTTTTAAATTAGAAAAAATTAAAAATTTACCAATAATGTTTAATTAGAATGTAACATACAAACCAGGATGATATATGCTTATATGAAAGACTTGCAATGGAACATGTTTTATAAAAGACATACACATTTGAATATAATAGTTACAACAATTTTACATTATGTTTCATATAAAACAACGTATTAATAACCAAGAATCTAAGAATAAAAATTTGTTATGTTATAGAAAAAAGAATGTATAGTAGTACAAATATTGCTCAAATGTGATATTAGATACACATGCATAATTATTTAGCATTCCAAAAAACTTAACAATAAAATTAAAGGATAGAAGTACACTACATCCTATACATATTTGGCAAAATTGGAGAATTCAATAAAAATTGGCAGAGATTTTATTTTTGTTTCGGTTGGTTAGTAATGGAATTAGACATGATTCTACATGTAAGCCTAATTTTTTTGTTTATAATCCCTTAAACAAAGATTTTTTTAGAAACGCTAAACTTGAAGAGAGGTACATTGTAACATTAAAAACTTCCAATTATGAGTTTGGAGTTTTAAAGACAAACTAATTAAACAAAAAATAGAGCTAACTCTAGAATCTTATTATATTCCTCTATTAATCAATAGTCTATAACTCCAGTATTTTACTGAATTCTCCATTTTTGTAATTTTAGTGAATAGAACCAAATATTGATTTCAAATGGCAAATTTCTCTGAAATCCTCGGATTTAATAGTAGTGCTAATCATCTCGCCAAATTCAATAATGTGATTTTCCTCATTTATGTACATTTAAAGTGTATTTGTTCCAAATATGAGACACTGTGACATCAAAAGTGAGGTACCATAGTGTGCTTATACCTTTAAAAGTAAGGCTAATCCTTGATTTACAATGAAGATTTATAATTATTTTGATAGATTTTGAAAATTCTTTATAAAATCAATTATAGCAAGATGATAGAATAGGAAGTTTAAATGGAAATAGTAAGGAGTATTATAGTTACATGCTTTCAAGACATTTTGCATATAATTGATTTATGATGTATTTATATTTAGGCACTGTAATACTTTAGCAATTTGGCAATATATGTATAATAATTTGGCAATGCAATAGTACGAAAGATAATTTTTGTTTTCGTACATGTAAGAAGTTTAGTTTGAAATTAATAGACTTTTTTAATTTCCATTTAAGTTCCAAAACTCAATATGAGCTATTTAATTTGAATGGGTGTGTTACTAAATATATTACTTCATATTCAAGTGTTTTATTGGCGAACTCAACGTGCATGATAGACTATTATAAAATTCACCATTCATCTAAAATAAATATCTATATAAACAATAATTAGCATATTAACAACTATTATGTTATATATAATGGTTGAAAGAAATACCTAGTTCCTATAAATATAGTGTATATATAAAATAGTATTACACATGATTAGTTGGTGCTGCACAAATTACTTGTTATGTTTACTTTGATTAATAATCCAAGTCAAATTTATTTTCATAAAGTATTACAGTAATTGAGAAATGATATCATTCAATTTTAGGTCCTGATCAAATGGTGTGAAATCATATTAAGTGTAACTATGATCTCATACTACTTAAAAATAAAAATAAAGTAAAAGATGTTTTGATTTCACTAAGACACCTATTATACTACTAAAATCATATTCTATGCAGTGAACCACACAACGATCAACCATGCAGTCAACCGAGCAGTGAACTACAGAAACGCTGCAATGGACTGCGCAGTCAACCGTGCAGTGAATCTTGTTACTTTTTTTAATTGATAGTTTGTAATATAAAAACTACATTAAAATGGTTGGACTAATGCATTGCAGAGCAAGCGCCAATTGCTATCATACTACTAAAATCATAATCCGCAGTGAATCATGCATCAATCAATTGCGCAGTCAACCGTGCATTCAACTACAAAAACGTTGCACTCAACCGCGCAGTGCACCGTGTTACCTTTCTTTTTTTAATATTTTGTGATATAAAAACTACATTAAAATGGTTGGACTTGTGCGTTGCAAAGCTAGTGCCAATTGCTAGTATTGTTTGGAATTGAAAGTGTTGTTTCAAGACCTTAATCATTGTCTTTGTTCATTATTATGGGCCAATTTCTATGGGAACTTAAATTTCAATTTTGGTTGAATTGAAAAACATGTGGTCATTTAGAAGTATAAAACTACAACTACAAGTCATAGTTTAGAGGTTGTGTTTCTTAAAATTGTATTTAGTAGTTTTTGATTTTGGAAAAGGTAGCATTCTTAATATGATTAAAAATTTGTGTGTAGATTTTATGGGCATTATTTTGAATGCATTATTGCATGATCCTCACTACTTTTTATACTACACTTCATTCAATTCATGTGAACATGTGTCAGAAACATTAGTCTTACTAAAATGCAATGTTTAGTTTGATAAATTCTTCAATGTAAGCTGTAGACTTTAAGTAAATCTGAAAGATATAATATGAGGAGAACTTTTGTATAGATGTCTAGTAGTTATGTATACATATAACTTTTGTGTATATGTCCAGTATATATGATTCACTATATGGATACATTCATTTGTAGTCTTGAAGAATCTCCATTTGAGTTTAATATAGTGTGTGAAGATGTATATGACTGCGTTTTAAAAAATCCATATCAAACGAAAGAAATAAAATGAAAGAAATTTTCACATTAATTTATAATGGTTTAGAAGAAGTATAAGATTTATAATATAAAATTAAATTGTAGCATTGAATATAAATTGTGGATTCATCAAATAATAAATAAAAACATTAATACTTTCAAAACATGAAAATATATTAAAGTATAGAAATAATGGTGTAAGACCATAATTTAAAGGGATTACTTATTGCTAAGAAAAATGTAGGGACTTAATCAAAATACTTGTTTTATGTGCATTGTATGTACAGTACATTAGATTCAAATCCATCCATTAGATTTAATAAAAAGACTTAATAGATTTAAATCCTTGTAATTTAAATATGTACACAAAAAAATATACTAATATTAGGGATGATATTGTATACATTTGGTTGTCCTATCAATACTTTGAAATCTAGCATGTCTTATCTCCATTGTAGGCATGCCCTCATATTGACGATAGTATTGGGTATATGACAGTGAAGTGATGATTGAAGAGTTTTTTCTTATAATATCATCAATTTTCATTAATTAGAATATAGCTTATATCATAGTGCCCTCTTTTTTATGCCGCTCTTTTAAAGTCCTTCAACATGTATTCCTTCTAAAAGTTGTTTTTTTGAATGTGTGACGACTTTGTTTAAGATTTAACAAATCTTAGATCTTGAGTCCTTACTGGCATTCAACGAGAGATTTTGACCTTATGCAACAATGAGTAATACTAAGAAGATTTAAAGTTAGAGTGTAGGTACCTTTAATAAGATGAAAGAAGAGATATACCGAGGAGTGTGGAATTGGTTTATTAATTCTGCCATGACCACTTTCTCACAAATTTAGAAGATTTGCTACAAGATATAAACTCATAATTAACAATAATTTCAAGGATTGGCATGCATTTGACTTTCAATCTCAAGCCTTAGAAGATGAAATGCACCAAATATATTTGGGGTAGATTGGATATTGTTGTATATAACCTAAAATTGAAACCAAAATACAAATGCAATTGCTTCTTGTTTTGAAGAAATGTATGCTGTTAGTAGTAGTATCAAGTTTGAGGCACATGCAAGGGCATCAAGTAAAAAATAGAGAAAACATCCTCTAGTGATGCTAATAAAAAAGCCTTGGCCCTCAACTCCTCAAATAAATACCATATTAGTTCTTCTACTTTTGCCACATGCCTAGGCCATGTTCAAGATCACCTTTTATGGAATTTCATCAACAATTGAGTCATTGCAAGCATTTCCATCGTACTTACAAGATGAGTATTGAGACTTCCTACCTAATAAAATGCATCAAAATTAAAACTTTAAGTAGCAGAAGTATAAAACACTTTGTACCATGTATATGAGATTGGCACAATTTTTTATAGAGGCTAGAGGCATGATTATTTGGAGTCAAATGATGAAGGTCCTTTTGTCAAAATTTGACAAGCGCCTCCCTAAGTGTCCAAATATACCGTCAAATTTGGACAAATTATGGCAGCAAGGCCTCATTTGTAGAGGTTATTGTCATGGATCATTAAAAAGAGGCATTGTGCTGATAAGATGATACCAAACTACTATCCTAGCCAGTGAAGCCTTTAGTTGCTTTTAGACTTTTAGAAAAGGCTAAGTTCAATTGTTTCTTGAATTGTTGATAGTGGTGAAAGTTTGGCTATGTGAAGAAAAATTGTCTTTCTAATTGGTAGGGGGTCCAATTTCTTGGAAATCCTAGTAAGCAAGAATATGATATAAACAAGATATTGCAAAGTTTTTAGAGAAGGAGTTAGAGCACTTTCACTAGGAATAATCCAACCATAAAGAGTCCAGTTAAAATGTATCGCATTTATAAAAAGGTCTTCTTATTAGGAAGTGGAGGCCAAGTCATCATTGGACTCTTGTTTTACGTGGTTTTAAAGTTAACTTTTTGATTCATATTTTGAAGCTGTGGTTAAAGTAATGTGCTCCATGACTACTATAAGTATATAAACATTAATGAATTTCTCAAGTCCTATTGCATGTGAGTTTGTAGAGAGTTTAAGGCTATGAGATAGTGTCTAGCAAATCAAATTGGCCAAGCATAGTTAACAATGTCCTTCAAATTAACAAATGCAATTTGATTGACAAGCGCCCATGTTTAACATCAAAGGCATTTAATTCCTCAACTAAAGTAGTGCATACTTTGGCTCTTGAAGTGTTGTAATCAAGTCTTTTCACCACAATAAAATCAATATTGTTGTGATTTTTTAGCTTTCTATGCAACTTTATCTTGTTGGTAGGATTTTAGGGAGAAGGACATCCATGCCTTTCAAAACTTGGCTCAAATTGATTAGAGCAATATGTCTTGAAGTATTAAAAAATATGATAAGTTGTAAGCAATACCTGAATCAAAGGCCATTGCATCTTTTAATGAACACAACCCATGTGTTCAAAGCCTTATTAGGTAATGAGGTTCATAGCTACTAAACAATAGCAAACAACAATACAATTTCAAATCCTACTAGGACCAAGTCAATGGTGAATTTAAAGGCATATAAAAGTGATTTGCAAATTGAATTTGTCAACCATGGTTACTATTGCCATTTGGATTTGTCTAATGTAATTTGTTGCGCTCGTGTCTATGTTCCATTTCTTGAGGCATTTATTTCAACAATTGGTGTTGCATACACTTTGGCTTCCAAACTATTGCACATAATTGAACGGCTACGGTGTAAGTTATGAGCAATGAGAGGTGATTGGTGGTTGTTTTGCCACATAATTGAAGATTGTTTTAGAGAAAGATGATAAATAAGCATGGATTTTAAAAAAAATAGAATCCAAATTTGGCAAAAAATGCTTCAATAACCATGATGTCATGGAACGTGCTATTAGGGTCTCATTGCATCAAAGTAGTGATTTTGTTACTGTAATGCACTTTATTGAAGTGCATCATATAGATTTGGAGATGTGTTATTAATATTTATATAAATAGGAATGATATCTATGGAAAAACTTATATACATTTTGAGTGGATTAAATGACTTTTGTTGCCTTGGTTGATTTTTTTCTTTGAAGGTATTTGCTTCAAAGATACTAACTTGGGTATCTTTGTAGTGTGAGAAGTAGGGGATTTAGGACTACTTAGGAGGCATAAAGACGGTTTTTCCTTGGCACACGGATTTTGGAGAAAGAGGCAAGGGGGATAGAGAAATCTGAAGGGGAATGGAGGGCAACAATATTTAGGATTTGGTTAGGAGGTCATTTGAGAGGAATGAGAGTATTGAATTAAATAGTAATTTGGAGGTTGCAATCTAAATGGGTAGAAAATGGAGTGGGGAGGAATAGAGAGAAAAATGGAAGGTGTGCACTAGAAGAGTCTTGGGCGGCAAATTCAAGGGCGGTTTGGATTTCCTCCACTACAATCTCGGTTTTTAAAAATTATTTTGAAACATTAAGAGGGGCATTGAATATGGATTAGCTTTTCAATGAGCCATTCTATGCAAGAATTAACTCATAACAAGGAAGAAATCAATATTTTTGTGTAGAGGATTTTGGATTTTTTTATAGAGGGTTTTGGAGGGCTGCACAACCGTGACTTTCAAAAGCGGTTTGGTTCTCTCCTTGCCAATTGTTTGCTTTTTATTGTCTACTGTAAGGTCTTAAGGTTTACTACGCATGAAGGTTAGCTTTCAAAGAAGCTCTTATACATTGACATTAAAGTTCAGACAAAGAAAAAATCAACATATTGGTTATTGAGGATTTTGAGGAATTCAAGTTTGGATAAAGTTTGAATATTTTTTGATGTTAGGGTAGAAGGGTAGGTGCATCTAGGCTCTAAAGGTGCATGTTGATATTGTATTTTGCGTATTAGCTACTTTTATATATTTGGATAATATTTTTTAAAAAATTGTGTTTTTATTCTTTTTGTTGTGATCTAAAAGCAACTATGGACCTCGAGTTTTTCAAGGAGACTTTTCTCCCAACATTGTAGTTAAGTTCATTGTCACAAATATATGTGTGTGGAAAGGTGTGCATTCTTAATCAAAGGATTCATCTACCTAGAGTTCATAAGTATAGTAGTGCAACCTTGTTTGGCTTGACATTCTTGTCAAGTCAAGCTTTGTGAGGAAAATCAGTGAGTAGTGAATGGAAGTTCTTGCTTCTAGATAAAGGTTCAATCATTGATAAATTCTCATGCTTTCCATTCCATCTTGCACCCACTAATTCTTCTGTTGTGGAGTGAAAGACGCTTGATTTTAGCATAAATTGTTGTTTTCTCACTAGGCCAAGGATCTTTTCTATAAAAAAATGTTTTCATTTCATTTTAAGTTTTAAAGTGCTCTAAAACTTTGCAAAGGTACTTTGGTACTAGAATACATAGATAGAATAGAAGTTGTAATATGGAATTGCAAAACTATTTTCCTCAAACAGACCTAAATGTGTTAGGATTCCAATTTTTAGGGATCTAAAATTGTTACTATTAGGACTTTTCAATCCCTTTTAGTATGTCTTCATAACTTTTTACAAAACAATTATCAATAACTTTTTGAGAGTGAATTTTGGAATTGTAGAGGTTTATGCATGTTGTGGAAATGAAAACTTTTTCTATTTGAAATTTTCCAAAATCCTCATTTTTCATTTGTTGATGAAAATATATTGTATGTACTTTCAACTTTGAAATGTAATTGTGAAGGCATCTTGACTTAAATTTGAGCAAGGTTTGGGTCCATAATATGTAAAATTTGCCTTTAAAACCACTATTTATGTTATTTTTGGATTTTTAGTGTATTATTTTTCCTTTATTGGTATAATTAATGGATTGAGTATTGATTTTCAACGGTGCTTCTTGAACTTCTATGAGCTATGAAATATTTTTACGAGGAAAGACACTTTCAAGTGGTTTTTGCATTGCAAGTTTTGCAATTTGGTGACCACCCAGTGCTTGCTCGTGCTAGAAGCTCTTCTTCACATTTGTCAAATCCATTATTTTTTGTATAGTGGGAGATGGTTTTGTATGCTTTTTTGGATGTTTTCTTGGTACCTTCCTAGGTGGCAAACACTAATGCCGGAATTTTCTTGGCATTCCTTATGTTGTATTAAACGTAGATTGTGATAGACATTCCGTAGTAGTTGCGTTAGGCTGATGATTGACATGACCTTTACGTGGGGTGGTTGTTGAACTTATAGTAGCCAAAAGTGATGATTGGAGAACCCAAAACTTTGGTCATGGTTGCAGATGGAGGGTGCCCCTTGTCGTAATCGTTGAAGGTACCCAGATAGACTCGTTTATTGTTAGCACTAGAAGTTGGTCTTGCCCTTCTTTTTTATCCAACGATTTGAAGAGTGACCACATGACAAACTTTGGACCAAGGTTGATTAACGACAAGGCTTTTGAGCCTATTTTTGCATTAGATGCCAATAATAGGCTTTATATTGGAGGAATCGACCTTTTAATAAGATGAAGGAATATCTGCACGATATGGTTTAAACAAAAATTTGGTAGTGGGCAATGGTAGGTTTTCTTCCAATCAAAAGCTCCAATTATACACATGGATGAAAGAGAAGCTCCAACAATCCTCTATGGTATATTTCCTTACATCTGTTGCTTGTTAGAAAGCAACATGTTATAGGAAATATCTTTCTTCTTAACATTATTGGTGATGGGGAACTTGGATTGCACATGAGCATTTTGTAGAAATAGCTAAACCAAAAAATGGGTGCGTTAGAAATATAATTCCAAAATACAATAGAATAAGTGGAAGAAGAAAGAATGACAAAAAAAAACAAGGGAAGAATGACAAAAAAAAACAAGGGAAGAATGAAACAAATATAAAAATGAAAAATTCAGAGATAACAACAAGGAAAGATTAAAAAGAAATAATATTGTTAAAGGGATTGAATATTTAAAGGGATTGAATATCGTAGACATAAGGTGTCTAAGCAAAGCCAACGAAAGTTCGTTCGTAGCACACCAATTGTGCTCCAAGCGAAATCTGTAAATTTCTATATATTCCTCCACCTCCAAAAAAAGATGGCCGTCGATTGGTTGAAACAAAAGAAGGACTGCATTATCATTAAGATAAAAATCCACAAACTCAAATATAGTTTCTACATTGGTTCCAAGCCTTGTATTTTATTACAAATTGGCTATTTTGTTGAGATCCTAGAGATAAGTAAAATTTCCAGATTATTTGCAATATGCAGATCAATTCACGTATGCCTTTACATGATTGACAAGACACAACTTCTAATTGCTCCAAATTCAGGAAAATAAATAAATCATATATTTTATTCAAAGCTATGAAAAATACCAAAAAAAATTAGCTTAGGAATCTAATAATATAGGTAGTCCAAATTAAGTTGAATCATAATGTATTTACTCTAGTGACCAAATCATGTATAGGCTTCCATAATGGATGTGGTCCACCTAGTTGCTCGAATGAAAACATCAAAGTTAAAATAGAAGCATTGTGGATGAATGCCTTTATTGGAAATTATTGAAGCTAAAGTAGAAGAATCAAATGCAATTAGACAATGTTATTGTTGTTGTCGCAGAACATCTTAGGTTTAAAAATAACTTGAATGTTTTCTCTCACAACAAAATTTACCATTTATTCATATATTCTCAGGGTTTGAGAACTCTTGTAGACACCTCTTAGTTAATGAAAAAACAAGTGTTCTCATAAAGCTCGTCAAACTCCATTATAAAACAATCTTGAAGCTAAAAAATCAATAATGAAATTATGAGTAACGGGACATAAATAAAGGATGCAAATCAAATCAACATACAAATTGTTATCTAAGCGCAAAAAGTAGTCCGACGAAGCCAATAATCAAGAGAGATTTCTTTTACATCTTCATGATGGAATAAAAAAGAAGTGGAAATAATATAGCCTCAATTCCACCAATGCAGCCAATTTGCTTTGAAGTGAGGCTCCACAGTGCAACTCTCCACCTTTTATAACTTTTCAATAGCCCTTTGCTGTTTTTTGAAGTGAAAGTGGCCAAAATCATAACTGTCCTAAAGGAACAAATACATTGTCAAAATAACTATTAAAAACAAGGAAATCTAATATGATCAAAATTATTAATAGAAGTTTATATAAATGAAAAAGCTATGTACTTCAAAAAACTCATTGCCATTCTTGAGATTGGCAACAACAAGATATTTCACAATGTCCTTCAATTTGATTGCCTTCATCATTTTCTCCGCAAGTGAGGTCATAGCTTGCCATATTCCATCACCTGAGTTGTCCTCTTGAGGGGTTTTTTCTTCATACCCAACAGCTGTTTAATTGGAGGCTCGTGCAATATCTTGCTTGAAACCACGGTAGTACCATATGCGGTGAAGCCTAGCGGTAAGACTTGACTTTACATGGTCATTTTGAGTTGACTTGAACATAGACAACTAAATACAATATATAGGAAGAATTTTGGTGAATGATAAAATCAATAATAAAAAAATGATAGAATCTTTACCAATTCACGTCTTGCGTACAACTTAATGGTGACTATATCTTACCATTGGGATTGACGACAAGATAAAGACCAAATAGTGCCACTGAATGTCTTCAAAATACAAGGCTTTGATGTGGCGCCACGAAATAATATATAACGATGGTATCCATCCCATATGAAAAATATCTTTCTAATGAAAAATTCATATTATAAATCCACCTTCAACAACTCCTCAAAGTGATCATTTACATCAAACCAATGTGGATCCCATTAAACAATATTGTCCTCAGTCACATCTGTTGTGCACTTTTTTTCATCATAAATGAAAACATACAAAGCACAATTACCTTCAAGATATTAACCTTCTAACCTCTTCCCTAAAGTGTTCATGTCCACTTCTTGAATAGGTCAGACTTTTGGAAGTAGAATCATCCAACACAGAGGTAAATAAAATTGTTCACGAGACATGCGCATGCTGTCTAATGCTGAAAAAAAATTTGACTGGCCTTGAAATCTCTTTGTATGTTCACCAGCAGCTAAACCAACAAGTCAAATTGGGCAAACCAAATTATTAGAATCTTTGACCTCCATATCATTAGTACCCTCAAAAGTGTTCTAAATGAAAACACGTACGAGATGAATTTTACGAAATTCATCATAGTTTATTTAAGTAATTAACATAAGAGACAATAGCTTTCCTAAATTATAACTACTTAAAACTTGATGGTACCATCTCTAGCAAGGTCGCCAAAAAAAATGTAAAGTGATTTTTTACAACCAACAAAACACCCAAGCATACCCACACTTCATAGGATTCGTTACGGAGATGATCATACGCCTAGTTTTAAGGAACTGGAGTTAAATTGTGTAGTTAAAGCTATCCTCTCTGTTAGTTCTTAAGATTATCTACCTATCTTTGAGGAAAGTAGGGTTGTTCGCATCAGTCTTAAGGGTTCCATCGACAAAGTATAACCCCAAAGGATCTCTCGTGCCTTAAGAAGCAACATTAGTCCTTTTAAGATTCTGCTTGTGCTGCTAATTCCTAAACATATGCCACGTTGGGCTAATGGAAGATTCCATGAAATCTCATGGCATTGGTTCCTTAATCATGCCCTTTAATAATTCAAAGTCTTACTTCATCCAATTCGATCCACTTCTCACGGCCGTCCACTCGGTCCACGTGATCACGTACTTAATACAAGAGTTAGTCTCAAAAATCACACACAAGTTAACTTAAGTCTTAATGAGTTCACCTCTTAAATCCCAACTTAAGTTCACTCATCCATGCTTAACCCTTTAAGATGAATGGTATCCTACACTTACAGTTATCTTCTTTAAGCCTTAACACTTAGACTTAAGATATATGAGTGTTACTTAAGTATTCACTCATGGTAGACTCCATATACTTAAGGACAAGCCTCTCGACTTAAAGGTTCTTAAGCGCTCATACTCTTACCTAGGGCTGACCCTTAAGGACCTGCACTTTGTCTTAAGTTTACTGAGTGTATAAGCGTCTATTTGTGAAGTGCTTAAGGACTTATTGGTTACACTCTCTAAAGTATCTTATTCTTTAAGCTCGCATCAATACTCACACGTCTCACACACTTATGTTGACTTCTTTAATACGCACAAATTATATCAAATCATCATTAGCTTTTTTAAGTTTCCGACTTAAGTCTATCAAAACAAGGAGTGAATATCACTTTTTGCAAATGATGTCTCACGTTCTCGCCCATGCACACCTTTAAGTCATAAATTTAAGGGTCCTCTTTGTGCTTAAATTCTTAATCTACATAGTCTTGAGCTATCCAACTTTGACTTAAGATTCTTAAGTTTCTATACTCATGCCTAAGTCTTCCTTAAGTATTTGTACATTACTCACTCTAATGCATTAAGGAAACTTAAGGTTGCATTAATCCATATAGAATTCACTCTCTTATGATAGATTCTTTAAATGTTGACAATTTAGCCTACCTTGAAGAATCCCTTCCGTTAAGGCTAGACCTAATGCTAATTATATGTATGCATATGACACTCTTTGCCATGCATCAAGGTATGCCACTCTTGATGTTTGTTGCATAAATTGCATTAACATGAATAAGAACTCCATTCTTATTCTTAAGTTATTCAAGTTATGCTCACTCACACTTATGATCCTATGAAGTACTTATGCACTACATTCCTTATACATTAAGTCACTTAATTTTGCATCAACTCAATGAAGCCTCACACACTTATGAATATTGCTTCAACGCACACAAGGTCACTCACACGACCTTAATAGTTAAGGTGTTTCCCTAACTTATTCTATGAAGAATAAATATGTAATGCATTCATGCATAGGACTTATCTCACTATCAAGACCTAATGCATACAATAACAATTATAAAACACAATAAAATCAATATATTATATTAATTAAACAAGGACTCTTACAACCGTTAAGAGCTCCTTTACTAGCTTTACTCCTTAAGCTAGGGCTCACTCCATCTTTGCTTGAGGTAATGGCCAAGAATGCTAAAAATTCAAGCTATTCTTTCTACTCTACATCCAATAGGCATACCTCTTGGCAAGTGTTTTTCACTAGCATTAACCATTAAGATTAATTCCACTAAATCCTCACATCTATCAATATCTATTTATGAAAAGGTACATTCTATCCAAAGGGTGCGAGTTCAATTATTTTTCCATTATTTCCTAATTCTTGGATATGAATAGGTATTTTTTAATTCATTAACTATTTAATATAAACTTAATCATTAATTATCTAATTCTCAATATATCTATAATTCTTTTTAGACGTAATTTTTTTAGAAAAGGTTTATTTTAAGCATTTTAGCTCTATAATTATCATATCCAAATTCACTGACCGCAACTTATTGGTACGTATACATCAAGATGTAGTGGACAAAATTCCCCTTCTAACATATATTATTCATGCATGTGCAAACATGTGCTTGATGTCGACCACACTAAATTTCATACATAGTGAAGGCCTACTATATGATTTATAAGTGCTATTAGTTTTTACTCTCAATGAATATTTTTTGTCACTATGTTTATAATGTCATCTTCTCTGAATAGTATAGATAGTTGTACTCTTAGTAAAAATCTACATCAAAGTTTGAAAGTAATAGCAAAATCAAATCATAAAGAACTATTATACTAAACATTAAATCTAGATTAATTTAGGATTATTCATAATTTACTCTAGAACCAAACTCGTTCAAAAAACCTACACTATTATTTGTGAATGCAAATTACAGTGGTCAACCTCAATTTACACTCTACATTAGTTATATGCTACAATAATATTTCAAGGATTTCCATTCTAATAATACAATCAATCCTTTTGAAACCTCTAATTTTCTTTCACAATTTTACACCAAAAACAAAATAAACTTGTTGATTTACAAAAAAATCATATTAGAAATTTCAGATCATTCATTTGACATTCCGACTTATAATTACAAAATCATGTCTTTGCATACTAGATATGGACGTAGACATGCGTCCTTGTCCTATTCTCTAATATAAAATTGATAATGTATATCTCTTGAATAGTCTGCAAGCTCTCAACTCCATCAATTCCTCCTCTCTTGAACAACAAGACTCGAGAAGTATTTTCTAAGTCTAATTGTGAAACCTTGGCCTTCCATCTCCCCATCCTTAATTTCCTTAGCTACTTACTACATGAAAATTGATATCCACACTTCTTTGTCTTCTTTTTTTCTACAACCTTAGGTGAAGGTGCTTGAATGACAACTTCTTTAGGCATCTTCAAATAATCACATCTAATCACATTTCCCTCGATATGCAGGAAGTGAACCTACCACAATGCATGTTCATATATCTTCCTCAATTACAACTTAAGATTATAAACAAATATAGTTCACTTCAAAATTTCTAATAAAAATATTATTTTTATAATGCATTGTGCATATACCAGTCTTTACTAACAATAATAATGGTGTTCCGATTTATATTCAAAATTCCATTACCACTACCGTTGATGTGAAATGACAGCGTTGCATCATTTTTAGATTGATTGACCATATTACTTTTAGTACTTTCATAATATTGTCTACATGTCATCTGTTGTTATGCCATTTAATTTTGATTAAATTTCATAAAAAGTTATCGAATGAATTCAAAAGTTCTGAAATTTTGGTTTCCAATTATATTAAAGTTCATTTTGTCTGTCACTAATTTCAACTTCCTTCCCGATATTCTAATCAAGCCAACTCACGTACCTAAACTGATAATTATTGGGTTTTTTGTATCAATGTCCATGCTTTTAGACGCTAATGATAACTAGTGTGTTTTTGATGCTGTTCCAAAGGCAATCAATTCCAACCTTATTTGGTAAGCCACACCATAAATGTATGCTCTGCTTTATTTTTTATTATCGTTTCATTGTCTTTCATGCTGTCATTATCACAACGCAAAGAGTGGATCTTGCATTATCAACTAAATTCAACATGTGTTGTAATGCCTTTATTTGCTTATATGGCAATACAAGATAAGTATGCTAGCTTGAGAGTTTATATTCCATTGTATACATTAGTCTCCACTTTGAGTTGCGCTAAAAGAAGATTCTATTTGATTTTTCTGTTCTTCAATCCACTCCATAGGGGTCTACTATATTTCTTTTTAACAAACGGCATGAACACAACATGTCCTTTTAAGTTTCATGATCTCGTTCAGATCTATCTCTCTCGCCTTTGAAATGTTCTGACTACTTTACCATCAAATGTTCTTAGTATAATTGCTTTGCATACTGAGCTTCAAAGGATTGTTGTCCTCGTCCGCAAAGATGGACCAAAGGTGCCCATATTGTTTGATGTTGGTGAGCATAGATATCCTTTAGTTTCGGCTGCTTGTTTAGGCTTTTGCTTTGAAATTCTAGACGGTGCCATGGACATGAATAAGGATGTCTTTGACGCAGTCACGGTCAAGATCAATTATATCCTAGCTCAGACTTGTACTACTCAAGAAAATGAGCGCGTTTGGTTGTTAAAGCCTAGAAAGTATATAGTGTACAACATGAAAGATAACCTCCCGGGCCTCTTTTAGTACTTTGATTCCTAAGTTGTCCACAACCACCATACAAGTTACTTCTTTGTTGCAAGAACTGAAACTAGAGTCCGGTAACACTACCATTTATATACTGAGTGACGATTCTGACAATGACTGCCTTTTTCAATCCACCCCCCAAATCATAAGTCCTTTGGCCACTACACCATTGTCCACTGGGTCTAGTCTTCCTATGACAGCCAAAATTCCACTCTCTCCTTCCAACAACATCGTCAATTGCATCAAAAGACTTGGTTGCAGAAGGCGATCAAGGTCTCATCTCATTAAAGTGAATTTTGGTTCTATTGTTGTAAAGAAAGTAAGTTTCCTACCTTGTCTTTTGACATGAATGTGATTTTTGAACTTCCAGCAATTGGCAAGGCTAGCTCCTACTCACAAGTCGGAGTGCTACAGAGGATGGACAAGAGGCACGACAGTAACACTTGGTTTTGTATTATTACATTCCATATTCAGAACGATTCGTACCTCACATTAAGAGTGTCCCCCTGTTAAGGACATCTTCAGTGTACTAATATAGATTGCAAATATTTGAAGCGGGTGCACCATACTAAGCGTATGTACGGTTTGCTAACAATACTTCCTTGCTCGGAAATGGATATTTTTTCTACAATTTTGTGAGTCTTTTTTCTTCCTTTGCAATATAATTGCATTTCAATACACGTATGATTGCAATGATTTTAATTCTGAAAATGGGGTCTTTTTCCTCAATCAACAGTCATAGGACTTTATTGTTTACTAAATAACCACAACATTACAGACATTTGTTTAGTTTGTTTGGCTGTGAAATCCATTAAAAAAACCAAATATTACAATATTTAGCTCACAACTCATAGCTCATGACTCACGGCTCATGGCTCTCAGCTCACAAAATAGCTACGCTTGACATTGAAGCCTTAAATGCATTTAAATGACAACAAATTTGTCTCTTATTGCATGGCTTATGGTACTAGCTTTCATGGAATGACAAGCTCATCATGTGCTTGTAAAGTGACTAAATGGGAAATTCTTGCGGTAAAACACATTTAAAGACAACTAGTTTGTCATTCTTGTGTGGCTTAAAAGCACTTATAGGATGACAAGGTCATTCTATCATACCGAGTGATTGGACAATAGTCTAATGTCTCATCTAGACCTAATTCAACCATAGGATTGGGTTGATGACCATTATTGGCTTGGATTTCCGTATTCTACCCAGAATTCATTGACTATCTAGGGGAATTGATGATAGTGCATTTTAGAAGGAAGGTATATAATTTCCTCAACAATCACATCACCTTTTCTCCACTCTAGTTGAATTTTGGTTAGAATGAAGGCAATGGAGTTGGTGAATAGCTTCATGAGCTTGGTTTAGGCACAACCATTGTAAGTCCACTTGATGTAGACAAGTAAGAATTTTGGATTGTACTGAGGATATGGAACATAAATAGTCGTCGTAGCAAGAAAAAATTAGAACCATAAAGTGCGTCCAAAGAAAAGCTTTTCATTGAGCCCCTCAATTTTCAACTTTTAAAGGCTTAGAAGGGGCTCCATTTTACACGGAGAAACACCCTTTTTGTGGTAGGTGTTCCTGAAAGGGCATTCAAGGAAGTTTCCAATTAACTAAAAGAGGTAGAGGACAAAATATTATGTGAGGTAAAATAGGAAAAACCTGCTTAAGAGGCCACATCAATTATATTCTGATTGGAAAGACATGCCTTCACCATATGGAGGTGAAGAATGAGGGTTACAAAGACTTTTAGGCACCATGGGCACCATCAAAGTTGATGACTTCAAGAGAGACATTACCATGTAGTGTGAATTGCAAAAATCTTGTAACCCCGACTTCAGTCTGTATATAGTTTGGAAAGCATTTTTTGGGTGTTTGGAGGGTGCTTCATTAGCGGATTATGGAGAATTGCAAGAGGCTCACCTTGCAAAAATCCTAGCTTTGAGAGATATCTACCCATGGAACTATAGGGGTGTTTGGTGGAGCACCGAGGGTGCCATTACTTCTAGCCAAAGAGAAGCAAAAGGAAGGCACGAGTAGTGCTCAAGAGGTGGGCCAACGAGTGGAGATGGTGGCTAATCCACCTCCGTTCACTTCCACGGCTAGATTATATATACAGCTCCGTTAGGACTACCTAGGTCAAGAGCCTGACAAGATGTAGGCGTTGAGATCCTGTGCGCGAGGAAGAGATGAGTCCTTGCGGGAAGCTCATGCGAGGTTATGGAGACTGATATCAGCGACACATGGAGTCACGGAGCAATAGGCGGTGCAACATTGCTACAACATCCTAGAAAAAGAGTTGGAAACCCTAGTTTGCAATGAGACACTACGACTAGGCAAGCCACTAACCTTACACATTGTGTTCGAGACTATAGAGCGGATTGAGATCAATTTTATGGAGGAAAAGGCGGCTATGGCATTTCTCAAATGTGAAAAGAGAATTTTTCAGAAGGCCAAGGTTGCCAAAGTTGCCGTTTTCTCTAATGCAGCGGCCCGCTGGCACTAAGGCTTTATGCTTTCAACTGTAACCAGCAAGGGCATTTGAAGAAGGATTGCAAGGAAAGCAAGTCTTCTATCCCTAAACTCGTAGATTTTGCTTGGATTGTGGTGCCAAAGGGCATGCCGAGCTGAAATGTTGGAAGCTTTACCCTGAGTTGAAACCTTCTTGAGGCAAGGGAGCCAAGACCTACGGCAATGAGAAATAGTCAAAAGCCTCTCCAGGAGAGAATAAGAGTTGAGAGGCCAAGTTTGCAAAGATGAAGGCTTAGATGAAGGCCATGAGCGCAAACGTTGCTTTAGTAAGTGATAAGCCTTAAGTCAGTTATAGTTTCATTCTGAAGGCAAGGTTAGACCCGATGATGACAACTTTGAGGATTGCATGCTGAGTGGCATGGCACTTGCTACCATGGATGGTTTGTGGAAGGCTTATGCTCTTACACAGAGTCAGAGACCGGTGTCCAAGGAGGTACCACATGGAGCAAGCCCAACTCTAGATCCTAAATACGGAAAGGACAACATGCAATTCGGTTGCCAAAGTCTTTAACATTGGAAGAGATGGTGCTGACACTTCCACGGTGCCTCTAATTCAACGGCGCACGCCGTCAACTTGCCCTACGGTTGATGTTGAGGAGCCTACAAATGCGGTGGTAGTCCAAGCGGCAAATGCGTTTTAACAAGCTTCATTACTTTTTGTTGAACTAATGTCACTAAAGGGCTTTAGTCCCGCAGAAGTCTTCAAGATGGCAAGCACCATGCGTGAGTTGGATAACCCCACTGGCATCAATACCTTGAAGACGGAAGTGATATAGAAAGGAGCGTTGAAGAGTCGAGATGACAATGTGGTGGAATGCTATTAGCAGCCATGGCCACCTAGCCTACATTTGAAAGGTCATCTTTTACACAAGGTGTGGTCGTGGTTGACAACTTCCAAGGCATTTTCAACTTGTAGGGCCGAAGGAGAGGATTTTTGAACCTAGATGGATGTTTTCTCCTTCGATGTCTTTTGTTTTGATCGTGGTTGTTTTCAGTAATAAAGTCACCTCTATCTGAACAAGCGGAGGAGGTGAATCTATTGGAGAGTTCAACCAAGTCGGCACTTGTTTGGATACCCTATCCTTGTCCTTCTGACGTTGTAAGGTTGGGTTGTAGTCTTTGAGACAAGCATTGATATCCTAATTGGTGGAGCACCAAGAATAACGCCAACAATTGCGGAGGCTGTAGGAACAATAGTGGACACGAGTGACTCATTTGAACCATAGTCTCATGTAGAGCGCCTTGTTGTTGCTGTCTACGGCCCACCAACGGGCTTCACAGTCCGGACAACTGTTTCAACCGCGACCCGGATGACCACCTCATTGTTTGGTCGACTACTAAGCGGGACCTGTAGCTCCCTAACATACGGTGGTGACGTGATCTCGGGATTGTTGTACTGAAGGTCCGGCGACAGTGTGTCATTGAGATCAACATCTTTTTCTTCTTCCTCTTTAGTTTCCTCTACATCGAGATATGAATTTCTTGGTATAGAGACCTCCGACTATACAAGCGCCAGGACCAAGTCCGGGCCATCATTCCTATCGTTTGTTTCTATGTCCACCGCTTGAGAGCCTCGAAAAGTTCAGACACCGTAATTGTACAAATGGGTGGTGGTCGCGGCATTCCTTAGAAATTTAGTTGCGAGCTTTTTGAAATGAACAATATACGCTTGACCCACCAGTAGGCGGGGCACTTCTCTTTCTCGTCATGGATGTACTCGACGATAATAGCTTTGTGTTGCTAGAAGAAAGATACAACGTTTGTATAGGATTGAAGATCGTTGTGCTTGGAGGATCGTCGACGGCCACTGACCACATTCATGCTTAAAAGAATCAGATTCAAAAACCATTTGCGACGTCAGCAAATAGCAAACGAAATCAAAAACCTTCTGAAAGCCAATGTCGTCACTTTATCGCCGCCCCTAGACGTTAGAGACTGTGTGGGCGGTTACCTTAGACTACAACGCTTCTTCGAGAATTGCGTTCAACAAGTAACTAACATGGAACTTGTCACGAGACCAATCCTCTTAGAAATATAGGTTGCGTCGTCCCACATTTGATCTAAGGATTTCTTCAGCCCCATTGTACTTGCTTATATGGGACATGGACGTCTTGTCCTCCTTCTAGCTTCTTACATAATCCCGGATGAGGTGCATACTCTGTGATCAAGAGGATTTGTCTTAAACTTTGATGCAAAATGTAGAAGGTACCGGATGGTGAGGAAACTCCAATCAACTTTGGACGACAGTCCTCAACCTCTAATTAGTGGTTTACAAACAAGTTTGTAAACCAAATGCTTAGAGCCAACAAGCGCTTCACAACAAGCTCGTCTGAATAGGCGTTTTGCTCCTCATCCATCTTTTAGTCAACCAATGCCCTGTCAACAACTAGACATACGTCCTCTCTCCAAAAACTTTCTGCATCTCCTTATGGCTTGTATCCAAAAATGACGAACATCTTTACGAAGTTGAACTGCAATCTCAAGGACTCGCTGCAAATGTTCTGTGATTGCATGACCTAGATTAAAAAGTTGCAATCTTGGAGTCAAATTTGACGTCTAAGTATGCAACATTGTCGAAATCATTGGATGTGTACTTCAATGCTAGCCAAAATTCCTCCAAAGTTGGCCTCATAGTCGGAGTCGCCTCATTGTATCTCCCTTTGAACCTATCCCTCCCAATTTCGGTACTCCAAATCTGATTGTGGATATTCATGATGGTTTGGTCATTGAAAACCTTTTCCTTCGCAAGATCCGCCCAGTTCTCTTTGGTCCACTTCTGCCCCCTTTCCACAATGCATCTCACGGCTTCTTCAAGGAAAAACCTCAGAACTACCAAATGAGCTTGTTCTTTACAATATAGTAGAACTTGAGCTCCTGACACCACTCTTTTAGAGATATTTCTTTGATTGTCATTGCGTCGTTGCCAGTGACCTTATTATAAACTTTCTTGTCAATGATGTTCTTGGCAAGCCAAACGCAGTCCAAATCCAGCAGGTTGACAAGATGTTGGAGGTCGTTCATGGCGATATCCCACTATGGGTATCTCGTCAATCTGCCCTCAGGTCTTTCTCCATCCCTACCAATAAGCTTTCCATTTTTCCACATGTTGAAGACTACCGACTAGAGTTCATGTCTCGTCCAATTTGCATACCAGCGGATACTTATACATGTAAGAGCTTGCCTTTGTTTTGACCATTGGCCCAAGATACTCCTTCAAAAATTCCAATAGTTGTACAATTGAGGAATTTAAAGCCAATAGGCGACATCTCGTGAGAGCGTAAGAGGCCAAGCAACAGTAAGAAAGGAGGTCGGCTGAAATTGTCCGTCTTATGCACTTGTAATTACAATCAGAATTGATGAAAGTAAATTGATAACTAAATCATAATTAAAGATATAAATTGGTAAAAAATCAGGAATATAAAAATTGAACTTGTGAGCATATCTTGAATTTTTTGGGATCATCCTCCCTTGCCATCCGGCCTTTCCCAATCTACTTGTCTCTCATAGGACCGAGTTGCGGTATTACCTTAGTTAAATAGACAATAACTTGGTCAAATAGATAGTAGCCATGAAATGGATACAATTCATTTATTATTAGGCTATTTATTAAAAAACCAAGTCTATATACTTGTGTCGTGCAATGATGCATAAGTTATGGTAAAATATTTCTACTTATCTCAAGCAAACCCGCACTTATCTTTTCTGAACTAATTCTAGTCTACCATCCTCTATTCCTAACTCAAATTATTTTAGAAATTGCTTATTTACATCTCTTTATCACATTCTCTCTTAAGTATTGACACCGTTAATGGACGTACAAAATGTAATGGAACTAAATTACTACAATGACAATTATAATCCGCTGGTATTATCCTAATCTCTTTATTAATCCATAGTGTTCAATATTCAAATATTAAGGGTGATCAATCCTCAATGAATATTTATATCTAATTTATAAAGAAATCATTCAGTTATAATTTTTTTTTTGTCATGCAATATTTAATCTAAGATTTGCGTCATCATGCTAAGTCTTTTCTACTAGATCCTTGAATAGATTAGGTAGCAAGTCTAATATAAATAATCTAATAATTCAAGTATTCTATAATTAAAGTCATGTGACACTTATCACTATGATCTTTTTTCTAGATCCATGGTTTATTTATTCAAAAGGCATTACTAATTTATGCCACTCAAATTCTTGCATTAAATGAATGCAAATTAATTAATATCATTACCCGGTTAATTTATTATCCTACTGTCAAGTGCTATCTGTTCAATTATATTTTTTAGTTGACTGAATTAGCCTTCATTGTTTAATCCATCACTCAACCTCTATGAGCCTCTAGATCCAATTTCGAATAGAAACATCATATATATTATAATTGAAAAATTCTAGAACTTCCAAAGGTATATACTCTACTCCAACAAAAAACTTTTAAACCAATTACAACTGAGGTGCATATTAAAAATTAAAAATTAAATGCAAATAACACTTTGAAGAACCAATGTACACCAAAATAGAGAGAGGAAAAAATGAATATTCATTTTTGGCTACTCTTTTGCACTTATATACATAGGAAAGCAAAAAATAACCAAAGTATCCAAAATTAGGAAGGAAATATATGAATATTCCTTTGTTTTATTCTATTATCCAAATATCAAAATGCACACCTATATGAGATTGATCAAATATCTAATAAAATGGAAGCAAATATGAATTATTATTTTTTAGATTCTTCTGGATGTTTTGCCTTGTATGCCTCAAATCCCCTTAGAAGTTCATCTGGACAACTATAATGTGTAGGTGGTCTTTGATTAGGACAAATATGTTTCCATCATTGCTTACGCAACATTTGGTGATTCCAACAAGTGATTAATTTAGGAAGCAATTGGCGACCGCGAGCAAATAGTGCAGAACTTATGTTTGTTCCACAAATCATGTTGGAGACTCGAGGTTCCGTGCGTGCAATCTTGCAAGAGCCTTCAAATGATGTGAGTGAGGAAGGACTTGAATGCTTCAAGCAGAGCTAAATAAATCAAATTTATGAGCGCTACATCTCGACCTTTGATCTTGCAAACTCTTAGAACATAACGTCTCTGGGCTTTGTACATAGGTCCAATGCCCAAAAATAGAATTCCATTTGAAGTTTGAACTTATCATTTTGAAACTCCAACTATCAATACTTCCGCGACTTGGTGTACATTGGATCAATGGAGGCGTCAAAGAGCTTGAAAATGGATGGAGAGCACGACACAAATTACTTTACCAGGATATGAAGAGCCATCAGGTCCTTTGACATTCAACTCAGTGCTAGGTGGTCGACGTTCATTCTTAGCTGGAAAATAGGGTGACCAAATCAAATGATGTCAATATAGACTACATCAGCAGCGGCATCTTTGGCATACTCACAGAATGTACATCCACTAACACCCATGATTAGCTGCTAGGTGGATCCTTAGACTCAATGCCTTCTATTGTAATAACAATTTTACTACTGCTACCTACATGAAACCGTCTATGAACATCCAGCTGTATATCCTTATAAATATCAATGAGGTAGCAAAGTACATGCGCATTCACAAATCTTTTATCTTCTAACTAGGAAGGTGTTGGACCTAGCTTCTAGAACACTAGCATTGCTCGCAATAGAGTCAATAGATTTATCAAATATGCGAACAAAGTTCTAGGTTGTATTAACTTCTCAAGTGTTCTTAGATGAAGTAATATACAAGCGAGACCTTTGACCAAGAAGTCGGTGCCTCATCTCCATCACAGAAATGAATGTATTGCACTAGTGGTGATGACTAACAACATTATAAATTAATATATGTTCAACTAGTCAAGATTTGATAGGAAATCACATTAGCGAGGGGCTTCTGATTCGACATACATCCTCAAAATTTGAAACGGTTACATGAGTGTCTCTTTGGGATGTTGTTAAACTTGATACATCATTGAACCTCAAGTTTTGGAGAATTTTGTCCGCAATTGTGATTTCCTAACTATTTAACAATGAAACAATCTTATTCACCCATAGATGCCTTGGTATGACACCAAACTGAGGCAAATTTGCGTCAAGTGGTGTATTCGCAACAATCTCCTCATCAAAAATATCAGGATCCTGATGATCAAATGGCGAGCCCTTCGACGCCATGTTATGCCTGCAAAGTCAAAGATGGATGTCAATATTTAACTTGAGTTGAGTTGATTTACACTTTTAGAGCATAAAACTTAATGAACACAAGTAGTGAACATGATTAGTTTGTCATTGAGCTCAACTTGAGCTAAATGAACAAACGTTGCAAACAATTTGAATCTATGAGTATTTCAAAAACTTATGGAATCATGACCATAAATGGAATCCTGCTTGAGTCGAGTTGAATATTTGTGGTTAGAGTTTTAGGTGGATAGGCAAAAATCATATGTATATGATGTCAATCATAGCATTGGGCTAGAATTTAGATGAAGTTAGATCAAGTTCATCATGTAATAAATTCAATTCTAAAGTAGGTAATATCTTGATCTATAATAAGAAACCTTACAAATCACATTATTCTATATGTTATTCAGCTCAAGTTGAGCTGAATTTCCATTGTGATTATTCTCCTAACTAAGAAGAAAATATGATTTTAACAGATTAAGACCTTAACACAAGAATGCAATTAAATCGGAGTTGAGCTATATTATTGTCTAACGTCTGAGACTTAGGTAATCTACAGGTTTTGATGTCTTTATCGATGAATGTGCATAATTGTTATTCAGGTCAGCTCAAGCTGAATGAGTAATCATGAAGGTCAATCCCTTATTCTCCTAGCATATGAATGATATCTACTACATTGTGAGCAACATGAATCAGCTCAGCTCAAGCTGAAGTACTCATTATGTGAAGGTAATTCAGCTCGGCTCGAATTAAATTACGATAAATCTTACGTCATTCAGTTCAACTCGAGTTGAATGTGATCAATGATAAATATGGATGTAATACTTAGGTGTGAAAGTGACACTAGTGTCATTCAACTCGAGTTGAGCTTAATGGGTATTTATGCTCATGGACACCTCAACATTCAACAGAGTGGTTCAACATTGCCATGGAAAGAAAGTAGTCGAACTATCATTATACATGCAGCACAACATGTAAATATGAATCAACAAATCTGCCATCAACAATAAAAATAAGACAAACTGGATTTTCTTACTACTCGGGACATTCACGAACAAAATTGGATATTGTCATGCACTGTTGTCTAAATAAATTGAAAACTGGTAATAAAAAATGTGTACAAAACAATCCACATGTGCGCACATGCCTCCATCATGCATAGAGTGATCCACTAGGAATCAAATGAGTGGGATTGTAGACGAAGCGTTTTTATCTAATAATAAAAAGTTCAACAAGGGTAGAAACGTTACGGAAGTGGAGAGTATTGGTGGAGCCGACGAGTATTTGCGTTGGCTAAGATGAGCGTGACCACATAGTCAATCTCTTTTCAGAGCACCAATACAACTTTGAAATAAAAACTATGGAAATTAGTAGAGTAAATCCTCAAACAACATTGCACTGAACCTGAACATAATGAAAGTCTGAACCTGAACACACCGAAAACATACTACCAGCACACTAGAGTAGTCGTCCGCAATGGAGAATATGTAAAGAAGCTAAAGAGCAAAGAAGAGAATGAAGTGATAGGAGGAGGAGGAAATGAGCCCCACAAAATGAGCGGGAGGGAAAGAGCCAAACTAGTTGGCATGGGTGCTTATTCAAGCTTGACACCACCTTTGTGGCCATTTTTGGAAATCTGTCAGAAATATGGATGATGATCTAACGTGTGGCACAAAAAAACAATAGAATCACCAAGAGGATGCAAATTCATTAGTATTTTATTGCCAAGTAACCCTCCAAAGTCATGATTCCTTTCAGAATCACAAATACTATCAAAAACAATGAATTCTGCCTCTTCAATTAACTTCCCCCTAATTGTGTAAAATACTTATTTTATGATGAAAGGCCAAAAATACTATTTAAGATTTTTTAGAGGATTTAGGTTTAGGATTTAAGGTTTAGAGTTTTTGGTTTAGTGGTTTAGAATTTAGGATGTAGGATTTGTATAGAGGTAGCAGCAAGGAATTTTTTTATCCATTTATGATGTAAGAAAAACAAATGCAGATCCTTACAACCAAGGAGGTTTCAAACCTATATTTTGTACCTTCTATTTTATATTCATACATCTCAACTTAAATGTTCGTTGGTGTATTCCATGACTGACTATAAATATAAAAATAATGATATAGCACATACATAACAATAACTAATCATTTTTCATCAAACATACTTGTAATATGTTTATCATCTAAACGATAAACTATTACTTTCAAGACAATTTTTTCCATTTTGACTGCGATTTTTTTCGAGACAAAATTCACAATCATCTAAACACATTGTCTCATATAAGTGTAAAAGATCTTACAACTCCATATTTAGAAAGTTCATTTTAGTAGTTTTTGATCCATACGGTACAAATTCTTCTACAATGTCTTGGTTTGTTTGGGATTACTATACATATTCCAAAGGCACCTCCCTTGTGACGTAAGTTCTAATTATGTTATGATGTACTAGTATACCACTTTGTAATCAGCAATAATAAACTTTTTAATTAATCACATTATATACACTAATCACACAAAAATATTGATTATTGTATATATATATGTTTGTGGCATGTGTAATGTAAATAATGACATAATGGAAAACAAAAAAATTGTAAGTGGCTAATAATTATGTAATTGTAATTGAAAAATAAAAATATTCTTTTAATGGACCAATCGAATTTGTAGTAAAATTATTACAACTATATGATTATAATTATGATATTTTGTTCAACGACATGTTAAAGCTTGACTAAACTGTGATCACTATAGAGATACTAATTGGTTTATACAATGCTTTAAAAGTATGCATCAATGTAGACTATTGGCTAATATTTTTATATATTAATATTTATAAATGTAATGATGTTATATGTTTATACAAACAGACATTATCAAACATATATAGATTGAATATTGGGATCATTAAATTTGAAAATAATGTATTAAACGTACCATACATGGTTTATTTTTATATAAGTATACTTCTAATTATATTAGTACTATGAATGGTTCAAGTATTTGCTTTTCACATACTATATTGATACATTGTCCAAAACTAATATTCATATTAAGGTGTACAATTTTACACACAATCATAGGATATAATATATTATATCTATATATAATAAATATGTTTCAAAGCAATGTATTTAATTTGTAGAACTTTGTATACTATAATAAAATGTAATATCTTAGTATAATTCTATTATATACTACAATATCCTTGTCTACAAAACATGTACAAAAATAATACAATATACTATGCTAGACCAAAATCTTATGGAATACAAATGAAATATTGTAATACCATGGAATATATTAATAATTTTTATATTTTTCATATATTAAGGTCAATTATTAGGACAAATAAGTACAATGAAAAGTAGAAAAATATATTGTATTTCATATAAGTAATCTATAAAATTAAAATACTATCTTCTATTTATATAATAAAGTTTTGAATTAATTATATATAGATATGATAATATTGGACATACAATAGCAAGACGTGTAGTGATTCAAGTTGTAAATGGATTAAAGAAATAGATAATACAAACGAGTAAAATATTGTATATGCCATATTTTTAAAATACGATACTTTCTTTATCAAAGTTAAAAATTTAATGTAGTAAAATATATTCATATGATGAAATAAAAAATTACTAATGTAATACTATCATAAAAAAGAATCATCAATTAAGATGAAAGCACACTAGGGTGTACCACTTTTGGAGTCAGAGTGCCACAAACTTGGTAAATACACCATTTAATTTAATTTATAGGTACTTAAATGAAGAAGTTTTCATTATCAAAGTTGGAGGAATGATCGACATTAGTAATGGATTTGTAATCAATATTTTCTTATATTCAACAAAATCACAAAAAAATGGGGAATTCCATATATGATCAAAGGTAAATTTTTTTTGCACTCTTGGTGATTGGAAGATTAAATTTAAAAGATTGCACAATTTTTGTCTAATCAAATCGTTGTTGAAATAGCTTTAAACTCAAAATTAGGAATCTGTAGTGCTAGGATGTTCCTCTTTTAAAGTTTAGCATTATTTAGAAATTTCTAATAAAAAAAATCAAATAACAAAAAAGTTAGGCCTACATATATAATCAAGTTAATTTTTGCCACCAACCAACCAAAATGTAAAAAATGTTCTTTCCAAATTTTAATGAATTCTCCATTTTTGCCCTAGTAAGTAAGGCTAGTCTGTTTCTATCCATTAACATTTATTATATAATCACCAAACATGATGCAGAAGAGAAGGTGGACTTTCTATAAAAACTTGAATGTCTTATATGAAATTTTGAGCATTACAAGCATTGGAGATGGAATTAATATGTAGCAATTACTATGAAATGATATATATAGAATGTATGTGTTCTTTTCATTGAACGTATGTAGCTCCTGAAAATTATGTTAAGATTGAGTGAAACACATATAATCAGTATATAGTGATTATGCAAGTTTATATGTATATCATTCAGCAAGAACAACCAGTTATTCATAATTGAAAATAATAATATTGTATTACATTGAATAAACATTAATATGAAATCACACAAGAATTTTGAGGTTTATGCAAAGTCTTTCTATTAAAAAAAATACTTGTTTTTAAATAATATCCCTAATGGATTGAACTTCAATCTAAAACAAAACAAGTTGTAATTTGTATAAAATATATACCATCTCACTTTAACCAGCAAGCAATTTCTGGTTAAAAATGCATATCCTTTAACCTCCAAAGGTATAAGAATCGCTAGACGACTCTTACACTCTCCGGAGGAGACTCTTGGGCCTTAAGGACTTAAAGAATCTTCTCAAGTGTGGTCATCATTGGAAACACCAATCACTTCAACAAAGACACTCTATTGTATGTGAGATTATTATTAATGAATATATGTGAATATATGTTGTCCTTATAGCCTAAGCTACTACCTTGAGTTGAAATAGTAGAATTCCTCACTAAGTGATTTCATACATAACGTATATATTTGCTATTTTGATGTGAGTATCTCATACAATATGTAAAATAGGCTGAACTTCAAGGTAAGGTATTACCTCATGAGAGCTAGAAAAGCTCATTGCCTATGGTCATTAATTAATAAAGTATGACTGAAAGTTTTTTGTCATTTGATTTTATTTCTTCAAATCATTTTGTTTTAAAAAATTAGAAGCCCAACATACATTCAAACTAACACGTTTAATACCCCTAAACTCAGTTTCTATCTTGAAAAGAGTTTACAAATGTTGCACATTATAGTATTTATGAAGCCAAGGGTGTCGACATCCTTGCTTCGGTTGTGCACCGTGCAAGGATTATAGTGGCTGAAATTGATGCAAAGGTTCGGATTCTATACACGATGGTGAAATTGTCATACTACTTTTTAGAGCTAGTGCTATATATTAACTTAGCAAGAAAACTTTTGATATACCCAAGTTGAACGAGTGGTTTGAACAGATGCAAAGTTCTTATAAAATTTGCTTGAAATACGAACAAATTAAATAACTTCAGCGATGACCAATCCACCACAATCTAGCAATAAGATCCATTTCTCAACAAGAACAAAAATTTAGACCTTCAACAACATAAACAAATATGGAAACCTTTAAAAGTTACATTTCAATAATCGTTGTATTTTTTTTAAATCAAAGGATTTAGTTATAGATCACCTTTTCAATAAATAAAAGACACCTTTGCAATATATCCAATGTGATCCCAATTAATAAATCCTTTTAACCAAGCCACGCTTCCAAAAAATGCATCCAAATTCCTACAGAATATTGTCACCTTCCTCCCCTCACACTTATATTAGGAAGGCTTCAACAACCCAGAAACTCACAGTTGTAAACCTCACTCTCGCTTGCTGCAGCAAAACTCTTGTACCCACTAGGAGCCGTTCAAGTGGTTAGAACCTAAATTTATCATCCCAAATCATGATACAATCTAAAGCATAATTGCTTCACCTGGTCTCAACTAAAGTCCCACCTAAACTTTTGAGTGGGAAATGGTTGCGGGCTAGGGGAATGGAAGCCTTGTTGGGGGAATGAAAGACTTGCTAAAATGTTGTGTGGGATTGTGCAAGAAGAGGGGTAACTGGAGCTGCTTGAGGGAATCTAGGCTCACGATAAGCAGACATGGGTAACAATGAATTGGATCGTGAGCCTAGAGTAGAAAAGATGGAGATTTTTTGGAAAAATAGAGGTTAAAGTTAGAAATGAAATAAGTTAAGTAAAAAGTAAATTCAAAATTGAAGTTAGTGGGCCTATATTTGTTGATTAAGGATGTCCTCAAAGATTCAGTATGTCCTTGTATCTATTCGGGCCTTTCCTGAAAAAGACATACTTGATGAATGTTATAAGGGTTACAATTACCCTACAGCTGTAAGCACATATTTCCTTCATTATGTAATGGTTCATTATTAACATTTTAGTGAATGGAGCATGTTTTTACGTAACCTAAATGTATGCTAAATATTTTCTTTGATCTAATTTTGATGGAAACATAATGCCAAATTCTTGTATTGAATTTTACAAAATTGAATTGAATTCATAATCTCAAGGCAATTTTTATCTAGAGATCATCTAATGGATGATTGAATAGATTATAGTGTTAAGAGCTAGCATATAGTGGTACAATCATCTCTCCTATGAGTTTTACCTCCAATAAATTATGCTGCCGCTAACTTATAACCTCAGCTAACTATAATCTCAACTAAGTTCAAACCATTGGTAGCATGAGAACCTCTGCTAGGTCATAATTTGAAGGTTGTAGCCTAAAACCTTAGCAAAGTGATAGGCATGAATCGCAACTTTGAAACTCTAGCACAGCACCAATGTCTGAGTTGCAGCTTGAAGCCCTAGCAAAACAATAGACTTTGAATTGCAACTCTAAACCTTAACATAGCAAAAAGGCCACGCCGGAGTAAAATTATCTAGCCAAGATACAATTTAGACATGGTGCAAGTGCGCACGACAATGGTCGTGCATCGAGCAATTGAAGGGAATAGAGATGGCATGGTACAAGTGAGGGTGCTATTAATGAAATGCAATTGTGTAGATAAAGTAAAGAGTTAAGATTTTTTTTGAGATCGTTGTCAGAGGAGAGACTTGGATGCACGGTTGCGCTTCAAGGTTTGAATACATTGTGAGCATATATTCTTTAGTGAACAACATGGAAATCTAGCTTCCTTTAACAAAATTTCAATCAAGCTATGTGTGGAAATCTTCAAATGAACTCTACTGCAACCATTGCCGCTATGGATCGCCCACAGCTGAACTCTTCCAATAGATAGGTACATATTGTAGTCCGATAGACACTTGTAGTGGTAGGTACTAATGACAACACCTCCTTTTAGGATGTCGTTTATAGAGGTGGGTATAATGGCACAATTTTTGTGGCGAACTGACCCAATTCCAAAGAAGAGCTAATCCCTTAATGTAAGACTGGTATGTTACAGAGCTCTTTTTCATCCACCGTCACTTGCATCTAATCAAATCCACACTCACTCTCCAATCCACCAACTTATTCTATACACACACTGCCTTGCATCCAACCTCACACAAATGCAACCTCTTCCAGAACATATCTATAAGCAATATCAAGAATCTTAAAGTTCCATCTCTAGCTTGTAAACAAACTAAGCCGCATCAAATGTCAACAATTTTTTTTTCTTAACTATACTCATTCACAACAAGTTCGAATCCACATGTAGCTAAAATTAGTCTCATCTATGCAAAGAATCGATAAAAGCAATGGAATTGGAGTTGAGAATAGGTAGAATTTGTAGTAAGTCTTTTAGATGTAGAGTTTTTGGTCTTTAAACTCGCAAAATAGAGTATCTCCCAACGGTGGCTGATTGGGGAAGCCTGTGATTTCTAAAGAAAAACAAGCTCAAGCAAGATGAAAGAACCCATCACTAAAGACCTTGTATAAAAGGAGGCTAAAATCAAGGAAGGCTACATTACCAAACAAAGGCACTACTACACCTAGAGAGTAACTTGAAATGACTGTTGAAGCGAGTATAAATTGATGTACCTCCCAAGATTCAAGCACCTAATAAGCCACCGTCATCCTTGACATTTGAAATCTTCAATTGAGATTAGCCCACATTTGGGAGAAAGATTGCCTCAAGAGGTGGAAGACATTACACATTCTTGTAAAAGATGGTGGTTTGCCTTAGTCTTGTTGGAAGAGAAGGCTAGTTTATGAAAGGAAGGCTAGTGGGACAATAGACGATATGGTTGGTTTTAAGATTATTAGTTTTCAAGTGTTCTTTTTTGCAGTATATGATATATAACAAGTCAAGTCCATGCCACTTTTAAAGAATGCTAGCATGATCACAATGCGGCTAGTGGTGTTCAAACACACCCTTACTTCTTCACATAAGAGACTCAACTTGAGAAAGATGAGCTTCCCTCAACCACAAGTCAAGGTCATTTGGGCTCCAAGTCCCAAATGAGGTGTCAAAAGACACTGCTATAGACCAAGCCGTCAAGCGGCCCTAGTTTTAACCCTCAATCTACAGAATTGACACTAAAAGATCTTATAAACATAGGATAGGTCGGGTGTAATGAGAGCACCATTGTTAATCGTTTCTCATACATTTTAATGGTTAGGCTTTCAGTATGCTAAACACTGTGAACAATGGACGGGTTTTACAATGACATAGGCATCACTCGCTTGTACTATACAACTCCACTAGTTGCTTACACACTTGAGCCTACTTGTCAAGATTGTCTATGTTAGCCAATACAATGTCAACGTTTGCTTGAATGGCCTTTTGCATAACCAGATTCCTCTAAAACAAAAGTAAATAAAGAAAAAGGACGTCAAAGATGCTTGCTTGCTAAATCGGTAGCCCATGTCTATCCTTGGTAACTGCAAGTCCTAAGTTTATTGATGCCAGTTATTTAAACTGTACTCTAGAAGCCTTCTCTTGATAGTTTGCACCACGCGCTCCGTCTCGAAGTGGATGCAATGATCAATCATTGTTTGCTCACACCATGTTTGAAACTCACCCTAGAACACACGTCCTTGGTTTGTTAGCACTTCCGCTCAAGCTCTCAAGTGACTCAGAACACAATTAATGATAGAATGAGTGACTCCTTCTCTAATCTTTTGAGGCAAGGCTACCAACTCTATCTACTTCAAGAAGTGTTCAATGATCACCAATACAAACTTGTTGTGTCGAGGTATCAAAGACAATGGAGCTGCCAAGTCCAAGATCTACTTATATACGAAGCCTTTAATTAACAATGTTTGCAACTATGGCATTGCAGCGTTAAAGATGCTTGCACACTATCACATACCATATACTAGACTACCAAAGCTTGAACTTGTGATTGCATTCCTTGCCACAAATAATAAATCTGAATCTATTAACCTCAACACTTCCAAGTGCCTAAGCTAGGTTGTTACAAACTTTCAAAATCAAGGCTCCAAACATCTCGGAAGTCCTGGACGCTTCCATCTGGACGTCCGAACGCGAATAAATAGGCGGTTGCCCAATTAAGCCCCGGTCGTTGCCCAGTTGTTGCTCGGTTGCTCTAAAATTTTAGTGTTTAAAGTGGCAAAGAGGGACATTATCTTAGAAACTTCATATTTTTGATTTTGGATCTATTTTAGAAACTTCTTGCTTTTGCCCTAAATCTAAATTCAAGTAATTAAAATGATATTTTTTTCTCTTCTAAGTTCAAGTAATGAAGTGAGGTTTATGAAGTCTAGTTTTAATTATAGTTTGACATTTCAAAATATATTGAAAATTGGATAAGTTATCACTATTTGAACCTTGGGCTATAACCAATTTTCAAATTTTTGCGCAGCTCAAAAGTATTATTTACACCACAAGTTTTGTCCCTAAAATGTACACCATTAGTGAAATTTTCAAATTTTTAAGCATACTTTGAATTTGATATGAACTTTCTTTATTTTTTCTTCAAAAAATCACAATAAACTCAAAATTTCCCTAAGAAATTTGAAATTTTTCTAACATGAACAAACCACGTGATTGCATTTTTGAAATATGAAATTCAAAAAACGAAACTTATATTTGATGGAAAATTACAACACACTGTAGAATGTAAATTAGGTTTTATTCCACGGTCATAGGCTTTGCCCTTTAACCCATAAGGCCCAAAAGCTCCTTTGAAGACAATTCAAGGTTTGAACAGGTGCCTATGGTGTTAATTTATATCATTCCTTTTGAAATTTCTACTGTAGATGGTCATTCTAAAATTCCATTATTTTATTAAATCCGACATATTATGAAAAAGCTATAGGATTTTGAATTTCAAATAAAAAGATTGGGCACGTCAAGCAACTCTGATGACTTTTCTTCGGTACTGTCACAAAAAAATTCTTATTTTAAGTAGAAAATAGAAAAATAATGTAAGTCAAACATTTTGGCACTTTGTCACACTTTGTCGGGCAAGTTACCAAAAAATCTTCTTCTTTTCCCTATAAAACCTATGAATTTTCATATTTCTTACATTTGATTTTTTCTACCACAAGATATAGTGTAAGCCTTTTTACTGAACATTTGGATTATCATTCGAAATCATATTTACTTCACAAAAAAATAAAACCTGAATTGGCAATTTTTGAACCTCTAGTCCTTGCACATTTGTTATAATTTCATTACACCCCTTGTCTACCTCTAAAACTTGGAATAGAAGGAAATAACATCATGACTAATCTGATGGAAATGCTTTCATACCTAGTGTACAATAAAAATTTGACAATAGGTGTTGTCAAAGTACGCTGATCTACTCAAAGTAGGGCAAAAATAGAACAGGTTTATCTACTTCAAACACTATAATCTTTCAATTTGTGCAGTCAAAGTATATAAAATTTTGTGAGGAAGTTAAGAAAAAAATCTTAATTTAGATCTCACGGTTAGTTATAAAAATAAAAGGTTTCAATGACCTCAATACTCATTGCACTGGAATGAGCAGTTTTGAAGTGTTTTTGATCGAAAATGCCTTGGGCCTTTAGGGATTAAAAGTTAAGTGGATTAAAAGTTAAGTGGATTTATACACTTTGACTTCAAGAGTGATATCCCCCTAACGGACATGATTCAAATTTAAACCAAATCCTTTACATTAAAGAGTGAACTAGTTTTTCCATTTCTATACTAAAAGTTTACAAAATTTGGCAATCATCACCTATGTAGCCATTTGTACAACAATAAACTATGAACACACACAAGATGAAACTATACACCTACAACTCTATTGCATACACTCTACGACAACAATTTCACTCTTGAAACATGCTCAAAGACGCTCCACCAGTGTTGTTGTTGCTTGGTGCGGTTAGAACCCTTGCAACAAGCTCCGTGTTTGCATGAGCCATTCGTACACGCTCCGCGTAAAGGCCCTTCATGAGGTGGTTGGCGGCCTTCAATTCTATTTTGGGCTCCTCCAACTTTGCCTATGTTGCGCAATAAATTATCTTCTCAAGGCGTGCTTGCTCAAGTTCCGCCTCAAGTTCGTTGATGATTCAGTTGTAATATTCTATATTAGTAACCTCAGGCACCACCTGCTTTCTGGAGCTCTCGTCCATGCAGTCCCGGACTTCTTGAAACAAAGCCTTCTGCTTCAACCGTAATTCGAGCAGTTTGGTCACGGTGTCACCACGCCCAACCTCTACGCTCTTGTCCGCTCAAAATGACTCGCCTACAAATGCCTTTGGTTTTTCCGCATTGGCAATGAAAGTTGGTTGGTGAAGATTGCCAAACATGGCTTCAAAATTTCCCGCTGAAGCTAGATATTACACACCTTCTCATGGAGTTTGCTCCGCATCATTTGCTGTTATTTGGCCATTGCCATTGATGGCCGATGCAACAACTGTTGCTGAAGCTTCATCCGCGTCCGGTGTGGATTTGGCGATGATGCCCTGGAGCCATGTCACGCATGTTGAAATGTCTTGTTCCTTGCATTGAACGGACCGCTTACTCTTCATCCTCACCAACCGCCAATCCACGCGCCTTTCAAGTACCAATTTGGCATACACCATTTGCATTTTTGACTTGGTGTCAAATTTTGGTGGCCTAGTCACATTCAACTGCATCCAATAGTAGACCTCCAAATATCGCTTCCAAAAATCTTCAGATTGGATGTGATTTGTTACAAAATGTCACTAATGTTTCAATGGTTTGTTATGTGCATCCCATGTTTCTTTTGCCGACACAATTTCCATTAAATGGAGAATATGCAACGCCGCGATGTAGTCGTTGCACGACTTGGCGGTCGAAAATCCATCACCCTCGGGTCCCGGCTCGTCCATCGATCCATCCATGGCGTGGTTATTTAGATCGTTGACGATCAAATTGTCAAGGGTGCTGACACACCCTTGTTGCCACGTTTGCATGTTGTCGAGATTGTGCAGACTATCTCTGTGACTCTGTTTTCGAAACACAAACCATTAAAACATTAGTGACATTTTGTAACAAATTTTGATACACTTTCTTGAAATTTTATTACTATTACCCTTTACAAAATTCTCTTAATTTTTTTAATGATTTTAAATGCAACAATTTGTAGTTGTGACCTTCGAGTTTTTGCAAGCCCTCGGTATTAAAATGGAACGATTTTCACACTATTCACAAAATCGGTAGTTGAGCTTTCCAATATGGCAATCTCAAATGCACCAATCCAAAGGCAAGAAGAGAGGAGTGAATAGAAAATGAGCGACCTTCCCAAATATAGCAACCCCTCAATCGCTCGATATCCGGCCCAGTCGCCTTTGGCAAACGGTTCAGGTTTCGCAAGGAGCTTGATTATTTATTATAAAATGATAGAATAATAGAAGAAAAGAAGGAGATTTGATGGCAATATGTATATAAGTTCTTAAGTATGTTATATAGTTAGTAAATAGATTGAAGAGGATATAGAAAGTCAATTTGAGTTGTATCTCTTAAGTTAGTTATTGACTTTTGATCATATGTAGCCAAAATGTTCAATACTAAGTCTTTAGAGAAAGTTTTAGGCTAAATAGTTTTAGAATTTAGGCTAAGGTTTTTTGGAAAGGTAAAATAGAGCATGGAAAAGGACAATTAAAGGATTGAAGGATGTGGCAAAGGAGAACGGATAAGAGAGTGAAGAAGGTGGCAAAGGATGGCAAAATGTGGCAAGGGATAATGGATAAGGGACTGAAGCAGGTGGCAAAGGATGGCAAAATGTGGCAAGGGATAATGGATAAGGGACTAAAGCAGGTGGCAAAGGATGACAAAATGTGGCAAGGGAAGGGGAAAGGATGGCAAATGAATAAAAGACATATTCCCATTGGCCATTGATCTAGTCCAATGAGATGTAAGGGGTTGGCTAAGACTACTTCAGAGTTTTGGGAGACTTTGAGCAAGGCATTTGAAGAGAACAAGCCATACATGCAAAACTTAGGTTGTGGGCTACAATTTTGGCACAATTGAAGTTGGGGTGAAAGAGTTACAAGTGATTGAAGTCTCCCACAACCACTCTTTTGAGCATCCTAGAAAACTAAGAACAACTTTTATAGATGAGAAGGAGCAAATGAAAAGGTGTTTTCAAATTCTACATATTGCACAGAAGAATCTAAGGATTTAAAGTTTTTATAAAAAAGTCATTTGGAGTGAGTAGAGACACATATTTTCCAAGACAATAAGTATACCACTTTGATGTTGGTGATGGATTTGGCCATATCTTTGGTTTTTGGACAAATTTTTTGGCTAAGATTTTTTTGAAAAGGTGGTTTATTATGCTAGCAAGCCATACCTCAAGTTTTGTAGCGTTTGGAGATTTTTCTTGGGAGTTATGAAGACATTAGTGCTTGGGTGTTTACAAACAAAGGTTTTGAGAGGCTGTGGATATTTTGGCAATATCTCGAAATCTGTAGGGAATATACAATTGAGATTTAATGTGTTAACTATTTATAGTGCATCACTTCTACTGGTGAAGTTTAAACTTATTTAGACAGTTGAATTGTGAAATACAAGCTTTATGGATTTGGATTAGTTTCCCTTCATAATGCCTGTGAAATTTACATAGTTTTCTTAGATGGTTGGGCTTTTGTGTCCTGTAAGGACTCTTGTATTTAAGTGATTGCCTCTTTTAAAGACAATCTCTTGCTGTCTCTCTTTCCATATATATATATAGTTTTACTTATTAAGATCTTGACTGAGTAAAATTGGCAGTTAGAAATCTAGTATTTTCTTGGAACACAAACTCTCTACCACGGCACCAAGGGGTCGCCCTCGCCGTTCGGCGAGACACCTGTAAGGGTCTCTTCTACCTCCTCACTCTTTGATCTCAACTTTACCACGGGTGGCTAATTGGAAAATACTCCGATTGTATCAAAACTGGAGTTCCCAATCGAATCCTGTGGTTAGGGTTGAGGGTCCTTCGAGCTTGACCGGACGGAAATTTAAGTTTTTTTTCCATTTAGCAGGCCTCAACAGATAAACATTAAAGATGCTTTGAGAAACCCCGAAAAGTTCCAAGGTAAATGTAAGAAAAACACAATAGGTAGAAGAGGAAAAACGAGCCTCGAAGGTATGCGGGGTCGAACTCGAGGGCTACCGCTAGAGATGCTAATCAACCCGACATGCCGAGTGACAACTGCAAGATCCACATCACAAGGTCTATTTACAATTATTACAAGAAAACCTTGTTGACAAGGTTGAATCTCAGCTATCTCATGCACGGTCTAGCAAACGGTAGAAGGGAATTTTTGACCAACATGAGGGTGAGGTTCAAGCAAGCCCTCGAGGATGACAATTGTTTTGAAGACAAGCGCAAGAGCGACTTTGAGAAGTGGATATAGCATCAATTAGAGGATTCTTTGTGGAATACGACGTAGCTACTGAAGAAGTAATCATGACTCGTTGGAACAAAAGGCACCGTTGTGAACACGAAGTACAAGCCTAGACTCACAAACTAGAAAGAGGTGCTGAATATTTGGCACGCCAACTGGACCAACAAGCGATGCTATTGAGACAACATCAGCGACATAAATATGTATCATCTCTATAGAGAATACCTTGTGTTTCTGCAATACTTTGCTTGAACTAACTACGTTGGAGGCGGACGTCGAAAGGCATATCGCGAGGTCCAAAAGTCTTATATTCAGGGAAATGAGAGGATTCCCATGAAGTGGACCTTTAGCGAGCAAGAGGCCAAATCACACCACCATGGCCATATAGGTATGACAATTCCAGGCCAAGGTCCTTGCAATATGGTTTACGCACCGTGGTTGCATCAAATGGCTAGCCGTCCACAACGAGCGCGACAAGAGCTTTAGCTTGTGGTGAAACAACGATACGTTGCGGTAGATGCTCAACTTGGAAGCAGCTTTTGGATCAAATGTCAACGAGACAATCCAAGCCGCAATGCTTGGACACAGATTTTGCAACGACATAATTGAAGAGGGGCAATGTGTTGAGGTCTTTAGAGCAAAGCACATTGATCTTGTGTGGATCTTTCTCCACAACATGCACCATATTCAACATGCCTATTATCTGCATAATGACTTGTCATTGGACAACATACTCTTCTACTTTCCACCAGCTCTTTTGAAAATGGTGTACATTGAAATGTGTGATTGGGGCTCTCGGGCACAATATCCAATCCAAAGGCCATGTTCCACATCTACGAGAGCGCGAGGGCAAGAGACAAAGACCGCGTTGGTTGCTCGTGGTTCGCTCCAAAAATCGAGTAAGTGCTACCTTTGCCGTCAACGGAGCAACAATTTGAGATTCAACCAAACAAGGATTTGCGGAACGAGACGTGCACCGTGGGGAAAATCGCCCAACAGATTTTTGGCGGTCAGGTTGTGGATGACTTCAATCAACTCCAGGTTGAGGATCCAAACTTCAATGGCGGTCATACTTACAATTGGATGATGATGGGATTAGCCTTTGAAGCAAGTCTCAACCAGCTAGCAAATGAAGATCCGGAGGAACGTGCTACACTAACGAAAGTCCTGAATTGCTTTATTTTGCCTCCGTCCAAATGCCCGATTCCGGAGGAAACTTTGCGTCCGTATGATAATAACAGGAGGTTTTGATAGATGTCTCGTTTTATTGATTGAGTAGCATAGGCCAACTAGTGATAAAGGCCATTTTTCATATTATACAGTCCAATTTCTACTAATACATTTTAACTTACATCTTCACACCTGTAAAACTAGTATTTTTTGCTCCATACGACATTTTATTTGCAACTAAACAACAAGATATTCGTTGATACTATTTTTGCTACTAAATAACATGTTATGAATTTTTAAAAATATGCTACTCTCTTTTTAAACCTTCAAATACTGGTGAACAATGAACTAGTATTATGCTTGATTTTGGGTATGTACCTAAAACTTGAAGAGAACACTTTGTTCTTCTTAGTTTTTATACTATATTGATTCGGGTTCTTCACAAGAGGTTAGTGGAGATTTTTTTTTTGGATTCACGGTTTGAAAGTGAGTACTATAATACCATTCAACTTTCAAGCCAAAATTGGGGACTTTTGGAATGTCCAAAATTTTTCTCAAATGTTTCTATCGACTTTGAGATTTTTCATACATATAGAGATGATTAACTTCCTTCAAGATGTGATAAGCGTTTAGAAAATTATCGTAAAGCCTATTAAATTCATAGAAAAAGAATATGTGTAAAGGCAAGTTTTGAACATTCATATCTTGTACAATTGTGTCGAATATGCTGCACCCCTTCTCTAATCTCTATTGCAAAAATTTATATATAGCAAATTAAATTCATGCTCATCAAAGGTAAAATGTTAGTGGTTTCTCTAGTGAAAAAACTCGATATTAATTGAAGACAAAGTCAACTAATCCACTCAACACGGGGAATCCAATGAGCAATTTCCTTGACTTCATATGATAAAATCTTTTATTCCATGAGATGGATTGTAGCCCAAAAATTACAATGAGTTGAAATTGAATTACCATGTTTTAAAGTCCAAAATTAGAAATAAGAATTATATTTTTTTGCCAATAATTTAAAGTGGCACTTCAGAGTCTTTCACCTCGGAAAATGGTGTGGGGTCTTATGGATTAACAAATTGATAAATCCTATCTTTAGATGAAATTCAATCAATGATGTTCAAAAGATGAAATTTAATTGTTTCAATTGAAGATGAAATGTGTTAGATTTTTTATATTTATTTCTAATTGAAATCATTTTGGATTAAGTTCAACATCAAGTAAGTAACTTCATAATCACTAGTTTTTTAACATGCTAGTTATAAGTTTTATATTATAATTGACGCTTAGTTTAATATATACTAATTCATTTCTATTTACATGAATTTAGTATTGTGAATCATGATTCATCCCTATATTTAGTTTCATGAATTATAATTGAACGTAATGTTACACGTATAGTTATTTAGCATTCAGTTTGAAGTTATCCAAAATTCAAAAAATAAAATAAGTTTCATAAGTCAACTCCTTCTTAATATTCATCTACTATTATAAAATATAATATAACAAATTTTTTATTATGTATTGTAAAATAGATTAATATAATTGTTGTTTTATGTAAAAGAAATTTAAATTTAATTTTATCATTATTCAAAACTTTGTATTCGTGACAAGAGTATAACATCCGTGAAACACTGAATCCAAAGTATGTTTTAGAGTATGTTATAAATAATAGAGGCAATTTTTATAACAACTTGATGTAAATAGAATGTTGATTCACATTTTATTATTTATAAAATGTTGACCTTAATATCTTAGATTCTTAGAATAAAAAAATGTAACCAAATTAGTTTGAAGGAATATTACAATAGTTGAAACAAATATGATATTCACCCGGACAAATTTGAGGTCATATATTTATAGGTAATGTATATTGATGTTAAAAAAAGTAGAGTGATGGTTGCACAAACATGTGAAAGGCACACAAGGTAGTACAAACAATGCTTGGAATGAGATGTTGCTTTCTTTCAAAGGCCTTTACTTATACTACCACTTAGTGGTGTCTCATGCATCTTGTAAGTGGCTTCTCAAGCAACTTGCAAGTCCCTCTATGCCAACTGATGGCCACCCACTTGTCTTTTCTTATCACATACAAGACATGTAGGTTGGTCCTACTTCTTTAACCTTGTGTCATACATGTGGCCGCATTGATAAGGTGTTCAAGGTTTTTGTGAAGATGTGCCACATTGATAAGGTGTTCAACAAGGATCTATGGCCGTATAATCATAAGAAAAATGAGATAAGCGTCGACCATTCAATCGATCCTTACTTTGTTCACCGTGTTGATGAGGTGTAGAAAACGTCGTTTTTTGGGTGGACATTTCCGAAGGACAAGATGAGCTACGGATTTGCCACAATGGTCTATGCGAAGTTGAGGTTGGAACATCATATTCATTATATTGGGAGATTAGGAGCCTCCCAAAATAATACTAAAAGCTTGAGCTAACCTAAATATGCAAATATTTAGTGATTTGCACAGTAACCTTTGAATACTATCTTTGAATTTGGTGTCCACTAAAATGGGAGGTGCGGAATTATTTTCAATTTAAAATCAGGGTAGAAGGAAATTGAACTACATTTTTAGCTTCAGTCGAGCTCAAAGCAAGCAACACTTTCAACTCCAAATATCGTTCAAAAACCAAAGATCAAATGTCAAGGCACGAAAATGCATTTCTCGAATCGAAGCACACTATCAGCTCGAGTCGAGCTGAATGTGCCCCATCAATTCCTATGCAATAAAACATTCTCAATAGCAAATATCAAAGGGCAAATCGTCAAGCCCAGAATTCACTCTCTCCAAGAAGAAAGCCATACACATTCAGCTCAAGTCGAGCCGAATGTGCCCAAGCAATTCCTATGCGATAAATCATTCAGCATAGTAAATAACAAAATATCAAAACTCAGAAATGTGTTAATCTCCACAAGAAATGGGAGTACACTTTCAGCTCAATTCGAGCTTAAATCATGCCAACATATTTCGATCTTATGCACACATTCTTGGATACTAGTATAAGAGCAACATCTTTGTACTAAAAAATCATTGCAAAGAAGACGGTTCGGCATCCGTAATCAAACTATCTTGAATGATTTGAACTTGATTTCTAGGTATCTTCACAACAAGAAATTCACTCCTACTTCTAGACTTCCATGCAGTCAATAGAGATCCGATGTCCTTCCATTGCGGAAGTTGCTCGTCATCAATTGTCTATTGTAGACCGTTGGAAGAGGCCCATCCCGCATAGCATCTTCGAACACTTGCATCGCGCGAAGTGGGGCGGAAGTTTTGTATTTTGATAGAATTAGGCCTTTCTAGATCCGAATTAGGGTCCGAGAGCGTTTGTGCAATCCAAATAAGGCGTTCATCTCCATCACATGGTCTTCATGCAACAAAAAAGCTTGATTAAATGTCTCAATTAATCCGAAAAGAAGGGGCTGGCCTATCTCAATTCTGCCCAATAAAGTGGTCATCCTCATCATGCTCCTCACGAACAACGCCCACACTAGTGAATTGGTCCTCGATAGTCTCACCAATACGACTAGAAGGCCCAAAACCATCCTGTAGAGAGGTAGGCAAGTCCATTGGTTGACTAAGTAACTCTCTAACTGCCTGCGAGTAGTAGCTCAAAGGCTCATATAGCCTTTGATATTCACCTGTACGATCCTCACGTGCTTGATGCTCCCAATATGAAATGAATCCAGAAAGACCTTTAATCACTTCAGGAAGATTGCACATTGCATGTGGTTGCAATGAAGGTGGTTCTCCACATAGCCACAAAGACCTCCCATTTGAATCCTCCTTCCACAATTTGATCCCACCCTCTTCTCTTGGAAGCCAATCATCTTGATGACAAAGAATCTTGTATTTCATCATGGGACATCCATTGGAGTCAACAAAGAATTTGAATTGGTGAGCCTTTGTGTGCCCTTGCAATGCTTGGTCTCCACCTGCAATACCTTCACTAATAAAGGACTTGAAGTCCGGGACTTCTTCAATCAAGTGGGGGATTGTTGGAACACTTTTGTTCTCCATAAATGATCTCATAAGCAAAGGAATCGTGGGGAAATTCTCCTTCTTCATAGCCATACTCCATCAACCAAATAATGCATCAATGTCATCATGTGTGGCCAACAAGCATGAAATTAACATAAATCTCTTGGAAGATACCCTTTACAACAAGAAAAGACCAAAAGCAAAACACATATCTATTTTTGTTGTTAGACACTCACCGCATTGTCCATTTGCACATGCAATATAGGCGGCAGAGGTTTTGCTGTAGCTAGAGACTCAAGTGCGGCGCGGAGGAATGAGACACAAGTATCTGAAGCTCCTTGCAAAACAGCTCGAAACAATGCAGTTCCCCCCGAACCCTGAAATAGTTGTCAGGACAATGTCTTTGGAGGTTGTTCTAAATCTTGCAACAATCTAGCAAAGGAGCCCACTGTATAGTTGACATCATGTGGGTAAATGTCCAAGCCATAATGAGCATAACGAACATCGCCTTGACCATGTGCAAGCATTCGAGTAAGAGAGATGGACAACTTCATCAGACCATCCAAATATTTTGTCTTGTGAAAGAGGACATGAGATGCAGTCTTCGAGTGATCCAGCTTGTCGTGCATAATCGTAACACATTCATCCGACAACTCTTGAGAGCGATAACGGTTGGAATAATACAACTCTTGATGAGCCCATGCTGAATCCAAATAAAGATTCAACCTCTGCTGTCACAATAGCGCAACTTCTATTCCAGGCTGCTGCAACCTTTGATGGGAATGGTACTTATCACACGTTGAACAACGTGCAAAGTTATCCCCGGGTCGTTTTGCATCGTAATCGGAAAAATGGACCCGCCTAATCTTACTGAGCCCTGAAGTGGAAATTTGGACAAGCCCATAATTAACTAAATGGGCATCAATTGCAGGAATTTGATCTTTCCACTTGAAATTTGCGGGAAGAACTTTGGCCACGGATATCTTACCAGAAGGCAAGATGCGGGACTTGCGGGGCATGTGGTCAGCATTCCTATTAAGGATGACACGTAATGCTGCGGTAGGGACTACTGTGTGATTTCTAGGTTTCCGTTTCCCAGTATTACCATGGGGCTGTGCAACTACACCAGCCGCTGCATCCTTGGCATATTCATAGAACGAGGTTTCATTGACGTCCATGATGTGATGCCAGGCAGCTGCGTAGACGTCAACGCCCTCAATGGTTACCACATTTCTACCATTATTGTCCACATGAAACTGTCCGTGAACATCTAGCTTCATATGCCTTCTAAATTGAACGGAGGTACCAAAATACATCCTCATCCACAATACCTTAATCTTCAATTGTGGGAAGCGTTGAACACAACTCCTGGAGCAATAATGGTTTCCAGCAACAGAGTTGATAGATTCGTCAGAGAGGAGAAATGATGATTTTGTTGAAACCATGGTTGGAGGGATCCTAGATGAACTTTCTTAAGAGCGAGTCCTCTCTCCAAGCGACCGGGTTTTCATTGCCATTACATAATTGTACGTATCACGCTGCTGGTGATGCATGAGACTGACACTATTATAGAAAACTTGATCAACAGGCCAAATCTTAACACAATAATGCCATTCATCCGGTGCTTCATCTTCAACTAATGTCCTCGAGACCTAAATGACAACGTGAGTATCATCTAATGGAGCATCAGTCCCAGGAATAGCCGTGGTGTGAAGGTTACAAAGTATTCCAGTGGCAATTGTAACACCGGACAGGTTTTTTACTTCGACTATCTTACCAACCCAAGAATGCCTTGGGAGAACTTCAAATTCCATCAAATCGGCATCTACTGGATTGTGGAAAGACGAGCTGTCACTTGACAAATCAAAATCATCATCGATTGAGGCACCGGTTGAAGTGTCGATCTCGGCACTGCAAAGTTAAGGCGAAAGTGAAATTAGTTGACGTAGTACAGTGGGGTACCAATCAAAATGTCGTTTTTGAATTCGCAGTGAGAAAAATTTCAGTACTGCCAACTTTGAAAGCCTCTTGAGAGCTCAAAAATTTATATTTTACCACGAAATTTTTACCAAAGAATTACCTTTAAATTATTTACAAGTATGCCAAATTTTAAGGCCAAAAGATTCACCAAAAAATAGTTATTCAAAATCTACCAGCATTGGTAGCTGTGGAAATTTTTTCATTGCTGCCAACTTTGACAGCCTCCCAAAGATTGAATTATTTTTTTTTTGCCATGAAGTTCTTGGAAAAAAACTTCTTTATGTTTATAACATATGATAAAAATTTCAAGGCCAAAAGATTAGTACAAAAAAAGAAATCCACAATCTACCAACATGTGTAGTTGTGGGAAACAATGGGGGAAACCATTTCATTGCTACCAACTTTGACACCCTCCCAACGGTTGAGAAATAGATTGAAATTCTCCAGATAATGCAATCTTTAATCATAAATTCTTCTCAAAAAAATCAAAGATAGCCAAATTTAGTTGAGTGCACTTCTCACATCTCAAAGACTTGCTTTATTTTATGAGTAGAGTGCCACAGGGATTGCTCATGGAAGATGGCGCACCTGTCCGTCGTAGCAAAGTATGTGAAGAATGGAGACAAACACACCTTTTGGAGAAGCTCGATTGGCCTGCGAATTCTCCCGATCTCAATCCAATTGAGAACCTTTGGAAGATTTTGAAAGATGTTATGCAACATGGCCCAATATGTCCAAAAAATTTAGATGACTTGAAGGTAGTTATTGAAAGAGAGTGGAGGTTAATCTATGGTTCAAAGCTCCTTCAACTATGTCATTCTATGCCCTCTAGGTTACAAGCAGTGATTGAGGCAAATGGAGGACATACACGTTGGTAGATTGTAAATGTTTTTTTTGTATAAATTTTTTGACCTTGAAATTTGGCATGAATGTTGTTATCATAAAGATCATGTTGTGCCAAAAATTTCATATTAAATAGTCAATTTCTCAACCGTTGGGAGGGTGTCAAAGTTGGTAGCAATGAAATGGTTTCCCCCATTGTTTCCCACAACTACACATGTTGGTAGATTGTGGATTTCTTTTTTTGTACTAATCTTTTGGCCTTGAAATTTTTAACATATGTTATTAACATAAAGAGGTTTTTGTTTCAAGAATTTCATGGCAAAAAAAAATAATTCAATCTTTGGGAGGCTATCAAAGTTGGCAGCAGTGAAAACATTTCCACAGCTACCAATGCTGGTAGATTTTGAATAACTATTTTTTGGTGACTCTTTTGGCCTTGAAATTTGTCATACTTGTAATTAACTTAAAGATAATTCTTTGGTAAAAATTTCGTGGTAAAATACAAATTTTTGAGCTCTCGAGAGGCTTTCAAAGTTGGCAATACTGAACTTTTTCTCACTGGGAATTCAAAAACAACATTTTGATTGGTACCCCACTGTTCAATAGTACTCCAAGGTTCATCCCACATCAATATGAATGAACCAAAAAAAATAGCATCATTGTTCATCTTCGCACTTAGGTGAAAACAAAGCACATTCACCTCGACTCGAGCTGAATGTGCAGAACACAAACTACGCCATTTGGTTTGCCACGCGCTAAATGTGAAGCACAAATAGAATTCACAATGAACAAGAATTGAGCTCAATGTGCTCAACAGAGATTAGGCCTAACAATCATAACCACGTACAATAACTTTCAGCTCGACTTGAGTTGAATGTGCAGGGCATATAATATAAGGAATACGATAGACCCAAGCTGCAGGTGCGAATCATCTATTATGTATCTTCAGACTGTGTCGTTATGAGCATCTGAAGTAGGTTCATTGCACATTCAGCTCAACTCGAGCTGAATCTGCGAAACACATACAGTGCATATTTAGCTCGAGTGGAGGTGAATGTGCAAAACACAAACTATGCATATTCAACTCGAGTCGAGCTGAATGTGCACAATTACCAATGTGAACATTTAAAAAGTACGACATGAACCTCTACGAAAATAATAGTGCACATTCAGCTCGAGTCGAGCTGAATGTGCATTACACATGATTCTTGATCGTCTATATTCAAAAGTATGCACATTCGTCTCGAGTCGAGCTGAATGTGCACTGCATATATTTTATAAAAATATTCATAGTATGTTCTATGCACATTCAGCTCAAGTCGAGCTGAATGTGCACAACATATTCTATGTCCGAAATTTACAGCGACAATATCGGGCACAATTGATGATTGTTGAATCAAGAGTACTGAATCAAAACCTGAAGCACTCATACCAACAAAAACTACGCATTTTGACAGTTGCAAGAACATATATGTCATACAAACGTAGAAATAAAAAAACGAATCCCTAAACGTGTACTGAGGAGGTGATTGTGTCGACGCCGAAGTATCACCTCCTTCCTACAACGTTTTCATTACATTGAAAATGATAGTATCAAATGTGCAAACCAAATGCCAAGTAAATCACCATAAAGTTTAGACAGAAGTCACTTACAAATGGTCCGATCGCGTGCACCAAAACGTCTTGAATGAAGAAGGAAGAGAAAACCCTACTCTTCGTGACGGCCGCAGCCACCATTCACGACCACCCACCTCTGCATCTCTAGAAATTCCAAACACAACTAAGTTGACCTAGAATAATGTATCCACTTCTTGGAGAGAAATTTGACTTCGAATGCAATAGGTCTTTCAAGAGTCAAGGCGTACTTCGAGACAATATAGATTCACGAAGGCTTGCCGAGTATTAGAAAGGTGCAAAAAGAGAGAGAGAGAGAGAAGAGGATGGAGGGTACTGACCACGTCGAATAAGTTGCCGTTAAGAAAAGAGCGGGAATGACATCATATTTGGCGCGGAGGAGCTATTCCAAATAAAGCATCTTCCAAAATTGACCAAAAATTAACAACCACATAAGTTTCTCGTCATATCTCGATGTAATGGAAGTTTCTATTTACATGATCAATTTAAGGTTATGGATTGGATTATGGGTATCAATTTAAATCTGCAAGAATCAATTTAAATATGAGAAATAGAATTATGTAACAATTTAAAGTTATCAATTGGGATTATGGGTATTTGATTACGGTCATTTATTTCCATATTAAGGATATTGATTATGACTAGATTTTAAAAGTAAGGTTTTAGGTTTAGGGTTCAAATTACATTTTGACATTGAAGGTTTAGGGTTTAAGGTTTAGGATTGCAGGTACATAATATGAAGTGTATTTTATAGGATTTAGGGTTTCAGACTAGACAATTCTAGAATTAGGTTTACGGATTAGGGTTTAGGGTTTAGGTTAAAGATTTTAGGATTTATAGTTTATTATTTAGGATTAATGATTTAAAGTTTAGCGTTTAGGGTTTTAGAGTTTAGTGTTTGGGGTTTAGGATTAGGGTTTAGATTAGCATCGAGATTACCACTGAATCAAAATGTCCTTTCTATAAGATTGTTAATTGTATCAAAATTGAATTGTGCCTTGGTATAGATTTAAGAAAATTCATTACAAATCACCTAAAGATAAGATTTAAGAAGTCACTACTTCATCTCATTTGTTATGAATTAATATTTACTCCCTTGAGTTGACTTTGCAAGATGATATTGTCTCATGCAATATTGATTCACTTGCTATTATTAATTTATATACTTTATAATTCAAATCATCTTTGACCCCAAAGGCCCAAGAAGTCCCCTCGAAGGATTCTAAGAATTTTTGGAAGTTCCTATAGAATCAATTTATGACGTTTCTTTTTTAATTTTGTGCTATAAATGGGCAATACTAAAAGCTTTGTGTCACAACTTTTTCTTCAATTTGACATTCAATGCAAAAGTTATAAGACTTTGAAGTGTAAAATGGGGAGAACGGGCATGCCGAGGGAGTCCTACATCTTTTTTTTGATCACTTAGTCGAGTGTAAGATTTTCAATAATGGCAAGTAGTACTATTTTCTTTTAAATTTTTAAAAAAAAATTCTTATCTATAGTAAAAAATAACATATTGATCCAAGTCAAACAGTTTCATACATTGTCACAAATTGTCGGGAAAGGTACTAAAAAACTTTCTTCTTTTCCACATAGTATTCATAGATCTTCTTATTTTATAAGTTTTATTTTTCTACTTCAAAATGGGTTGCAACATTTCTGTCGACGGTTTGGATTTTTAATACAAAACATATTTATTTCACAAAAAAATATAACGTAAACTGGAAATTTTTTAACCTCCACTTTTTGCACAATTTTTTTGAATTTGTTTCACCCTTATTCCACCTCTAAAAATTGGTGTCCAAGGAACTAACTTTATGCTTACAAAGATGGTAAAGTATCTAGACCTTGTGTATTGCAAAAATTTCAAATGAAGTGAAGTCAAAGTTTGTTGTTCTATTCAATGCAAGGAGTAAAATGAACCATTTTCTCTACTTCACACGCTATAATCTTTCAGTTTGTGCGGAATTTTTTATGAAATTTTGTGAAAACGTTGCTAGTGCATAAATAAAAGACTTTGTTTTCCTCTTTCCTCATTGCACTAGAACGAGCAATTTTGAAGCGTTTCTGGTGTGGAAATGCCTTGGGCCTTTAGGGGTTACCGTATAGTTATTCATTACTATTTACATGAATTCAATATCATATTTTATGTCATAAATACTAATTTTCATACATATAATTACAAATTTCATGTATTTCTTGGATAATTTTTCAAAGTAAAAGCCTATTGTTTTATACTTGGGTCATTTTACACCGAATGAATGTAAAATTTTATGTACTTAATAAATTTAGTTTAAAATAATTTTTATTTCAAAAAATTCAACGTACAGGTAGACTTCTATATACAAAAACTGACATATGGTTTTTTTTGTTATGTATACTTCAATCATCATATGTTCATGTTTTGCACAATCTAGAACAACCTTCAAATCCTTGTAGAAAAACTACTACTACCTTTGTCAATGGTCGATATTTAGTCAGTTTATGGAATTTGAAAGTTGAAGATGAATTTGAGGTCATATTATATGTAAATGAATCTAAATAAATGGTTGTAATCCAAGACATACATTTAGGAAAATAAAAATTGATTGGTACATGGTGATTATTGATGTTATAAAGTGTTATAATATATAACATGCAAAAATAGAGTTATTTTTTCTCAAAATCTAGGATTGGATTATCATGGTTTAGTAATTGGCAAGATATCATAGTACATACCATTATCACAAAATAAACAACATAACATACTAGTCTTCTATAATATCCAAAATAATATGTAACATCATTGTTTGTTGTACACTATACTACATATGATAAAATAGAATTTAGATACATCATGATTCCACCAAATGAGCTTTATGATATTTATTTGTAACGTTGTAACATTGTACAATATACCAAACAAATCTCTAAATCTTATATTTATTTTGGATACTATCTTGTTAAATATAATTATAAATGTTAACTTCAAGACATTATTTAATATATGGGATTGAATAGTTTTATATTTGATACTATCACATATTTTAGGGTTGAACAGTGAATACTCATAATTTAGTACATGAACAAAGTTCCTTCAGAAAAGCATTCAATACCATTTTACTGGCTTCAATATTCTAATATATTATTATTAAATCTAATATCATCATGCATATCAAAGTTTCTTGAAAAATAAAATAGCATTTCAGACAAAGTTGAAATTTATTTGGGCATCATGCTATAATTACAATCTAACATCCATTGTATAAAGTTTATTTTGTGGTATAAGTCAATGTAATAAAGATGATAGTTAATATTCACCAAAGAATGAATGTACGTGATTTCATAAATAAGCGCTATTTCAAATTTTCATGAATAGAAGTTATGAGTACTTAAGTAAACATATGGCAAATTTGATATTCTATGATGTGTTATTTTAGAATATGGGTGTCTAGTTAAAACATGTCTAAAAGCTTTGAAGTTGATAATTTTTGTATAAATGTAACATCAAAATTACATGTTGTCCCTTCAATGGACAAAATTTCTCATTAGTTGTAGCAAGTTATTTTAGATAAAAGGTCAAAAGTCTCAATTTATAACCACATAGACTTAACTTCTTACTACTACTGCAATTTTTGAGAGATACTATGGTTAAAAGTCACGGTATTTGTACCACATTATTTCATGAAATGTTTAAAAGAAAATCCTACTGTTACTTATCAAAATAATTATGAAGGTGTCAATTATCAATGTAACTATTATATAATTAGTTTCCAATTCTCTTGTTATTGTAAATTGCATGAAGTCATTTTGGTGGACAAATTGGAAATAATACTAAATTTTTTTGTTCCACTCATATTAAAGAAGCCACATATTTTATAACTAAATTATCTCATAAATATTTAGTGTAAGAGGATCCTATTGTTACGTATTTTCACCCCAAAATCCCTTAAACAAGTCATAAAGTCTAAAGAGTCGACTCAAGGGAGTCTAAGAGATTTAAGTTGGTTCTTATGGTGTCAAATTATATTATTCTTCCATGGAATTTTTACTATATGTGGACATTATTTATAGCATTGTGAGCATTTATCTAAACGTCACATTGAATGAAAAATTTATAGGGATTTTTATATTAAACTAGCACTTGGCGCTTGCTTTGCAACGCATTAGTTCAACCTTTTTAATGTAGTTTTTATATCACAAAATATTATAAAAAAAGGTAACAACAATCTATATAAAATATAAATATATCTTTGAAATCTATGCATGAAATATATCTTTGAAATCTAATAATGTAATAGAATAGAATAGAAAAAAATTAATTAAGTTTTAGATTTTTTGCATTTTAACGTGGAATTTCAAAAATGTTATGAATGTCATATTTGTAATCAAGAGTTCCAAATTTATTTTGGATAAGCACAAATCACAACACACAAATGCAAATTTTACACACCCACAAACTCAACTTGCAATTATAATCTCAAACTCACACACCCACAAACTTAATTTGCAATTACAATCTCAAAACTCGCAATCTCACCTCAAAACTTGTAATTTCAATCTCCACAACTCGAATATGCAATTTTGCAACTCCAACTTTGTATGCCAACCTCCAAGATCACAACTCCAACTTCACAACTTTTTCACTCCAAGTTTAGAACTCATAATTTACAATTCTATCTTTTAGTGCTTAACTCAAAAAATATTTTGAATGTCAAATATATAATCAAGAGTACAAATTGCAACACACAAATGCAAATTTGTCACACCCAAAAATTCAAGCTAATGCTTTGCAAGGCATTAGTCCAACCATTTTAATGTAGTTTTTATATTACAAACTATATTTAAAAAAAGGTAACATGATTTATTGTGCAGTTGGCTGCACCGTTCCTATAGTTTACTCCAAGGTTGACAGCGCGATTGATGGCTGCGTGGTTCACTGCGTGGATTATGATTTTAGTATTATGACTAGCAGTTGGCGCTTGCTTTGCAATGCATTAGTTCAACCATTTTAATGTAATTTTCATATCACAAAATATTATAAAAAAAAAGGTAACAACAATCTACATAAAATATAAATATGTCTTTGAAACCTATGCATGAATTTTAATAATGTAATAGAATAGAATAGGAAAAAAATTAGGTTTTAGATTTTTTGCATTTTAACATGGGATTTCAAAAATGTTATGAACGTCAAATTTGTAATCAAGAGTTCCAAATTTATTTTGGATAAGCACAAATTGCAACACACACATGCAAAATTCAGACACCCACAAACTCAACTTGCAATTACAATATCAATTTCACACACCCACAAGCTCAATTTGCAGTTACAATTTCAATTTCACACACCCACAAACTCAATTTGCAATTAGAATCTCAAAACTCGCAATCTCACCTCAAAACTTGTAATTTCAATCTCCACAACTCGAATATGCAATTTTGCAACTCCAACTTTGTATGCCAACCTCCAAGATCACAACTCCAACTTCACAACTTTTTCACTCAAAGTTTAGAACTCATAATTTACAATTCTATCTTTTAGTGCTTAACTCAAAAAATATTTTGAACGTCAAAATTGTAATCAAGAGCACAAATTACAACACACAAATGCAAATTTGTCACACCCAAAAACTCAAGCTAATGCTTTGCAAGGCAAAAGTCCAACCATTTTAATGTAGTTTTTATATTACAATTACAAACTATATTTAAAAAAAGGTAACATGATTCACTGCGCGGTTGGCTGCGCAATTGACTGCACGGTTGACTGCACCATTCCTACAGTTCACTGCACAATTGACTGAGCAATTGATCACAGCGTGGTTCACTGCGCGGATTATGATTTTAGTAGTATGATAGTATGATGGGGAAAGTGGTCACGATCGGCAACTCCAAATACATGATCTAAATCACTATATTGAATGTGAGAATATTGATTACTAGCAATAAATAATATTTCCTTATATATTATTAAAAAAATCTATTGACTTTAGTGATGAAAAATATATTAACCCAAGTTAAACATTTTTACACATTGTCACACATTTCCGATCAAGGTACAAAAGACTTAAATGTCTTCATAGTTTTTAATTTCATTTTCCTACACCAATAATGTGGTGTAAACTTTCTTCTTGTCCATTTTTATTAATGTTCAAAAACATATTTATGTTCCCAAAAAGTTAAATTGAATTGACAATTTCAAGATTACCACTTCTTGCACAATTTTTTAATATCCTAAAGACTTTGTGAAGGTGGCCACGGTCAAGAAGCAATGCGGCCTCCGGTCATAGGACCTTCTAATCAAGACCTAAAACCATAGAATGGATGTTTAACGAAAAGGTAATCATTTGTACGTTTTTACTTCCTGTAGGTGGGGTTTCACCTCCCTCCTCATCTTCTGTGATTGTCTCTTTTGCAACTTCACCTCTCTTGAGCGTCTCTTGCACAGACCAAGTCTTCTTTTGAGTTAGGGTTTGTGCATTGTGAGCGTGGATGTGTGTGAGCGAGGAGAGTTGTGTGCGTTGTATGTTTAGGGTTTTAGTCTTGTGCGTTGTGTGAGAGGATTGTGAGTGTAGGGTTTGAAATTACAGTGAGCGACTTGTTGTGAGTAGTGAGTTGTGAGGGTGTTAATGTGAGTTGATGTGAGCGCATTGTTGTGAGCTGTTGTGAGGTGTGAGCGAGTTGTTGTGTGGGTTGAGCGAGTTGTTGTGTGGGTTGAGCGAGTTGTTGTGTGGGTTGAGCGAGTTGTTGTGCGGGTTATGAGAGTTTAGGGTTTTCTTGTTGTAAGTTGTGATGTTGTGTGCAAGTTGGTAGGTTTTCAAGTTGTAGAGTTTCGGTGACTCATCTTGTGTGCAAGGGTTTGCACATTGTGGGGGTTTGTGAAAAGGTCTATAATGGGGTTTGGGTTGCAACTTCAGCGACTTTTGTGAAGGAGATTGCAAGTTGTGAGGAATTTGTGAGTTTGTAGAAGCAAGTTCGGCGACTTTTGTTTGCGACTTGTGTGTGTGAGTTGTGAGCACAAATTTTGTGAGGAAAGAGTCCAATTACTGTGAGCGAGTTGAGCGGTTCTATGAGTGAGTTGTAGAAGTTTGCGACGGCTTAGTTTTGAGTTTCTAATAGTGATTGCAAGTTGTGTGAGCGAGTTCTGTGAGCAAGTTGTGAGTTTGTGGAAGCAAGTTCAGCGACTTATATTTGCGACTTGTGTGTGTGAGTTGTAAGCACAAGTTTTGTGAGGAAAGAGTCCAATTACTGTCAACGAGTTGAATGGTTCTGTGATTGAAATGTAGAAGTTTGCGACAACTTAGGTTTGGATTCGTAATAATGATTGGATTGCGATTCAAAGAGGGGACATTTTGTCATCGAAGCAACTCCTTTGTGCAACATACCTCAAGCCAATTGGTTGAAGATTCAAGAGACTTCAATTGAGGTGAGTAATTCTAGCTTTCATGTTGTGGTTTATTTGATTTTTGCAATGCTTTTATGCAATGCAAATGAAATTACAATGCAAATTGAGATGCAAAGTGATGTGTATGAATGGATTGAATTGCCATGAAAGAAGTTTAGTTTCACAGTTTCAAAATGAGCTTAGATTGTAATATTGATTCAAATTCAATTGCGTAGTTCAAGGAAGGATTGAAATTGATAAGTTTGGATTTGTGTTGATACGTTCCATATCTTCATGTATGAAGGGTGCCAACGAGTTGTGGAATCTCATCACCAATGAATCAAAGAGAAAATCCAGGAGACGTTGAAGCAAAAAATGGAAACGAGGTAGGCAGACTCTCACGGAACTTGCAATTTGAATGAATTTGTAATTTTTCATCCATATAATTAGTGCAAATTCAGCTCGAGTCGAGATGAATATGCAATCCACGTCCTGAGCGTGCTGCACATTCACCTCGAGTCGAGCTGAATATGCACAATTGGTTGATCACGAGGTACATATTCAGCTCGAGTTGAGCTGAATGTACACGTTCAGTTTTGAATAATGTGCATATTCAGCTCGAGTCGAGCTGAATGTGCATGGTGGGTTGATCAGGTCAGTGCTTTAGGATAATCAGAATGTGCATATTTAGCTCAACTCGAGCTAAATGTGCACAGTCTGATGAGCTTTGCATGCACATTCAGCTCGACTCGAGCTGAATATGCACTTCCGGCTCATTAGTATGTGCGCAACAGATTGATCATAATGTACACATTCAGCTTGAGTTGAGCTGAATGTGCATCTTTATTTCAGCTATGTGTGCACACTCAACTCGACTCGAGCTTTTTGTGCACAGTCTAATGAGCTTTCTGTGCACATTCAGCTCAACTTGAGCTGAATATGCACGTTCGGTTCATTAGTTCATGCGCGTTACATTAATAATAATCTGCACATTCAGCTTGACTCGAGCTGAATGTGCACGGTTAAACAGGCTTTGTGTGCACATTTAGCTCGAGTCAAGCTAAATGCGCACTAGAATTGGTAAAAATCTGAAATCTTTTAGGAAATCCGATTGTAAACATAATAAAAAGATACTTAAAACACACACAGGTTATAATACAAGACTAACTTGAAACTTCTTGACACAACCACACCTGTACAATTAATCATTTTTATTGCATATTCAGCTCGACTCGAGCTGAATATGCACACTTTAGGAAATACTATGACGCGTTTAGTATGCTTAGTAAAATTTAACCTCACTTACTACTTCCATTGCAGAAATTCAATGAATGACCAAGAGGTCCTGGAGCAATACTATATACCAACAAGTATTGCGATCAAGTGCGACGACGGAGAGGAGCACGAGTTACTCAACTGCTACGAGCTTTGGGATCCACAGAGGCATGAAGCGTGGGGGTTCGAACATATCAGTCACTCTAACAGCCTGGTGTTGACTCACAAATATCGAGGCATGGATATGTTCTTGCACGTTTCACCGGATGAGAAGATAATTGAGTTTGACCATCACAAGAAATTCCTCGTGGTTAAATGTGAGACGACAACTGAAAGCAGTCTTCAGTACACCGTTCTCATCGACTACATGACTCAAGTCTTCAGCCTTGATCCCTTTCTCAACAGTATTGAGAATTCATTGTTTGAGTCAATAAAGAAAGACTTCCTCAGACAGTAGGACAAAGATTACTGGAAGAGCAAAAGCTTTGTCATCGAAGTTGACAAGTCTCCTCCATGCAATGGCGATGAAGGTTCTTCAAAACTCACAGACCTCATCCGAGATGATTCCGGTGGAGGTCTCTCGTAGGACCGAGAGTAACAACGTTAGTCAAGGCGGTTCCACTGGTCAGAGGACTACAGCGGCTCAAACTAGCAGGGCAAATTTGAGGAAGTCATTGTCTACAAACCCGACGCCACCGGAGTCGAGCTGAATATGCACACCCATGTGAACAATTGTTCATTTTTACTAACACAATCGTTGGGCCTCCAGTAGGAGTTCATTGAGGCCATTCAACGTTGGTTTGCCTGCATTGACGTTGCCAAGAACCAGCAGTTGGCTAACAAATCTAGTCAGGTTCCTAAGCTGGTTCTCACGAATGAGGTCAAGATTATCACGTCGCCTGATTCTACTATCAATCTTTGGCGAGATGTGATGGCCGCAAGTGCTCAAGGAGACTTGATTGACGTTGACACCAACCCCCTTCGCAAATTCAAAGAGAACCCGAAGTGGACTCCAACAAAGGATTGTGGTCTCAATCGAGAGTTCTTCAAGTGGCTCGGTAACCTCACTGATGCGGATCATGTAAAGTTGTTGAACCACATTTTGAACCGCAGCGGACCAAAACGGCGACTACAGTACCCGAAGATGGTCATCAAGACACCAACCATCGTATTGGATAGTAACAACACGGTTGGGGAATGGATTAAGCGGCACAAGAGGAAGAACGTCGTCCGTAGGGAGTTGCAGAAACTGAAGCCTAGTCTTGCATTTTTTTATTCAAACAAAAAATTTGTTCCTGGAAACTGGAAGCGTTTTAAGCGTGAATATCACATCTCATCCGCAACCATGAAGGTGCTTGCCGATCAACCCGGTTAGGCATTCTTCACTGAGGCGCGACAGCTTCGGAGCAAGAGAAGTCTATGGAGGAGCTATCGCCGTACGCGAAAGCAAGTTGGTTTAAGTTGTTCTTGGACAAGCGCAAACACTTCGAAGAAGTGTTCGCGTCTCTATACATCCGGAAGTACAACATCATCAATGATGCATTAGGTGTGAGGCCCGAAAATACATGGGATCCCCGCGGCAAAAAACCTCGGCTTGCGTTGATCAATTTCAGATCAGCTCCCGGGCAAGATTTGAAGCCATCATCAACGGTGGCTGACCCATTCTTCAAGGACTTCATGGAGGCATTGTGGACTGGAAGCAACCCTGGACTGATAGACCCAGATGTCTGGCTATGGGTTTGTGGGACCAAGACAGAGGAGAGGCAAGTCTTCTTCCTCACCGAGAAGTTTCCGTTTGCGGACGAATAAGAGACATATAGTTCCCCATATATTCCTGGTAAGTATGAGCGGCTTGATGATATGCCAATAGGCAACAAGTTGTCGAAAGATTGTGTGGAACTTCTTTGGCTAGTCCGTAAGCAGTTAGCTCGCCCTAACTTAGTTACAAAGGAGTATGTCTATCCGCTTCATGTTGCAATCACCAAGGTCCGCAAGTACAACGAGTTGGAGTATCATGTGAACACTACTGAGATCACGATGGAGTTCTACTTTCAAGTACTCAAAGAATGGTGCAAACCCGGGTACTTAGTCTTCTCTGCCTTTGGAGGCTCAAAGTTTCTTATTGCATCAATGGTAAGAATTTCGACCGAGCTCTCTTGTTTGCATATTCAAATCAACTCAAGCTGAATATGCAACTAGTGTAGTTTCATGGTATGCAATTATATGTCGCTTGAGTTAGTTTAATTGATTGCCAGTGTCTTTGGTGTGCCTTGCAGATCAAATCTCTAAGGTGTGCCTCCATCTGTGAGACTTCTGAGAGTGATCGGTATGAAAGCAAGGCCAAGTTGGCTTTGTCTCTATGCAAAGCGGATTTTGTTGCTGACAGTTATCCAGTTGACGAGACAAGATATCTTCTCAAGCTCCATTGTGGTAAGGGTAAAGGCTAGAGACAAGTTGATGACAACGATGATGATGAGGATCCTACTGTGGATGTTACGAGGTTAGATGTTGGGGTAGCTAAGCCATTAGACCCCGCTTCTGCTCGCGTTAATAAAGGCGCAGATACTGGTGCATTTTGTGCGGATGATTATGAGGATCTTGTTCTTTGGCGGTGTAGTGTGATTGCAGATGGAGCTCGGCCATCGAACCTTCCCTCGCAGAGTAGGACTGATTCCTCAGATGGAAATTCTGACGATGACGTTGAAGTGATGGCTTCTGCACCAACGCCCTTGCACAAGCGCCAACGAATTCGTGTGATGGTTAACTCGTTTGCGCTATCTACGTCCCCTCCCATTGCACAAGCCGATATGGCAGTGAAGGTCGAGATGCTCTTAAAGAAGGTCAAGGAACAAGAGAGGCTCAACCAAGAATTGTCAAGACGGCAGGAAGAGCGCCAAGATGAGCTCCTTGCAGCGCAGAGAGCCGACATGGAGCGGAACATGCAAGCGATGATTGATTCTATGTTTGCAAGGTCTGAACAGATGTTGCCACCGCAGTCCAAACCGATGGAGCATAGTTTAGGTGATACTCCTCGGGCGGCTGTAGGACCATCGTCTCCAAGCCCTATTGTTATGGAGACGGTCCCGTTGTTCGGAGAGACGTCTGTTTAATAGTCTTTGCAGACAATTTGATAGGAATCCGTCTTCTCCTCGTTCTCCGCCGCAAGAGACAGCCTATGTTGGAGCTCATCCCATGGTTTCCGCCGATCCCAGTGTTAAGCCAATCAATGAGATCCATGTGGAAGTTGCTAGTGAAGTCATCACACTGAGCAGCACTCGAGCATCTCTAGAACACTCTTAAGATGGAATTCTCGACGAAGACTAGTGTATCGAGATTTCTTGTTCTTGATAATTTTGTTTCTTCAAATACTTTCGTACAATAACTTCTGTCTATAAATGTGCATGGATGTTTATTGTCCGTTTTAACCTTGGCACATAAAATTTGATGTTGTTTCCATTTCCAATCTCCTTCATCACTTCCCTCCCTTGTATGTTGTTTATGTCTTGTTCCTATTATTTTTCTTTTTTAGACTTCACTTAAGTTGAAGTATCTACTGCAGATATGTAGTAGTATATCCGTCTCTATTTTGTTATGTTTGTTCCTTCTCCTAAAGTCATTGTTACGGGTAATGCATATTCAGCTCGACTTGAGCTGAATATGCATTACTTTCTGCATATCTTGTTGTCCTCCCCCCCTGTGCATCCCGTTGTGCTATAGACATTTACTAGCACAATCAGCTCGAGTCGAGCTGAATATGCATTACTCTTTGTAATTCAAGTAGTCCTCTTCCCTGTGTGCATCCTATTTTTCTGTAATCATACACTTGCACAATCAGCTCGACTTGAGCTGAATGTGGATCCTATTTAGTATCAATTGTCATTGCATTTTTTGGGCATGTTTGTTCATAACCCATAATAAAATTTGCTCAATTTCAGATGCCCTTAGCCTGGAATTCAATTTCATCAAGGATGATGCTGACCCTTCTGAGTATCCTCCTATGGTTGGTGCAAAGCCCATTGATGCTACTTTGGCCATCAATACACATGTATAACTTTAGTTCTCACTACTTCATGGCTAAAAGATTGTGCTGTCTGTTGCAGTGCTTTCTTCTTTGTATAATATTGTGTGCTCTATTGTTATATATTGTTTAATGTTTAGTAACATGTACCTCCAGTCTTTCCTATCTGAATTCCAGGTGGTTGAGCCACTAGAGAGCGTTCATAGCGCCGTAGTCCGTATTCCTCGTTCAACCCCTAGAGTGGTCAAACCGTGGTTAAACATTGTGTTTGACTTGAACGGTATATTGTGTGTATGTGAGGAATTCCGCTTGAGGTCTGCTACGCAAGCCTTTAATACATGTTCTCTGCCACACTCGGTAAAAGTTCCTGCCAAGGTCGGCCCAAATCTAGTGCGTGTTCGTCCAAGCAGCAAGGCATTTTTGGACGTTGTTTCCAAGTTTGCATCGATATTTGTCTAGAGTTCGATGAAATTGAACACCACTAGTAGCATCGTCAATTACCTCTTCCCGAAAGCCGCCTCACCAAAAGTCATATTTGGGCAAGAGCATTGTAGGAGAGTCGTAACTGCTGTGATCCGGAATGTACCTCAATATCTGAAGGTTAAGTACTTGGATAAGGAGGTATTACTGAAGACGTTGTCGAAAGACCTTTTTACAAAAAAGAGTGGATCCTTTATGAAGGAGAATACCATCATCATGGACGATAGTCCGTACAAGCACGTCCTTAATGATCCGGAGAATGTGCTTCTTGTGGATACTTGGTCCTACAAAGGAGATGGATTGAACGATAAGTTCCTCCTTAATGTCTTGCTTCCGTGGCTCCAAAAGCTCCATAGTAGTGCAGAGTTAGGGCTGCAATCTTTTCGGCGAGAGAATCCCTTTGGTCGTCCGACAATCTGCTTGGATCCATATAACTTAGAATACATGAAATTAACGCACGCAATTATGATATCTGATGGGCTCACAAATTAGTAGTTCAGTGGTATCAAACATAGTTGTGTTGATGTGTTATACTGTACATATCTTGTAATTCAAGTGGCACTTGCCAGTTCTTTGATATTTGTTTGTAATTTTTGTTTGTTATTGTTGGGTTTGTAAGTTTTTGTTCTCTCTTTGCTTCCATGTTTGAAAAAGAGCCGTTCACCATTTTCTCAAGTAAACTGTTGTATTGCCACCATGGATTCCTATTTTGAAGTCTGAAGATTCTGGATATCCAAATCCACGAAATCAAAATGATTTGTATTCCGCCGGAGCACCTCATTATTTGATGGACTCTTTGATGGCTCCAATTGAAGAAGATGAAGTAAACAACCCCCCACCAAAAATTTGCATTCAAAAGATTCCCTCCCATTCTATTCTTCAACCTCATCGAATTTTGGGGTCCCCCGGTGTTGATAGGTTTTGTGGAAAAGGTGACCAAGTGCTTGTTCGTGGACATGAGGAATCATTGTCTCTTCCTCCGCGTAGCATGGTATTTCCCCCCTCCCCTTCTCTGTATTTGTCCTAGGTCTTTTTTTGGCAATGTGCACCTTCATCTCAAATAGTGCTAAATATGCACAAGTTGCATTTTAACTCCCTTTGTCCCTACGTCATAGGATCACGCGCTTCAAATACTTGATGGTGTAATTCAACCACCTACGACGGTGCCATTAGAGAAAATGCCCTCTATTCCTACTACGTGTCGGCCTATTGCAACGGTCGGAAATGATGAGAACAAACTCTAATCTCTAAGTGGGAATACGCGTTCTACTACTGAGGTTGGTCCTATTTTTTATAATTGTTTAATATGTGTTGTATCTTCTCCTCTTAATCAACAGTGTTTTGATTTTGCATGTTTCACAAACATCTAAATTGCACATAATTATTTGAATGGATTCCACGTCATGGTGTGTTTTTTTGACATGTGTCGTTGCATATTCAGCTTGGTTTTAGCTGATTTTTGTGTTCTCTTTTGCTAGGTGCTTCAACCGACTATACAACGTCAAAGTGCTTCCCCAAAGCATGGTTTAAACCAAAACTCAAAGCGTCACTCTCGCCATCGCCACTTGCTTCCTGTGCCTGTTGTAACTTGGAATCAACGAATGCAACGCCAACGACAACAAGAACATATACGTGCTAGTCAAATGCCATATACCGGTTACAGCCGCAAAGATGAACTTCAGAGGGATAGGGATGAGTTGAGGAAATCAAATTTTGATGACGTGGAGAAGAACAAGTAGATTTAAGATCTGAGTGGTACAAGTGCACATTCAACTTGGCTATACCTAAATGTGCATTGACCAGAAATTAATGTGTATGTTTTGGGTCGTAGTAGAAGCCTTTTCCTGCATAGAAAGGATGATGCATGTTTTGTATATGGATTACTTCTATCATATTATAAATAAAGTCTACAATTAAAGATATTATTTCATTTGATTCTCCAATTTGGGTGCCGTTTGCCCATACAACTTCATATTATCTTACAAAAATGGTGTTGTACTTCCATTCTAATGATGTTTTGCTTCATCACTACGGTAAAATTATTGGATTACGCAAGAGCATATATCTCCTAAATCCCTCGAAATCTCCCAATATAATGAATATGGTGTTTTGTGTAGGAAGGTGGATTGGAAGACCTTATTTCGTGCAAAGGATTCCGCTTGTGAAGGAAGTGACAAACTTGATCTGTACTTACTTAAAACGGAGGCAGTGCCTGTACGAGAAGCACAATTTGGAACGTGTTGTATGGGATGGGCAAGCATTGTTAGCTTCGTGCTCCATACCAAGAGTAGTGCAAAACCAACATTAGTGGACAACTCGGTTCACAAATTGGAAGACACCGTGCTCAATTGTCAAGCCCAAGTTTAAGAAACGATGGAGATGTCCTTGGGCCTCTTCCTACAATTGCCGCCACAAGACGGCGCCTCTTCGCTTTTGAAGGGCACCTTATATTGACCCAATTTGACTTTGAACGAGAGGAGATTACAAGGATTGACTCTGAGTTGGTTACGTTGACTGTAGAGAGGAATGAGATCAAGGCATCCCTTGCTAGAGTAGAGGAGGGGCTGACATAATCTAACAAAAATGACGACATAGTAGAACAGGCCTTAGATGAGGCTGTCAACTACGAGTTAGGCAACCTCAAGGAACGACACGAGAAACTGTAATAAGAGATAGAGCAAGTATATGTGGACAAGCATGTTGTAGAGGGTATAGTGGAGGACTTAAAGAAAAACATGGCTGATTGGAGAATGTAGTAGCATTAAACCATGCAGAAATCATGAAGTTGAGGGGGGAGCTGCGAGAGTCCAATGGGAGAAAGACTATCTTGGAGGAGAACATTGATGGAGCAAGAGAGAACGCAAAGATGCCCTCCTGCGCAAGATTTGTGAGTTACAAGAGAAGTTGGATTTGAAAGAAGAAGACACCATGGTCTCAAAGAATATTGGAGCAATTATTCTTGAAGATGATGACCTTTGAGTGCATCGGGCCAAGCATGTAGCAACAAAGGGCAAACGCCATGCACGCCTTCCATCAATATTTGAACCCCCAGGCCCGTTGACGGAGGATTCTTTATCGTTGCCTATAGATCGAGACACCAACCTCAACACTTGGCAGCTTCAACCGGAAAAGAGCCCTATAACAACGGGTAAGGGCGTACAAACATTGTTGCTCGATAGTTTAGCAGAAGAATAGGTAAGATTGAAGGCCAAATTTGACTCAAAGCTATTGGAGACGATGGCAATGGTTGTTGCTGAAAAGACAAGTGTGGAAGAAAGATGGTTTGATGTACGTCTCAAGGAGGAGGTCCAACGACTTTGCATAGAGAGCATCTCGCTCGACCACCACATTTGTAGGGAGGAAATAGTGGCATATGCCTTGGAGAAGACTAAGTCCATTATCTTCTTGGAAAATGAAAAATCATTGGCAAAAATGGACAAAGAAGAGGCTATGAACGAGCTAGTTGCACAGGGAGTGTAAAAGCGTGTGTACGAGCTGGATGCACTGATGGTGCGCATTGATTTAGCTTCAACTTTGTCGGCTCTCTCAGCCACGGTGTTGAATTGGGTGTTGATTATGGAGTTGAAGGAAAAGGAGAACTAACAAGCTCGGCGTAGGCTTGCCCTTCGAGCATTGTTGTGCAACAAGAGCGCCAAGAATATGAAGCGCTCCTTGGATGTTGTGATTCACTCCAAAGTAATCATATTGACAATTCATGTACTATGTTAGACTAACTCCAGTACCATGTTTGAGAGGGTGCGTCGTTCAAATGAGGCCTTGGCCGGCAATGGATTGGTCAAATGAGCTAGGGGAGGAGTAGGTGCCGTATGTTGTGAGGAATCATGTTATTGATCCCACAAAGGCAATTATGAGGGCGCCCAAAAGCTTTCCTAAGTGGCGTCAAGATGGAACAACGTGCTTGTTGTGTTTGAAGAGATTTGATCCGGCTGAGATCTTGTACGCATGTCTTCCACCCAACATGCCTTCATACCATGGCGCACATAAATTATCACAACAGAAATCATTCTGCAGAAACTTTGGTAGCCATTGGTGCAAGGAGTGTGACTGGTTCTTTAGGTTTCTAACACCGCAATTGCCTACGGCAGAGGTCAACAATTTCACGGGGGTCCAACGGAAAAGGTATGAGAACACTCCCATTGGACGCGCGAAGGTTATCTTGAAGCTGGAGGAAGCAACAACATTGCATTTTGCAAAAGAGAGCTTGGAGAGAACCGCCACCTAAGAGGTTGCCATGACGGCATTCTTGGACCGCATCATCGTAGACTGGATAGAAGATCTTGAGTGTGCAATGGTCAACATATGTATGGAAGAATCCGTCGTGGAAAAGCACGTCCAAAGGATTGAAGCAGCGGTAGGGGCACTATCCAATGATGAAGAGAAATTATCTCTGATCCAAGATAGAAAGCGCTGCCGGGAGGAAGGGGACAAGTTCTCGCCCAAAATGGGAGAGCAGTTGCGCGTATAGACAACAAAGCGGCAAACAAAGTGGACGCGAGCTCTTGTAGCAACTCTCGCAACCGGCTTTTTAGACTAGCAACTAGTGTTGCTCGGGACGCATTGTACGAGGCTTCTCATGCAAGCTCCAAGACATCTGATGATAGTTAAAGCCTGTCTTGATTCCAAAACAATACAAATGTGTGATTTCGTATCTAAATGAGTCATTAATTTGCATTTTTGTGTCTAAAAGAGTCATTAAATTGTTATTTAGGTGAAGCTTCTGACTCGCCTTCTATATGTAACATCTCCACCACATAATGGTGGCGGCTTTTGCTCTTTGGGACAAATTGGGGAGTAAGAACTTCAAATAGAGACGTTGCCGCGACAAATGCGGCGGAAGATTGCGATGGAATGATGTCCTTTTCATCAAAACTTTGCATTATTCCTCTTGTAGGCAAGGCTAGTGGCATCGAAGACGTCACCTCGTCATCTTTTCCTACAACCACTCATCTCTGAAAGTCGTCGAGCACCGCGACAGGCACCAATGTAGCATTGAATCGCCACTGGTTGCACAAGTGCCAGACTATTAGATTGTAGTTGTCATCCTTGTCATTCGCTGGACTTGAGTCACCGTTGTCCTCTTGAAAAGGTTCGCCATGAGTAGGTACATCATCCAACCTTGCTCTATCGTCGCCATTGGTTGAATTGCCATCACCATCCGAGGCCCAAGCCTCCTGATTATTGTTCATTCTATACCTTTCCACCTTTCCATTGTCCTTGAGCTAAAGCCTATCCCTCTTTAGCTTGAAGTTGGACTACTCCTCTCCAGCAGGGCAAATCTGCATGATATTCATCAACAATCGGTTGATTACAAAGCTCCATCCATCTATAGAGATTGTGCAACCAAAGTTGTGGATAAAAGAACCCATCTTCAACTTCATGTCATTCGAGAGTTCCTTCTTCTTCTCATCTGATAGTTATTTTCAGAGATTGTTGTACGATAGACGTAGGTAGAGGCAACGTAGGTCAACGGTTTCCTTGATCGCCACTCTAAAACTTGCAGACCGGGCCATGGCAAACAAATTGTTTTGTTCCTAAGAAAACGAGGCCTATGCATGGTCCACCTTGTTTTTCTTAGCCTCGGCAAAGCAGTGTTCCAATGTATTCTGCTATAGGAACTAGTTTCCAACACTTGAGGGTGTGCTATTGAGGGTGTCCGATTCGAAAAACGTCAAGGTCCCTTTCTCAGATTGGTTAAGAGAAGCTCCACACAAATCTAGTCTATTAGGCCAAAGCAAGTGGGATTTGATAAAGGGGCGTTGCTTTCTGGCGCTTCAAGTTGTAAAACCTTCAAAAAAGAGCAGGTCAATGCGGCACCATCCTGCGGTAGTTGATGAATGCATAGTAGATGAGCACGTTGGCAACCAACATTTTGTTGGTGGCAACATCAATAGCCATGCCATTGAAGATATATTCGAGGTGACCAAACATTCTTGTCGGCTTGTCCTCAAAGATACGGTCGCAGAGCTTGCAACAAATTTTTGACCGTCCTAGTTCATTGTACCATGCCTCCCACTCCGCCCTCATTTCTTCAAATGCCTCAAGAGTCCCATGCACGATGCAAAGGAGGTGGACACAAGCTTGTCGCTCAATTAGAGTATACCTCTAACACTCCTACAACACCAGCAAGAAAAATGCAGCAGCATCCAAGGACGCCCCTACACCCATCTTCTCAACGCACCTTCAGACACAACTTCTTTAGAGGCAAAGGCATCCAAAAGAGTGGTCCGAAAGGACTCTTCAAAACCATTAAGTAGGACTACTTCCTCCCAAACGCAAAGAACATGTTGTATGGATATCTTGAACCTAGCACGAGTGTCACATGTCCATGTAGAGGGGTGGGAGAAATCAATGAACACTCACACGGAGACGGTTGGAGCGACCGGGCCGGGACGACGGCAACTAGCAATGAAAGAGGTAAAAAAAGGTTTTTTAAACAAGTTTTTGTGAAGTTACGAACGTCACATGGAGCTTCCTATTGGACTTCCCGTCCTGTCTATCCAAACAACCTAGTGCCCAAGGTCTTCATGTGTATCCTTGATCAGCTTTATTCTTTTTGATAGAACTAGCACAATGTTCTGGATATCATTTGGCCACACTTATAAAAGTCGAGTCCTCTCCTTTGCAAACCCCTTGGCTACTTGCAAGACCCAATCTTTCTCCTTTGCAAACCATTTAGGCACGACTTCTCCATCCTAAAGAGACTGCATCACGTTTGTGTCTTCAGAAATGTCTCTCGCGCCCCTAGATTCTTCATCTCCATCTTCATGTATCGTGGCCACAAAAGCTTCGCCGGTAGTAACTTACGCATTGCCAAACAATGCCAACTTGGCAATGGATTGGCCTCATGGTCACCGTGCCGCCTAGTACTTGTTGCATCTACTTGGTTAGGAACTCAATTGCGGCTAAGGCCGTCAGCATCCATGTTCATGAATCTTATTGCCTGCACCACCTTGAAGTCGTACTCCACTACATTTAAGGCTCAACATGATGTGGAGAGCTTGGCCAAACTCCGCTCGTTTAAAGTGGAGTGCTTGGCTGCTTTGTGATAAGTGCGCGGTCGGCCGGCCAACCGGCCAATTTCTATTTCGTCACCCATTGTCCAGGGCGGCGATCGCGCATCGACTGAGCGGCGACTAGACTGCAACCGTGGCGGCCAGCGGTAAAATAGGTTAAAAATGTTTTTTTTTAATTCTCTAAGTTATAGACGTCTCATGGAGCTCCTAGAAAGACGTCGCGTTCTGTCCGTCCAAACAACCTAGGATGGATCAAGTTCATTGGATAGGACGGACGGCTGGTTAAACCGGATTAGACAAGTAGACCAACCTAACAAGCGGACGGTCTGGATGGATTTTATTTTGTAAGCATTGTAATTTTTCCAATGAAATAAAATTCATACTGCAAATGACACCTCAATATGTGACACTATAAATAAGTATAATATTAGTCCAGATAAAAGTAAAATATGCACTAACAAGGGATTAACTAGGGCTCTATAGGGGTCAACTATAGCTTGACAATTGCTCTAAGTGATCTACTTGGGGGCCTCAAGTACTGTACTAGGGAGCCTTAACTAGCTCAACTGGGGGCCCCAAGTGGAGAAGGAAGACGCCCGCTTCGGAAGAGGAGAAAGCGTGTGTCTAGGGGGAAGGAAGACGCTCGCTTCGGAAGGGGGGGCGCAGATGCCTAGAAGGGAATCGATAAGACATGCGTAGGGACGTCACCGTAAGGCGTTGACACAACAACACCATCGTTCTCGAGTTCTTGAATGGGGGACGTTGGGCACAAACAGAAAGACATGGCGCGGGCTATTATGTAAAAACGATCAATAATAACAACAGATCAAGAGTCCTAATCGATATCAAATTAACATAAACATAGACTAAAACAAGTATACAAAGTACACTCTCAAGGAAAGTATTGTTTATCACAAGAGTAGTCAAGCGTCACGCACACCACAATTGGTGAATCAACAAGTGTGAAGTGTAATGGAAAGCATAAGACTTTACTTACAAGCAACTTTCAATCACTACTTTCTACTCTCACTTACAAAGCTTGACTCGACAAAGACGTCAAGTCAAGGACGTGTGCGGCGTTATACGCACATACAGACAACCCTAAGTGAATGGAAAACATCCACGGATGAATGCAGTGCAAGGTCGTATGTCCCTAAATCCGAAAATTAGGAACAAATAATCTACACTAGAATACTACGATACGGAGAGGCCCTCGACGCCATATCTTGTGACAAGACGTGTGAGCGCAAATAGAAGGGCATGGCCCGGTTTTTTGGACCGGGCGCAAACGTCTAAGCACGAATGTTTGGGCAGGACTCGGATGTTAGACTGAGACAGATTGACAAGGCGCGAACATTCGCGCCCAACGAAAATGCAGGGCATAGACGGATGGCCGTGGTGTGGACATCTTGCTAGGGCGCGGACTTAATCCATTCAATAAGTAGGCAAGCGGGGCTAAGTGGCCTTTTGAAATGCACTTCGGCCTTGCCCTTGGTATTCCTCCTTTCTATGGATTGAGAAAGCCATCAAATGCAAGCAGCTTTTATTTTTAGTTTTGACAAGATCTTGACGTTCCTAAAAAAAACACCAATTTCGACTTTACCAAGAAGCGAGAAAAACATCTATATTCAAGCTACGGTAAACCTTCTAAAACCGACAAGTTAAAAAATGTGCATATATGCCAGCAATAGGTATCCTCTATAAATAACCACCAAAAGTAAGGGTCTTTACCAATAGCAAATGTTCATTTGGAGTTGAGTTGGTGGTAATGAAATGAAAGAGGGTTGGCTATGGATTTTGGTTGATTATTGAAGGGCTTACCTTATAAGTTTGGACCTCTAAGAGTAAGCTCTTGAAAAAAAGCATCTCTTCTATCTTCTCATACTTTTCCTTGTCCATGCAAGTCACTAAAAATGAATCCAATGTTAACAAGGGAAATAGGAAGAAAAATGAAAAGGCTCAAATAATCTAAAATTATTGCACATGTGAGGAAACTAAGAACAATATGGAGACCATTAAACATTGGCGTAAAAATGATTTTTCAATATTCAAATAGGGTACATATACAAAGACCAATAAAAAAAGGGAATGTAAAAGTTTCCAATTACCTTACGTTGTGGTCACTTTTGTACATAATTAATTCAAAATGGAGAGTAGTCCAAAATTTTGAAAAATATAAATTTTTGGTCTAGGTGATTATCCATTTAATGTCAAGGTGGTACGCCTATGATGCATAAGTGATACATATGTAATACTTAGGTGATACCAATTGTGTCCTAATCACTAACTCAAAGAAAAATAATTCTTTCAACAAAGTGGTGTTGCAAGCAACGACTCGATACGATAAGTGTATAGAAATTGACTTTCCCATCTATTATATACAAATTATATGAATAGTACAAAACACAATCAAAATTATTTTTATTTAGGAAAATAAAGAAATACAAACAACATAAAGCTCTCTCGTTATTCTATATAGAAATAAAATGAAAAAATAAGTTAATAATTGTATTTTATATTGCTAGAAATTTTGCTAGAAGTTTCGATTGACACTTAGATTTTTTGTACATATAGAGAATATTTATTTCTTTGAAGATGTCAAAAAATAATTATTGTCCATAGTTTTAAGAAACATTCTAATCCAAGTCAAATATTTTTACACATTTCAGTCAAGGGGGACAAGAACTTCATCTTTTCAACATAAAACATAGAGATCTTCATATAAATCACTTTTTTACTTTTTAATAAAAATATGTGGTAGAAATCATCTTAACCTTTAAAGGTTGGTGACAATTTCACAACAATATCACTTCAAAATAGTTAATTTCAGTGCAATGAGCAATGAAGAAAATAAAACGTTATATTTGTCCTTTTGACCGTAGAATATCCATTAAGACTTACTAAGTAACATATTTACAAAATTTCATACACTTTGATAGCACGAATTGAAAGATTATAGTGTTTCAAATCAAGAAAATGGTTCATTTTTTTCTCTGTGTTGAGTGGATCAGCAGACTTTGACTTCACTTGGTATCCAATTGTTGCATTATACAAAGTCTAATTCTTTTACCATTGAGTTAAGCATAATGTTAGTTCCTTGTACACTAATTTTTTTAAGTAGAGAAAGGATGTAGTATATTCAAAACAAGTGTGCAATGAGTGGAGGTTCAAAATTATCAATTCACAATTGAGTATTTGGAGAATTTAATATGTTTCAGAATGATGATCTAAACAGTCAACAAGAAGGTTTAAACCACATATTGTTCTAGAAAAAACAAAAAGTGAGAAATATGAAGATCTCTAGATTTTTGTAGAAAAGATAAAGTTTATTTTCCCGCTTGCCCACAGTGTGAAAAAAACTTTGACTTGAGTTAAATAAAAATTTACACTGAAGACAAGAATTGTTTTATGACAACTTCAAAGAAATTAATGTTCTCTATATGTATGGAAAATTCCAATGTCAGTAGGGACTCTTAGCAAAATTTTGGAGATGCTCGAGTCTCCATTTCTAACTTTGAGTGGTACTAACTTTCAAACCATGAATCCACTTTATATATATATATATACATAAATATATACTAGGGTTTCTATCCATCATCCCGACGAGGAGAGCAAAGGGTGGAGTGTGAAATTTACGCTTGTATGTTTTGTATTTTAAAACCTATAAGCACAAATCGAATCTATATGGAAAAGTACTTATATTTTTTGAGAACATGTAAACGTTACCCTAGTTTAAATCCACTCCAAAAATAAAATACTTTTCCTTTACATTTGCATTTTGATCGACCCTATGTGCACATAAGTATCACTTGCCTAATATAGGAGGAGAAAACCCTTCACATCAAGAGGTCAAAAATCAAGAATCATTAGGTTACTACCTAATATAGGAGGAGAAAATCCTTCACATCAAGAGGTCAAAATCAAAAGTCATTAGGTTACTACCTAATATCAAGAGTCAGTAGGTTGAGGGTTGTTCGGTCGTCTGTCCGTCTGGTAGTGTCCGTCCGTCCGGCTGTCCATCCGGTAGAGGCTATTGTCCGTCCGATAAGGGTCAACCCTAGTTTAACCATGACTCGAGGTAAATCAACTTACCCACAGCCATGAAGGCGACTATGTGGCTGACACGTCGTCAACGACGTTGTGCTTGTACAGACAGGGGGCGGGCGCGTGAAGGGGGCGGGTGCGTACGGAGATGGATTGGGCGCGTATTGAAGGGGCCGGGCGCATACACGGGAGGACCAGACGCGTACCGTGTTGGGCCGGGCGCATACAGGGGACGACGGGCGCGTACTGTGAGGGGCCGGGCACATGCAGGGAGGACCGCTCGCGTACCGCAACGGGCCGGGTGCATTCTTGGAGGGATTGTCGCGTCCGACCAAAGTCGCACACGTTCGTGGAGGGGTTGCGCGCGCTCGTGGGGGAAGGTTGGGCGCGTTCGTGGTGGTCGTTGGGCCGGGCGCGTGGCCTTTGGGGTCGCACGCGTACAGGTAAGGAATTCAGGGGTCGCGCGCACTCTCTCACTTCTTAACATGCATGAGCTTCATGTCGCAATGTGTATGAAAAATGTTAATCTTTTATTTATTACGAGATGGGCAAAAAGCATCGTTACATCACAATGCCAGTACATATTGCAAATTGATCAACAATTAAAACCTGCACTATCAATACGCTAAGTCAAAATTTCTATATCTCATAGCGGAAGCAAGCGTCCGGAACTTCAAAGTTGAATGGTTTAGTCATTAGCTCGTTAACCACTTTGTAGAGTGTTGGACGTTTGATTGGATCTCGCTCTAGTAACTTCTCGATCTTCACTTGAAAAGCTGCGTAGTTGACGGTTGATTTGAAGAATGTTGAGTCAGATTCTTTCTCCCAAATTGCTCTAGCCATCCACCCAACGGAGTACGAATCGGCGAGCTGGATGTATTGGTGTCGCCATTGGATCACATCCAATGCCGTTTTTGAATCTTGTGGGCCGAATTTGTATAACAACTCTAGAGCTACCCAATGTCGTCTACGGCGTTGATTGTCCAGCTCCGTGTCCGTCCGAAATCCATATTTTGATGGCTCTTCGTGTGATACTCGGCTCGCAATTCCCCAATCACAAACGCCTATGAAGACGGATCCTGGTTTCTCTGGAGGAAAGTGGAGAAGCACGTTTGTGGGAGCGATGTCATTGTGAATGACATTTGCCTTGTGGACTTGGGCCATGGTGCACATCAAAGCCCAGGCAAATCTTGCTCTATTCTTCTAGAAGGCTAAGATTTGTGTTGTATCCTCCGCCGAAATATATGGAGCTGAAAGGATTGAGTTGCTCAAAGCCGCCGGATTTGCCTTTGAATCGACGGTTTTAAAATGGGCCTAGCTACCACCATTCCACCACAATGTGTACGCCTCCATATTCTTCGTATTTACCGCCCAAAACTTTATAACTCCTCGGTGTGCAACATGACATATCATAGCCTCGTGAGACCGTTGTCTAAATTTCTCCTTCGGATGAGACACCGTTGGCATTTTCCCGGCAAACCCCATGTATGCCGAAATGGCTTGCACACCCACGATGCGGACCTTCCGAACCTTTCCGTATCCACCAATGGCGTCATATCCGGAAAGTCCATAAACTCCGATATCTTCTGGAAGAAATTGCACACTGTGCAACATATGCGTCTCCATGGCTGACTTCATTGCTTGTTCATTCCAAGGCATACCTCTCGTACGAGAGCTTGTAAACCTGCCGATGGTGGTCTTCACACCTTTGAGGAACTTGCGGAGTTCCAAGTCTCGTGGCTGATGCTAGCCCCCGCGAGGTTTTTTCACCTCACAATCGAATACATGCGATGCATTACTCGTGCATTGAGTGATTACTCTCTCCATGAATGAGGCATAGTGATACATGCCATATACATCCTTGAATGATTCAGAACTCTCCAGAGCGCGCTCGAATTTTGACTAGAGGTCGGCCTGTAGGCACATGATTCTTGGCTCTCTCTTCTTCAAAAAACTTGACGGAATCGCACCACGTCAGTTTCACACCATCGACGGTAGTATTGTATTGCCACACCTTGAAGAAATGAGGTATACTCTTTTGGTGGATAACCGGCATCCTTCTCGTGCGCAGACATTTTTTGCTTCGCCCTCTTTGACGGTGCCTTCGGTGCATGGAAGGATTGCGGCTCGACTCTGCAACGCTAGTAGGTGGAAGCTCAGATGCATCAAGAGCATCTAAATCAACATACGCGGGCCAATTTCTAGTATTACGATCAGTGGCCATTGCAATAATCACAACCCTACACAAACTAGAATTTTATAAAAAAAATCAAAACCTCCCCCGGACCCAGTGTGTGGTGGCCCCCCTCTTAGTTCGTAGCAAAGTACGAATAGTACAAGGACAAGGAGCCACTTGAGAGGAGCCTATGTGATTGATATTAGAATCTGTTCCATTTATAGTGAAATGGAAAACCGTAGCCTCGCATGCGCGTCTGCATGCCCCTGACCAAGACGCCACGCGCCTGGCCCGTTCCCGCTCGCGCTTGGCCCGCTCCTGTACGCGCCTGACCTTCCAGCGTACGCTCGGCCCTCCAGCGAATGCGTCCAGCTTCTTCCCGCACGTGCCGAGTCCGATCCTATACGCACCTGGTCTGTTCCCTCACGGGTCCAGCCCGTTCCCGCACAGGCCAACCCATTCCCGCACGCGCCCGGTCCGTTCTCGTACGCGCCCAGCAAGTTCCTGCACGGGCCTGGTCGTTCCCGCTCGCGCCCAGCCCGTTCCCGCACGCGCTAGGCCCAAGAGTCCTCGCGCCCGACCCTGGATCCTACGCGCAAGGCCCCAAATCCTACACCTGAGACCTCGAATCGTAAGCGCAAGACCCTAGCGTACGCGCCCGGTCCCCATACGGCATGCAGTTACGTGCTCTGGTAAACTCAGATGGGCCTCACTGGGGGACGCGAGCGGCTTGTAGATTGCTGGATGATGGGGCTGGAGGAAGTGGTGAACTAAGTAGAGTTGATGCGTGATGAAGTGGAGTATAGGCAAATAGAATGCAAGATGAAAGCGTAGCATTTATAACCATTTTGAATGTTGGGGCATTTCAATATGCAATATAAATATAAGGACATCTTTAAAGCATTGACCCACTTCTTGCAGCTCCTTTAAAACATTGAAATGATTTTGTAACATTTAAGATAATCCAATTTGCAAGAACTAAACTTTTCATGGTCCCTGTTCGGGCGCGCCTGGCCCCAAAGGACACGCGCCCGGTCATTGTTCACACACGCCCGGCCTCAGAGCTCACGCGCCCGGTCCCCATTCGCAGGCGCCTGGCCCTAAAGCGCGCGCGCCCATCGTCTAAAGGCACGCGCCCGACCCCCATTCGCGCGGGCCCGGCGCCAAAGCGCACGCGCCCATCCCCATTCGCACACGCCCGACCACTATGTTCGTACGCGCACGTCCCCTCTCGTACGCGCGCGGCCTACGGAGGGCATGCGCGCCTGACTATAAGTTTGGAAATCGTGGCACCATGGCCCACTTCCCAAGCGCTTTGGCCTGCAACTGCCACGTGGCGGCTGCTTACTAAGCACTATT
>OZ020514.1:23340770-23503689 GCA_963971425.1 Bryoerythrophyllum caledonicum
CATCCCCACGCGCATTCTCCGGGTTCAGCTCCCAACTAGGTGGCATGTAGGCGGTGAGGCCAAACACTTCATACAAGCGCTCATGAAATGGTGCTCTTCACTTTGCGCAAAACCTACGTGTCAAGATACCACCTAGTAGACACATCGGATGGTATAAACACCGACACGTGCCAAGAGCATATGCACCTTCTAGCCCGAAAGGATTTAAACAAACCGGGAAAGCATCTTCATTTTGCGTGAAGCTTGCTGGTGTTGGCCATAATTTGCGTGGTGCCACGTTTCCGCTTGGTTGAAGGGCATGAGAAGACATAGCCTCTGCATGGTCCCACTCCAACTTTGCCCAGTCAATAGATTTACCATCTGGCAACAGAGGCAATTCAGTTGGAAACAACTCGTCGATGTGAGCCCAAGATGTGAGTCCAAAGTCACGGCGCGTATTATTCGTCAGATATTCGTTGTCAATCTTCTTGAATTCTATTGCCATTTGCCTCGCACGGTCAACATTCAAGATGCATGCCACCTTCCATTGATAGTACTGCTCGCCCACCGATCTAATCCTTTTTCGAAGGATGTCGTTTGCACTGCGAAGCTGAACTAGTTCCGTGCTTCAATTAGCTGGGGAAAATGATAGAGAATCCTCAGTTCCAATGGAATCTATGAATGGCTGCGCTGCTACAGTCGGCGGCGGTAGAAAAACCAACGGACGACTAGCAAAGCGGTGACGCGGTGGTCTTGTCGAGGTCTCTAGCAAGCAGCTAGTAATGTTACCAATAACATTGGCGATCATTGTCTCGTCCACACCTCGAGCAACTTTGCCAATATCAGCCTGGCTGGCAACACGTTCTCGACGCAACTCTTCTATCTCGGCTGCTTGCTTGGTGATAATATCACCCTTTCCACTGGATTGCAGCTTGAGATTTTCAATCTCTTCTTGGAGACGTTGAATCATCTCATCCTTCAAGCTGATAGTGTCCAATAACTCCTGGTGAGCATCGACGGTCGTACTTCCGGACCCTGATGCTACATGCTTGGTGTTGGAAGTGGTGACTACGACATCCATCATTGGCATTTCATCCACAACATGGATGGATTCTCCATCTCCAACACCCTCAAGCCTCGCGACGGGTTCATCATCGCCAACAAGATTTACGATTGGTAAGTCTACCTGGCCACCTCCTTGAACCAGTAGACGTCCTGCATGATGGAGCTTCACTCATTGGCGCTTTTTCCGTGACGCACACGCCACTAGAGAAGTCGATGAACGCCGACCTACACGTCCATCTGAGTCCGAATCCGGTGATGAATCTGACTCTATTGGAGCTACTTTTTCAGGGCCATCCGTTTTCTGTGGCCCTAGTGCCGTAAAAGGAAACACTGGATGTTGCTCCCTAGGCACATCGGCATGCATCCACACCCTCGGCATTTTGGGAGTTTTCCGCACAGTCCTCCAATCCACTCGCTTATTGAGAACGACCTCCGCATATACCATGCGAGCAAGATAGAGGGGACAATCATTGCAATGCATGAATTCGAGCTCGTATAAGTATTGGTGCACTTGGAGGGCACGAGCTCGAAACGCCTCATTGATGCAATACTTCAAATTCGCCTTGTTTTCGCGACGATTTATTAAACGGCGATGTGGAGGAAACATCTTCGACAAATGGCACCACTCGATGTAATCCTCGCAAGTGACAGACGACCATGTATGCTAAGCTCTATCGCAAAAAAAAACTAACAAAAATTACCACCTTGGATTTCAAAATAATCCAAGGTAGCGATGTTAATTAATAAGAACAGTGATCGATGCGGTGATGCAATACGTCGTATGGATGTGTGCAAATCTGGAGCCCCAATCGAAGATCACGCAATCAGCCACCTTAAAAAGATAGTTGAAGGCCACGATTTCCAATTGGAGTTTGTGAGATGGGCTGGGCGCGCGCGACCATTTATACTAGAGGGTCGGGCGCGCACGCGGCATGGGAAACGCGCGTATGCCGTATGGGGACCGGGCGCGTACGCTAGGGTCTCGTGCGTACGTTTCGGGGTCTCGGGCGTAGGGTTTGGGGCCTCGCGCGTAGGATCCACGGTCGGGCACGTGGACATTGGGGCCGAGCGCGAGTAGGAACGGGCCGGGCGCGTGCGGGAATAGACCGGGCGCGAACGGGAACGGACTGGGTGCGTGCGGGAACAAGCTCTATCCGTGCGGAAACAGGCTCTAATCGTGGGGGAACAGGCTTTATTCGTGGGGAACAGGCTCTATTCGGTTACGGACCGGGCGCGTTCTCTGGAGGGCCGGGCGCGTGGCGTCTTGGTCAGGCGCATGTAGAGGCGCATGCAAGGCTAGGGTTTTCCATTTCACTATAAATGGAACAGATTCTAATATCAATCACATAGGCTCCTCTCAAGTGGCTCCTTGTCCTTGTACTATTCGTACTTTGCTAGGAACTAAGAGGGGGCCCACCACACATTGGGTCCGGGGGAGGTTTTGATTTTTTAAATAAAATTACAGTTTGTGTAGGGTTGTGATTATTGCAATGGCCACTGATCGTAATACTGGAAAGCGGCCCGCGTATGTTGATTTAGATGCTCCAGATGCATCTGAGCTTCCACCTACTAGCGTTGCAGAGTCGAGCCGCAATCCTTCCGATGCACCCGGGCACCGTCGAAGAGGGCGAAGCAAAAAATGTCTGTGCACGAGAAGGATGCCGGTTATCCACCAAAGGAGTATACCGCATTTCTTCGAGGTGTGGCAATACAATACTACCGTCGATGGTGTGAAACTGACATGGTGCAATTCCGTCAAGTTTATTGAAGAAAGGAGAGCCAGGAATCATGTGCTTACATGCCGACCTCCAGTCGAAATTCGAGCGCACTCTGGAGAGTTCTGAATCCTTTAAGGATGCATATTGCATGTATCACTATGCCTCATTCATGGAGAGAGTAATCACTCAATGTACGAGTAATGCATCGCATGTATTTGATTGTGAGGTGAAAAAACCTCGCGGGGGCTAGCATCAGCCACGAGACTTGGAACTCCGCAAGTTCCTCAAAGGTGTGAAGACCACCATCGGCAGGTTTACAAGCTCTCGTACGAGAGGTATGCCTTGGAATGAACAAGCGGTGAAGTCAGCCATGGAGGCGCATATGTTGCACAGCGTGCAATTTCTTCCAGACGATATTGGAGCTTATGGACTTTCCGGATATGACGCCGTTGGTGGATACGGAAAGGTTCGGAAGGTCCGCATCATGGGTGTGCGAGCCATTTCGGCATACATGGAGTTTGCCGGGAAAATGCCAACGGCGTCTCATCCGAAGGAGAAATTTAGACAACGGTCTCACGAGGCTATGATATGTCATGTTGCACACCGAGGAGTTATAAAGTTTTGGGCGGTAAATACGAAGAATATGGAGGCGTACACATTGTGGTGGAATGGTGGTAGCTGGGCCCATTTTAAAACCGTCGATTCAAAGGCAAATCCGGTGGCTTCGAGCAACTCAATCCTTTCAGCTCCATATATTTCGGCGGAGGATACAACACAAATCTTAGCCTTCGAGAAGAATAGAGCAAGACTTGCCTGGGCTTTGATGTGCACCATGGCCCAAGTCCACAAGGCAAATGTCATTCACAATGACATCACTCTTACAAACGTGCTTCTCCACTTTCCTCCAGAGAAACCAAGATCCGTCTTCATAGGCGTTTGTGATTGGGGAATTGCAAGCCGAGTATCACACGAAGAGCCATCAAAATATGGATTTCGGACGGACACGGAGCTGGACAATCAACGCCGTAGACGACATTGGGTAGCTCCACAGTTGTTTTACAAATTCGGCCCACAAGATTCAAAAACGGCATTGGATGTGATGCAGCGGCGTCACCAATACACCCAGCTCGCCGATTCGTACTCCGTTGGGTGGATGGCTATAGTGATTTGAGAGAAAGAATCTGACTCAACATTCTTCAAATCAACCGTCAACTACGTAGCTTTTTAAGTGAAGATCGAGAAATTACTGGAGCGAGATCCCCTCAAATGTCCAACACTCTGCAAAGTGGTTGACGAGCTAATGGCTAAACCATTCAACTTTGAAGTTCCGGACGCTTGCTTCCGCTATGAGATATAGATATTTTGACTTAGCGTATTGACAGTGAAGGTTTTAATTGTTGATCATTTTGCAATACATACTAGGATTGTGATGTAACGATGCTTTTTGCCCATCTCGTGATAAATAAAAGATTAACATTTTTCATACACATTGCGATATGAAGCTCATGCATGTTAAGAAGTGAGAGAGCGCGCGCGACCCTTAAATTCAATACCCGTACGCGCGCGACCCCAAAGACCACGCGCCAAGCCCAGCCCCCTCCACGAATGCGCCCAATCCTCCCCCACGAACGCGTGCAGCCCCTCTACCAACGCGCGCGACCTTGGCCAAACGCGACAGCCCCTCCAAGTATGCGCCCGACCCTTCACTGCGCGCGCCCGGACACTTGCGGTACGCGTGCGGTCCTCCCTGCACGCGCCCAACCCCTCACAGTACGCGTCCGGTCCACCCCTGTACACGCCCGGCCCAACACGGTACGCGCCCGGTCCTCCCCTGTATGCGCTCGGCCCCTTCAGTGCGCGCCTGGATCATATCCGCACGCGCCCGGCTCCTTCAGTATGCGCCCGGCCCATCTCCGTACGCGCTCGACCCCTTTACGTGCCCGCCCCTCAGTTTGCACGCGCGCGACTCTGTTGACAACGTGTCAGCCACGTAGTCGCCTTCGTGGCAGTGGGTAAATTGATTTACCTCCAGTCATGGTCAAACTAGGGTTGACCCTTATCGAACGGACATCAGCCTGTACCGGACGGACGGACGGCCGAACAACCCTGTCTGTATAGTCTTGTATACGTTCAAATCAAATATTTGAAGACTGTGTTATGATCTTCCATGATTGAACAACTTCATGCACTCTAGTCAATAAATTAAATTCACTTTTGTCTAATATTTGATAACCGACTACAATAGTCTGTAGTATCATCGTGAATTTTTTTGTAGTCGAATTTATATCATGTGTTGAAGAATAAAACTTAAATTTTTGTCTCAAACATGTAAATCATAAGACTAAACAATATATATCATGTTACTTTCTTGCATAATAAATGATTTGGGATGTAACAAAATCTCTAATATTAATGCAACATTATTATTCTTGGTTGAATTATATGTAACTAATAGCAATGGCCTTGCAAATGATAAGAGGTGGCATTCTACCATACAAATTATTCATATTATATCTTAATATGAGTATAAGTTTGCCATACAAATCTTTTCCCACGCTAATTGAAGGTACTAACTCTCCCTAAAAAATCATTAAGTAAGTATAAGTATTGTGTGCCTAAGTAAGTATAAGTATAAGTATTGTATGTCAAGTTCAAGGCACAAGTTCAAGGCACACCCCTCTCGCTTACGCGCGCAGCCCTACAGCGTACACACGCAGCCCTCTAGCATACGCACGCAAGCCTCCAGCGTATGCACACAACCTCCTCACGTAAGCGCGCCTCTTGGTCGTATGCGCCCGCCATAGGTCACTAATTTACTATAAATATTAGATTTCAAAGTTACATGCCCCACTTCCTAGGCGCTTTGGCCTGCAACTGCCACGTGGCGGCTGCTTGCTTGGCACTTTTGGGAAGTTTTTTACGGTGTCTATTGACACCTTTGTATTTCGCCACCTTTGTATTCCTCCACCTCGTCACCATGGATTCTAGACAACCACCTACCACTAGCAGTCCCCACAGAAAACGACAAGGTGATTTTTACAACGCACGCTCAAAGGTATGGTTATCAATTCAAGGAGGAGCTTCAACAAGAGAGAGAGCGGCGACGGTTTGTGGCACCAGAACTGTTCTATGTTTTTGGGTCGCAGGACTCCACCAACTCGCTTGAAGTCATGCAACGATCACACCTCTACTCCAAGGCAGCAGATGCATTTGTGGTGGGTTGGATTTGTGGAAAATTTTGGAAAGAAGATTGGGACACTTCGTATTTCACCAGCAAAAACACGGAGCAATATGTAAACCTGAAGCTAAAACTTACAGCGTTGCAAAAACAACTGCTCGAAGAACCGTCTTCTGTGCCAGATGTTTTAGACACATTAATGAAACCCCCCCACAACTGGACTATGCCTCTATGTTGTTACCGACAATAGTTTTTTGTTAATTAGCTGCATTAGTTTCGCATGTGGTGGTTAAATAGGCAATACGGCATCTTCGTAGAAGAATATGTGTACTTCGCAATTGCCATACGTTATATTTTAATCAAAATTGGATACGTCCAAATCTTAAATTCTAAATCCGAGATTTGCATTTGTTCAAGCACAAATAATTATTGATACACTATTGATACACTAAATGTGCACAAGTGAAAGAAATAAATTTATTATTTCTACAAAAATTGATACATAGTGTAGTAAATGGCATTTAGTGTCTGGTTATGTCACTACACTAAGTGCCTCATTTGCAATTGGTGTATGGGTTCACATTTAGTGTATACTACAGTAAACATAAATTTTAGTTTACCAACATAGTGTCAATAGTTAAACACTATTAACTAACTCATGAAGGGACAGAGACATCCCCGCCCCTACACTAGTAGAGGCGGGGACGTCTCCGCCCCACCTCCCTCTTGTCATTAGTCCCCAATCCTACTCAAACATGACCCTCTCCTACGTGGCAACTATGTGGTGCCAACATGGCTACCACGTCGCCTGTTTTTTACCTAGCGGGTAAATCAACCCTCAGTTGACTTACCTGGACGGGCGAGAGCTCTACCGGACGGGCGAATCGGACGGACGGGCGTACCGGACGTCCGTCCAGTATGACAACCCTAATATGGGGCATGTCTAGCCATACTCGTGGTATTCTCTAATGCGACGTACAAATAGGGGCAACTTGGGGTATTGCACCAATGAGTTCTTCAAGGAGCGTTGCATCCAAGCGTACCAGCTCATTTATGACGAGGCGAAAGTGCGCCGCAACTCGGTAAATATTTCAATTTTACGGATGGTTTACGCGGAGGTGGTACTTGGCGTACGGGTTGATTGGAGGACAATGGAAATCCAAACACACTCCAAGATGGCGCCAGTCATTGGATTAACAATACCGTTTGTGCGGAAGTTTCCAGGAGTAGGTCTCGGGAAAACCATGGAAGTTGAACTTTCGGATCAAAAAATTGAGTGGTCTGCGTCTTCATCTGACGATTAGGATACTGGATGTCATCAATCTGTGCGTAGGCAACAAGAATTGTCCATCATATCAGGCTTGAACCCTAAACCGTCGGTTTCACAACAAGACGGAGATGCCACGAAGACGGATGCGGTACCTGAGGAGGGCATGTATTTTTTTTTAAAAAGTCTACGGAGGGTGACTGGGTGAGTCGTGACGATTATCTTCGAGTTGTGAAGGGACTAAATGAAAGCTTGAAGGTAATTGAGGATCTAGGAGAAGATCTTGATGAGAAGGAAAATGAAGTTGCGAAATGCCACGAAGAACTTCAAGACTTGAAGGAAAAAGTTCGGGAGAAAGACCATCTTCTTTCATTTTTTACTGGCTTTAGTGGAGTTTAGAACCACAACAGAGCTAGAAATGTATATAGAGCAATGTTGAAACGTTTTGGAACAAGAGCTTTCGACAATTTTGTTGCTGCCATTTAATATTGAGCGATATTTTGTATATTTAATAAAACCTTGTAAATTGAGTGGCATCATGTATATTTAGTGAATTTTTATAAGATGATTTACATATCAAAATGTTAAATGTTGCAATGTTTCAATATACCGTCGAATTAGTGCAAACCTTGAAGTATTATGGAAGAATCTAAACCGCCAGTTCGACCTTTCGAGTGCGCACCCGGCTCCAAATCTGCGTGCCCGACCAGACATTGAATGTGCCCAACCCCTAAGCGTGCGAAACCAGCCACATAAAGTACGCGCACGCCCCAACATTGTGCGCGCCCGGCCCTAGACCGTACGCGCACCCCTCCACATTGCGCTCGCCCGGCCTTGGAGCGTACGCGCACGGCCCCACAACGTGCGCGCCCGACCACATAGAGAATGCGCGCGGTCCCCCTTGTGCGCGCGGCCCCAGATGCTCCTGCTCCAGCACTATATAAGAACCATATGCGATGTGCTTGACTCACCTCACATCCTTGGCTTTGTGTCCCCGAACTCCTTATTGAGCTCCTTGCATGAATCTACAAGTTTGTGAGTGACCTTTGGGTCCACATTTTCTATGCACACAGAATTTTCTATTACTTTTGGTAAATTCTCTTTGGTACAACATTGCACGCCGATTTAGGAGTGGGCCCCATAATATACATTTAACAAGAAGGATCAAATGACATGTGTTTGTTGCAATTACACGTTCGCATACAAACGTGGGAGGTGCATGTCACAGTATGGATATCCACAATGGACGAAGACTTCGTGCACTAAGGCCCCAGCAGTTGTTAAGGCCCGTTTTAAAAGATGCGGGAATATTATTCCACCTAGGATGACCGAGGCGGAGATCGTTGGCCTTCCTAGCGCACCAGCAACATGTTCCACTGAACCTTGTTCTAGCCAATCCATCCAACAAGGTAGTTTCTTGGAAACTCGAAATGAGGAGAACACGCAGTCCACAAATCCTTTAAGCCAAGCATCATCATCAACACCAAGATTTGTACGACAACGGAGCTTCCCCCAAGCTTACCAAATAGAAAAACGAAAAGAGTTGGACGAATTATGGGCACAGTTTTTTTATGAAGCAAACGTTGCATTCAACGTGGTTAGACATCCGGCCTTCATCAAGGCCACCCTCGCAACGTCAAAGGCGGGTTTCGATTATACACCGCCATCGTACAATGCCATTAGGACGACATACATTAAGCCTCTAAAAAAAAGTGAAAGACCTTGTGGACAAGAAGACCGGCGTAGATATTGCCAAGTATGGGGCAACAATATGCTCGGACGGGTGGGACAATGTTACACGTCGCCCTCTCATGAATATCATGCTCGTATGTCCAATGGGTGATATCTTCTTGAGGTCTATAGACACCACGGGTATGAAGAAATCTACGGCATATATAGGGGACCAATTGAAAAGTTTTATCCGTAAGGTTGGACAATTGAACGTGGTCCAAGTGTGCACCGATAATGCTTCAAACATGTTGGGGGCAATAAAGAAGGTCAACGATGAGTACCCGCACATATATACTCAAGGATGTTGTGATCATATTTTGGACCTCCTCCTCGAGGACTGGGGGAAGGAAGAGATATTTGCAGACCTCGTCCAAGAGGTGAAACAGATTGCATTGTATATCCGAAACCACCATTTGCCCATGGTCCTTTTTCGTCGATTTTCACCAAAATTGTCTTTATTGTGGCCAACACCAACAAGGTTTGCATGCAACTACATATTGATCCATCGTCTGTTGGAAGTGAAGAATGCTTTGGAGATGGTTGTGATAGACCCAACATGGATATCCTACGTATCCTCTCTTTTCGATAGGCAAAACGGGCACCGTGCCCATGCGAAGGCATCGCAGGTGCGAGCCACAGTTCTAGACAAGACTTTCTGGCATCGGTGCACTAATTTTGAAGTTGTAGTGGCACCAGTACTAAAGGCATTGCGGACTTTTGATGGTGACACTCCGGCAATGGGAATTTGCTTGGGTGACTATGAACAAGCTAAAAGAGCACGTGTTCAAGCTGCGCAATGCACCGTTCAACATGCCAGCCAGAATTGCAACTCGTCTCTAAGGATCATTCCTTGCCCGTTGGGAGATGATGACAACAGATCTCCATTATGCAGGGGCTTTATTGAATCCTTATCTAGCCAATAACTTGCAAATTCAAAACAATGGTGAGGCCTAAAGGGCCCTAAACAAGGTTGTTATGACGCTCTGTGGTCCACTCGGAGTGTCTTTTTCGGCAGTAATGCTCGAAATCATGGAGTATGAAGAATTGTGAGGCCCATATTCACCATTGGAAGCTGGGGAAATTGAAAACATCAACATGTTGCCTCACCAATGGTGGAAACGCGTGGGTGGGCAATCATTGCCTATTGTTGCAAAGCATATACTAGCACAAACCTGCTTGGCCTTGTCATGTGAGCGTAATTGGAGCATGTATTTGTTCGTGCATACTTAGAGCCGAAATCACTTTGGAGTGCAGAAAGCGGAAGATTTGGTTTACATCTACACGAATAGTCAATTGCTCCGAGAATGTGCTCGACTAGACACGATTCGATGGTATGAGAAGAATGTGCATTTGGAGGAGTCTGATCCAGATGAGGGACTTCCTTCAAACACAGAGGACGAGGGCATGGAGTCGGATGATGGGGGTTACAACTGGATGGGTGGCGATTGGGAAGACCTTGCCGGTGACAACAACCCCGTGTCTGATCATAGCCCACCTAGGAACAACTCTGCAAACAACGAGCATGGTGGAGATGCACTACATGACCATTTTCACAACGTCCACGGTGACCAAGTGGATCCTTTTGTGTTTGATGATGTCCACGCAGCGGCAGTCCATACTGTAGTAGAATTATCGGGTGAAGACCGTGCCCAAGAAGCTAGGGCAGAGGAAGATGGGTCGGCATGGGGGGGAAATCTTGATGGAGATGACAACATCTCGGAGAATCGGTCTATGAACTCAAACGGCTCTAGCGCCTCGGGCCCTTCTAGTGGCGATGGCCCTGAACTCGACGGTCATGGCATTGGCATTGCAGCAAACGATACATTTCCTCACGATGGAAACAAAGTGAGCAGTGGTGGAAACGATAATGAATCCCATGAGCCAATGGCCACCACGGGGTCCATTGAAGTTGTGAGAAGCACTGCGGTTTTGCCTCAAGCAATAGAACCGGACTCAGAGGAAGACATGCCACTCCAAGATTTGTTTCGGCGGCCACGTGCTCAAAGTACCGCATCGATCGGAAGAACTCTTTTACGTGTAAAGAAAAAGACCTCTTCAACCATAGTTCGGCCACCCGTCCACCGTAGCGCACTTGGCCCAAATGATGGTGTGGAGCGCGCGATACTAACCCCACAACTTCCCTCCGCGAGGGTTGGGTCCTCTACTATGAGCAGCCATTTAGGGACACGGAGGGGCAAGAACAATGGTACACTCCCTTTCTTCACGAGACCTTGGCAAAGCGGAACCTCGGAGAGAGTCATTGGGGCCAAAGGCAACCGCTCTAAAAACATGGATGGAGTAACAGACAAAAGGAAGAATATCCGAGTAAAATGGCTTGTGAACGCCGCATCAACTACTGGAGCCGAGCTAAAATTACAAAACTTGGCCTCAGAGATTGAGGAGTACATGGCACCAGTCTTGGAAAATTGAGCGGAGAACTTCTCATCATCGGGCGATGATGCAGACGATGAGGATTTCGATGAGGTACCTCGCGACAATACGGTGGTGCTTCGCGGGCTTTCTCTTCCCCAAAATGTTCGCCGATCAAAACGGAAGCGGAAACAAAATGAAGAATCCTCAAGCTCAGATGATTAAAAGATGACGGACACAAGGGTACTACAAGTTAAAAGTGTCTTTAGTGGTGTGGTGATTGCATGGTACAATAGTACCGTGGCTTAAAACATGTACTTGGAGTTGAAAGTGCTCATTCATAAAGGCACCACATTGAAATAAATAATTTTAATGTTAGAGCACCCTTGTACAATTGTATTCTTTCAAATTCTCTAAACCTCAGCCTTTTTGAGAGGCAAACGTAGTGTTCGAGCACGTGCGCCCGGCCCCTAACCGAGCGCGCCCAATAGGCAAGTGCGAGCGCAACCCACAGTGGTACGCACCAGGCCCATAACGCTGCGCGCCAGGCCCGTGACGCTACGCCCCTGGCCCTTAACGGTACGCGCCCGACCTTGACGGTAGGCGCCCGGCCCTGATATGCACGCGCCCGGCATTGAGGGGTACGCGCCCAGCCCTGTATGGACGCGCCCGACCCTAATTGGTATGCACCGGGCCTTAATTGGAACGCGCTCAGCCCTAATTGGTATGCGACCGGCCCTAATTGGAATGCGACAAGCCCTGCATGAACGCGTCCGGTCCAAATTGGTACGCGCCAAGCCCCAAATATTGCGCCACGGTCCGAAGGCATGCGCCCGCCCCTTGATGTGACGTGGAAAGTTGTTTGACGTGTCGTGCAGACGTGTTTTATCAGAGGTAAGTTGAAAATTTGATTTAGGGTTTGTAATTTTATATATATATATATATATATATATATATATATATATATATATATATATATATATATATATATATATATAGATAGAGCTTTTATCAGGGACAATCTAGTCTAAAAGTTTCAGAAAAAGATATTTTTTTTTCAAATTTTAGGAACCTACCCGAAATCAAAATAGTCCTCCCAAGGGACACTTGGTCCTTTAGGGGTTAATAATTGTTTTGACTATCATTCTAATACACATCAAGTTCACAAAAACAAATGTGAAATGGCACTTTTTGAATCTCCACTCCTTGCACATTCTTCTTATATATGCTACATCCCTTTATTACTTCAAAAATTTGATGTCTTTAGAACCAACATTGTGATCAACACAATGGTAAAAGATTTTGACAACAATTTAATACCAAGGAAAATCATAGGGAAATGTAGGGAAGGAATGAATAATTTTTATCTGATCTCAAATATTATAATTATTCAATCTGTGTGGTGATTGGGAGCTCTTAAACAAATTGTTGTTTTGAATTAGAGTCTTTTTTCAGATCCTTCAATCAAAATTCACCTATTTTTTTGCCAATGAATGTCTTTGCCACCTTTTTGGGAGTAGAATTTGTAGAGTGTTACTTGACTAAAAAATATCTTAGACTCTTAAGGATTAACAATAATCTTGATTATACCTTCATATTATATTCACATGGATAAATTCTTATCAAATGAGTAGATCCATGAATCACACATGCAAAATTGGGCAAAAAAGATACTTTAGTTAAGTTACCTAAGAAAATACATGATGTGGTTGTCAAGACACCACCAAAATATCCATGTGTTGATGTCTCTAGTTTATAGTAGTCAATGAAAAATTCTACAAGCCTTTATAATGCTAATTGCTATAGTATTTTGAACAAATTTTAATCTGCTATATTAAACACTGAAAATTACACCTAATCAAAATTTCGGGCTATCAGCGACGCCCTAGGTTATGCGGACGGTATACGACATTTGACGAGAAGCTTAGATTGAAGTTTGAAATTAGAGCATATATATTTTTTTCTTTTACCTCTTTTACTATCAATCGCCGCGATTCTAACTCCATTACCACCCAATCATCCGGCAAGGTCACTTAATCGCAAAGCAAGGTCGCTCAGTTGCCAATTCGTTCGGTAGGGTTGCTGAATCGCCTGGTAAGATTGTCCAATCCTTTGGCAAGGTTGCCCATTCGCGGCGTAGGATCGCCTAAGCGCCACGCAGGGTTGTCTGGTCGACCAACAAGGTTGCCCAATTGCAAGGCAGGGTTGGTCGATTGCAAAGAAGGATTGCTCGACAAGGTTACCTAGTCGCGAGGCGAGGTTGCCTTGTCGCCTTGCACGGTTGCCAGCCGATTGCTGCGGTTGGGACTGAACTGCTTTTTAGAAAGGGTCGTCGTTTCAAAGTCACTCTTTGTTGTTGGAAGACCTGTTTTAGTGGGCTACCGGCTCGACCGCCCATCAGACGCCCCGTAGGAGAAGTCGCCCATCTAAAATCACCTTTTGGCAACCCCTACAAGAAGGCAACCTACAAGCCACCGGCCCAATTACCCTCCGATTTCTCCCTGGGAGAAGTCCCCCTTCTAAGGTCACTCTTTGGCGGTTGTCGTAGTCTAGTAGTTCGTAATTCTCAAAGTTAACCAAAATTAATCTTAAGCGAGCCCACTTAACCAGATTTTTTCTAGGGATTTTTATCGTGTGTCAAACTTTGTAAATCTAAAGACAATTCATACTTAATACATTAGCACATCCGAAACGATTGCTTCCCGGGTATCTTGGTACCCAATAACAAATAACCACAATTATTTAATTTAAACTCTATTGAACGTCAGAGTAGTTTCCCGGTAATTTTCAATGCCCGGGAAGTCACTGCCCTCCGTTCTCACACTCTAGAGGCCACAATATCCACAATTTAACTCTATACCTTGAAAGAGTTAAAAAGGTTGCAGGTAGATTACCAATCTTCACAATCTACCAGAAACTAATACCGGTAAACTGGTCACGCAAAACCGGGTTCTAACTACAACCACACCTATGAATCAAATATAGAAGATACAAGAATCACAACAGTCTAATGCTAAGCAAATCACATTAGCAAGACAACCTTCTACGAGGATCAAGGGACCTCATCCACTGTATGGGTAGAAACACCAAAATACTCCGGAATCAAGCTTAGCTGAGATCTCTCCCGGTGTACTAAGAAGGGAACATCACCCCTCCTCCCCACCAATCCAAACACTTCCCACTTAAGGGAGGCTATCATAAATAGTCATGGGCTTCCCGGATTCCATCCGGAAAGGAATTCTTCCTGGTCTTGCCGATCAAGGATTTGGAGTAGATCTCGAATCATACTCCACCTATCTAACTTAGATATCCTACTCTCTCCGGAAGCCTCAACTCATAATCAATCACAAAATATTCAAGAAGCCACAACCTTGCACTTCGAAGCAAAGACCCACTAGGAGGACTCAACTCCCTCCCTCTCTTCTCACACAAGCTCAACAATGGCTCTAAACACAAGCAATGAAGGCAAGACACAAGTAAAGCAACAAAGAGAAGAGTACTTAAACCAAGAGCTCAAGGCTCCTTAAGTTCACAAAGGCCACTAGCCACCCTCCAAAAATTTCATCACCAAAAATGTGGGAAACGGCATCAAGATCCTAGAATTGAGGATTGCCTAGTCACCAGCGGATTACCCGCTAGATTGGTAAATCGGAAGACTCCTAGTCCGAGATCGGTAAAACATTCTTTAACCAAAGTAGGTAGTCGAAAAAATCACTCAAGTGGTAGTGACCGGGTGCACAATGGGGCCCCATCAAGATCACTACTGCCACCCTATCGTAAATCTACCGCATCTAACAACATCCTATCAACAAATAGGATAAATCTACAATAACACATGACATATAACATAGGCTCATCCCGAAGACTTATCCAGAAGAGTGGACTCATCTTTTGGTAGATCCATGGAAGGATTGATTAGAAGATTGGGAGTATCCACGGGTACACAATTAAGAGAATTTACTCGAAGATTGAAAGTCTCAACCGGGAGGTCTACGGATAGATTAAAAGTATCTACCGGTATCTTAGGAGTATTCCACCAATACCTGAAAAGTCTCCATCGGATCAACAAGCATAGCTACCGGAGACTCAACCAAAGAATCCATTTGTGAAAAAAAAAGATCAACCGATTCCTTCCCTGGAGGATTGACCGGGAGACCTCTTTGCCTCTTAAAGACTTTCACACCCCACTCCTTGGAAGATGGAAAATTTGCTCTACTTATTGGACATTGAGTGGGTGGACCATCATCTTCTGAACAAAGAGAACTAGTGTAGACAAACCTTCTCTTCTTCTAGCTTAGGCTTTGGTCTTGCATTGGTATGGCGGCACTCGTCTGTCGAGCAAACAACTTGGTTAGTGCCACCATAGTCTCTTGTGCCTTGACCTTCGTGTCAAGGTGCTCCTTCTCGGATGTCCGGAGATCCTTTTTTAACTTGGTCAACTATTTTCGGTCGTTCCGTACTACAACTAAAATGTCTCATGTGTTTTCTACTCCAAATACCTTCCAGAGAGCCCTCTGAAGACTCCCTTGCCTCCAACTTCTCTTTTCTTCCGGTTCAAAATAGTCATAATACTCATACAAATGCATGAGGTATGGAGTCAATAAGGTCTTGGAACATACACCTAATTGAATTGCCCAAAGCTGAGGCAAGATTGTTTCTTCCATCAAAAACCCCTAGTCCGAGGAGGAATCTTCGAAGAATGCCTAAATGTAGGTCATAGACAGTCGCGCCGTGATTCTTTCATGTTAATTGGAGTCGAAGATTGGCTTTAAAAACTCAACTACACTCCTCAACCGGTTGTTTGTGAATTGATCACTCCGGTAGCACTTTGATACATCATAGGAATTTGATAAGTGCTTATCTAGCATTTTACGATTGACCTCGGGTATCCATCCCTTGTCTTCTTGAAAAGAATAGACCTTATGCCATACTTTTGTGTTCCATGTCCGGGGATTAGCCTAGTAGACTCCCCGGGGTGTCCCAAGAGGTAACAACTCTACAGCCGCATATCCCTCTTTGAAGACCCATGGTTTCTTGTATAAACCCATGCGATCCATCCAAGTGAGGTCTTCCTCCAATTTTCCTCTTTGCTCCGTCTCTTCCTACTTGTTAGGCTTGATTTTGGAAAGCTTCAATGTCCTCCGTGGAGTCATCTTGACCGGAATGGACTAACTTCAAGATGTGCATGTACTTTCACCAATCACCGTACTAACTTATTTCAATTTCCGGTCCGGCCTAGAAATTACAAGTATATTAGGCAACCGGTGTACTTTCTTTGGAACACTTTTCAAAATTAATGTGGATGTAGACATCTCACATATCTAATAGCACAACAAACAAAACAACATAACAATTAACCACTTCAAGCAAAAGAAATGACTTAGGAGAACAAAAATTTTTGAATTGGGTTTTCTAGGCGATCAGAGAAATGGGGAAAAAGATGGAAAATTTAGGCAAGTCTTAGGAAAAGGAGAAGAATAGAGAGAACACAAAAGAAGACTTGCCACAAGGCCCGGATAATGGGAAAAAAATGATGGGACAAAAAATAGACACACAAGAACAAGAACTCAAAATCTAGGATGTATAAGGTCTAAGAAGAGTCTACGGGGAGAATTTTCTTTACACTAGAAAAAAGGCAACCAGAATTCACCGTAGGAAAAGAAAAATGAGAAGAGATCTGACAGACGAGGAAGTTGTACAAATAAGAAAAACCCATGAATTTGCAAGAATCACCTTGTTCACAATTCTTGCCACATCCTTGTTGCACCCGCAACCTCCTTGAAATCGTGGTTTAGTCTTTGAATCTTCTTGCCGCGGTTGTGAATCTCCTTGCAATGCCTCCATGCCTAGTAATCTCCACCTTGTTATGTCTACCTTCACCACCACAATCTTCCACCAACACTAGTTCAGAACTTTCAAACCCAAGGTGGTTGCAACTCTCCTTCCACCTTCTTCTTCCTTTTCTTTTTGTTCTTCTTCCTCTTCCTCTCCTTCTTCTTCTTCCTCTTCTTCTTCTTCTTCTTCTTCCTCTTCTTCTTCTTCTTCCTCTTCTTCTTCTTCTTCTTCTTCTTCCTCCTCGTCCTCTTCTTTTTCTTCTTCCTCACCGTGTACTGCTCCCTTGCTCTCACCCACAACTGTGCTCCCTCGTTTTTGCCCACGACTGTGCTCCCTCGCTTTTGACCACGAATGTACTCCCTTGCTCTTGCCCACCACTGTGCTCCCTCGCTTTTGCCCACAAATGTACTCCCTTGCTGTTGCCCACGAATGTGCTCCCTCGCTCTTGCCCACGACTATGCTTCCTCGCTCTTGTAGTACGATTGTGCTCCCTTGTTGTTGGTACCCCTACTGTTGCCGGTATCCCTACTATTGTTGGTACCCTATTGTTATTGGTACCATGCAGCTACTGGTATCCGTGTGATGTTGGTACCTTGCTGCTATTACTATCCGACTAATGCTTGTACCCGGCTAATGCTGGTACCTAATCAGCACTTGGTACCTGGTTGCTGCTAGTACATGGCTGATACCCGGGTTTAGTTCAAGTATCAATTCATTTAGTTTTTCATTTTATTTTTATTTTTTTTCTCCTTTTCATTTTTTTCTTTCATGTAAAATTAAACTTCTATTCTTTCAATGAAGAATTTAAGTCTCTAACAAACTCTAAACTTTAAAAAAAAACCTAAACAATTAGAAAGAAAACTACAATTAATCTATCCATCTAAGGAAAGCTTTGACTAATTAATTTAGCCCAAGTGGTGATTAGGATTTTTTTCCCGGAGACTCTTTCCGGGCATTCTTTTTAGGTTTTACTGAGCATAAAACTTGGTGGTTTTAAGGCCTGGTTTTATCACCATTATAACACTAATTAACTAGTTAAGCATTCACCTACTTTCACTAATTACTATACAACCTACTTCTATGTAATACTAACTACTTTGTCGGTTATCTAAACTAAAAATCACAATTTTAGCTAATTTTTTTGACAGGGACTACCAAGTGGGAGTTTTAGACTCCCACAACGAGACATATTTATAGGCGATCAGCGGTCGACCGGCCTAGTCAATGGCCGGTTGTCCCACGGAAGAAGTTGCTCTTCCAAGGTTTCCGTTGGGCGGTCCATTTAAATGGGTTACTGGCAAGCAATCAGCTTAGTTGCTCGCCGATCCCTCCTTGGGAGGATACGCCTTCTTATGGTTACCCTTCGACGACTCCATGAAGTAGGCAATTGGTAGGCAAACGGCTCGGTCGCCCGCCAATCGCTCCTTGGAAGGGGTCGCCCTACCAAGGTCACCCTTGGGCGACCTCTTCTAGTAGGGATTCGGTGGATGGCCGGCTCGTTGACCAACCGGTCGCACCATAAGATGAGGCGCCGAAGTTGCAACCTTGATGTAGACGTCCTACGTGGACACAATCTAATTGGTGATCTTATTTTGGTACAATTTTAATTTCAAGGAGAAGTTTGTAGTTGTGCTTTTTGTAATTGAAAATTTTAATTTAAGGTTGCAAAGAATACTTTTCCTCTGTGTAGAATTTTTAATTTTGGATGAGCCGATGTTTTATCATCCACTTGGAGGAGGTGCAAAGAAATTATTTTGTCAGCTCAAAAAATTAAAAAAATTATATTTTTCTCCTTATTCCATTTTTTTTTACTTTAAGAAGTATTGTATAGCTTATAGGCACAATTATTTTCTTTCCAATTTTGATTTTCAGTCTATACATATTAGGAATTTAAATTTGGAAATGAAAATAATTTTTTTTCCAATGACTGACTATCATAGACCAAGAAATTAGAAATGTTATCTGGTGAAATATATTGAAGGATTCTCAAAATCACAAGTTTTGGGTAAGTTATTGGTAGTGATTTTAGACAAGTCAAGTTTGTTAAAAATAACTATAAAAAATACCAGTTTTTTCCTACGACCATTTTAATCTAAAGTGTTATGCTCATTTTATGAGTTCAAAAAAGACTTCACCATTGATATTTGAACCTCTATTAATGGCTTCAAAATCAACGCTTTAAATGATACAAATGCCTACAGGACAGTTTAGGGCAACATAGTAGACAGAATAAAATCCACTTTTGAAAATATCTTGTAAAGAAAAGAATTGTACTCTCTGAAGGAATACTTGTAGAATTCAATAAAAGAAAAGTTCCATGTCTACATTTGAAGACGTTGGTAAGACAAATGAAATGAAAAAACATATTAGAAATTTAATATGTTGAAAGAGGCATCCATCATAAATTAGCCACAGACACCTATGTTAAGTTGCCTTAAAAGTAACTGAAAATATTCAAAATCAATAGTTCAAAAGTTGAAAATGAATGTTAATTTATTTTGAGGACGTTGACTAAAAAACAACCATTCAAAATTGCAAGAAATAAAAACAATGCACCCTCAAAAATGCAAAGCGTACCAAATTTAGATTTTTCATGTATTAGCAACTCAAGTAGAGCATTGTAAGCTAGACCTTATAAACAAAAATCACAACATTTTATAAATAAAACTATAACTTAAATGACTATACAATTCTAAATGCAATGTAAAGGTCTAAACAATTAATCATGTCAAGTTTGTTACAAGATTCTACACTAAGGATCTATCAATGAATAATATTCTCAATTATGTCATAATAATTTCAATTGTACTGGATAAAACACTATTGAAAGATAATTATTGCAAAAATCTCTTTTACTTTCAATTTAGTATTTCAAAGCACATGTTTTTTATATTTCAATCTTCTTTGTTGTTGGAGACTTAAAGCAGGTCTGTAGATGGAATATCAATTACAAATGCAAAGAATTAGAATATTTAAAATCTCATTAGAACAATAAAACCAAAGATTAAACAAAATCACAAAGTTATTAAAGAAACTTCAAATTCCCATGCATGTAAGTCTTTGGGCCTTTAGACATGCCAAAATAATTTTAGAAAAAATAATACACAGTGGAGAAATGTATGCCTAGTTAAATAGACCTTCCAATTAAAACTCATAGATTTGCATTATGCAATGATATTTGGAGAACCAAAAATCTTTAGCCATTGAAACATTACACATTGCATTGGAGATTTGTTTGACATGCAAAAAAACACTAAAGCACTTTCATCCCCTAAAACTCCTTGACAATTTCTAAACAAAAACTCTTCAAAACTGCCATCTTAGTACAAAGACTAGAAGCGAGCAAATAAAGTGTCTTTTCTCTATTTAAACATAAGGTCTTAATCTTCACTACTAAAACCACATGTTGTCAAATTCTCACAACATTTGACCGTACGGATTTAAAGATTATAGTTTTGAAATGACCAACAAATAATTATTTTTTCCTATATTAAGAATATTAGCAGGCTTTAACTCTACTTGATGTCAAATTTTTGCATTAGAGATGTTTTCAATATAATACCATTAAGGTGTGCGTGATGTCAAATCCTTACACGCTGATTTTTAGAGGTAGAGAAAGAGTGAAGTATTTTTAAAAAAATTCTGTAAGGTCCGGTAATTGAAAAATTGAAAGAAATGCATTCGAAATTTTTATAAATTCACTTTTTTACATATGGAGAATCCAAACTGTCAAAAAAAAGTATATTTGGCTCTTTGCGCTGCAATAAATCAAATGAGAAAAATGTCAAAGTCTTATACAAAAATAAAGATGTTTGTCTAATATTTTGTACACCTTGCCAAAGTGACTTTACACCTCTTGTAGTAAAATGTTTATACCATGGAGAGTTATTTTGTGGAAAATATCAGATAGAAGCATGTCAAGTAGTTGAATCAAAAATTTCAAATTTAATTTCAGTTTATTTGAATTGCCCATTTAGGAAAAATCACTGTAGATGGCATGACCTTTATTCTATAAGTCTAATAAGAAAAACAATTATATCTCCACATAGCTCTCACCTTTTGCATCTTCATCCAAAATTTGTACTTGAAATTATAAATTGCAATCACAAAAGCGTGCTAAAGATCTACGAAAGCCCACTACAGAACTTTGATTCTTTAAGGGTTAATTTGTGAAGAATAGCTCAAATATAATTAGGTCAATTTTTGAATCACTACACCTTGCATAATTTAATTAAAAATTCTTCATTCCTCATCTACCTCTAAACATTGGTGAAGGACTTAACATTATGTACACCATAATGGTATAAAATTTGGTACTTTGGAAATGCAAGAATTTGACACCAGTTGAAGTCAAAGTTAGCTGATCCAATTATCGTACAGAAGAAAAATTTCTTTTTGGTCACTTTAAACACTACAATCTTCGGGCAACTAGCGGGCGATCGTTCCGAGCAATCGTTCTCTGCGACCAAAAGCTGACTGAGGCGGCCGAGCGCCATCCAGGGATAAATTGGGCAACCGCCATTTACCCACGTCCGGACAAACGAACGGGACGTTCGAGACATATAGGGGCCCGGATTTCGGACATATGTGACAACCTAGGTGACGCCCTATGGGAGGTCTTCGTCCGAGCCCAAACAAAGTCTACAAGTTGCTAACCGAGTTTTCTATGTTGGTCCATCTTCCTCCAAGACAATACAAAGAAGCCAAAATTGACGAGCTTATAGGCTACGTGTGCTCGTACGTTAGAACAGTCCCTACAATATTATTATTCTTTCAGTTGCAGTATAGTACAAAGTAAACGGTTAGATTCCCAAGGATCTTATTTTTGAGGTTGCATAAGCCATTGAAAGAAGACGTGGAGTAAAACTTGGCCCCTTATTTTTTATGAAAGAAAGAACTATTATTAGGCAAAAAGGGCCCCCAAAAGTATTTTAGAGGTTATACGCCCCAAATTTGCCAAATTAACTTCTATTAAAGGCCTCTAAACCTCCAAAAATGTGAAGGCACCATTAAAACAAGGATCCACCTTCTAAACATATCTCATGCAACTTCAATATTGAGATCCGAGGTCCAAAGTTATAGAATAAAAATTCTTAGATTTCCTTCCCATTTCTTGGCAAGGACAAAATTGGTGTGTTTTTTGAGGTACAACATGATCTACGGCGATTCCATAGAATATTGCGATTCCATTGGCGCATTCTTTTATTCATATAGTTAGAACTTCCATTAAAACAACCAATCCTTTCTATCCTTGTCAATGTCCATATCCTAATCCCCTTTTTCTTCCTCTCTCAATCTAATTTCGTCGCATCTAGAGAGCAAGTCCAACGTATCAAATAGTGTAGTGACCAATGGCTTTAAAGTTCTCCTTTGGTGTTGGCATGGCATAAGTTCCAACTTAGTGAATTTTAATCCTACTTTAGTCTCCACACATCCTCTTCTTGGTTCAATTACTGTAGATATCCTTCTCGATGTCATAATCATCGTGCATGCATATCCACAATCCAGTTGAGTCAACTCCACTAGTTCTACAGCTACAAACTCCACGAGTCCTACTACTTGAAACTCCACCGTACGAGCACAAGTCATCTTCCTCTCTACAGCACTACATTTTGTATGGCTTCCGAAAAATGGTGCTTTGTCTGTCGAGTTGGTACATACTTCTTGCCCCTTCAACACTCCTAAATGTTGTAGACTACAGGAAAAAATTCTATGTACTCTTTGAGAAACTCATCTTCCTCTGCCTCAATTGCTCCATCTATCAAGCCTACTATTGGTTTTCAAGTATTCTTAATCACCGCCTCCTTTGGTTTCTTTGAGGAAGGATTTTTTACTCTTGGTTCCAATAGAATGCTAGAAGAGAAGAGTTCTTCTTTTCTAATCCCCATAATCCTCCCAAGTCCTTCCAATTGACTAAGTCTGCACATCTCCTCCATTAAGAGAACTATGTGTTCTTCCACAAACATTTTTCCCTCAACATCCTCCAAATTCATCCTCTAGTTAACCAATTCTCTTTAATGGCTCTGATCCTCCACTCCATGGTGAAGATCTTCAACCCTAAGCGTCACAAAAACACTTGCGATGCTCCACATGTTCCATATGTGAAGTGTCAAGGTCCTCTCGCCTCCAACCACTTTCCTCGTCACCATGACAGAGACAAATGGTTCTTCAAATGCCCGCAATTTATTATATGCCATGAAGTTTGTAAGTCTAGAAGCTAATCGTTTTTATTCGACATCAACGAATGAAATAATCCAAGTCAAGCTATCCAAGTCCATTGCTTTTCCAAGTAAAGAGCGTCGTTATTGCTTCAAAATCTCAAGTGCACCCGTGGTACTCGTGGAAAAGCCTATGGCTTTCTTCCGCTTGTTTGCGTTTGGCTTCACCATTTTTGGAACAAGGAATTCCTAACAAGTCCAAGAGCGTTGTCTTTACAGTCATACAACCTAGCAAAACTAATTAACGTGGGCAATGCCCTACGTGGTTCTCTCTTCTTAATAAATCACCGCTAAAGGTGTTTGGTTGTCATGGTAAATGCACGAGGTGCCCTATAAAGATCCAAAATATTACTCACATAGACATCTTGCCCCTTGACACGACCCACCGCAAGTTGTAACAACTTTTGGTGTGCAATTTTCGTCCACCACAAACGCTAGTGATGTGCTCGCAATCCTATTGCACCTACATCCAGCAATAGTTGCAAAACCCATAGTCAAGTGTATTTTGTGCATGACCTCCAAGGACCTTAACCTTGAGTTGCTCACCACCAATACATTCTATCCAATTTAATTTGGTGGTTGCTTACGAGAAGTCTGAAGCAAGCATAACATGCGGGTCATGTCGTAAAACTTTGCAAAACAAGTGTCTTTCAACCTGTTCTGGTGTCCTGCCAAGCACATGCCTTGACCGGGCCAATCAGTAATGACCAAGTCGACATTGCCAACACGGTGAATGTCCTCGGCTTATAGCAAGGCAATATCACCAACTATTATAGAAAAGGAAATCTTGATGGCACTAGTGCCTAATAAGTCCAGAAATTGTTTCCTCAATTGCGGTGAATGCAATTTGGCCACGTGCTTTGCTACTCTATTAACATCCACGTAAATGTAGCGTTTGACCTCGATGCCTTACCTACAAAACTTTTGCCAGGCCACTTGCAGTTCTCTTGAATAACTCCAGCACGACAATACCATCCTGTGGTGCCTTCTAATGAATGATGGAAGTGTCCTAAGTTGGTCCTAAGTCTTAGTCCCCTCTAGACTCATCTTCAACTTGTAGGAGCATCAAATGTTGCCAAACATCTTTGATTACTTGCTCAGCATCTTTTTGAAGTTGAATTGTGGTACTCCACATTGCTTTGATTTCGGTTTAATACCTCTCTGTATCCCCAACATTCATGTCACCCACGTGGAATTCTACTTCATTAGATCTTGCATTAGCCATAGAAAATTCTTGAAATTGTGCCTGAAACCATGGTGGTTTTGCATCCAAACCTGGCAATTGAGCCTTCTGCCCATCTCCGCTTGCCATCGTATTGTTTTGTATAGATTATCAGTGCAAACTATGGATGTTTGCCAAGTGGAGCTTATTGATACAACATGCCGACAAAGTAGATTGCCTTTAAAAGTAAAGTTGTTGAATAAACAAATGGCATTAGAGCAACGTTGCTAAGATTTGTCATTTATCATGGAGGCAGTCCAATGTTGTTTGATACCCTATGAAAAGAGCTTATACAACCAGCTCTCATTATACAAGCATCCGATACAACAACAATTTTATTTTATCAGCTAGTTGAAATCAAAAGTAATCTTCTTTCTTTATAACAATAACACTTAGAATTGACTGATTTACCCTGCCTATCCATTATAACAGCCTCTCGATATGGCAGGCAGAACCAACAAGGCCATAGTAATGAGAGTTGACTGTATGTCAAATTGACTTATAAAATTAGAACCATAGTAGGAAAAATTAATAATAATTGTAAAAAATCAGATTAAGATAAACAATGAAGATTAGTTTTTGCAAATATAGGACTTTTATAAATCTCATAACTCATGAGAAAGTCTTAAACAAAGAGATTTTATATTGAAATATAAAATAAAATAAATGAAGACTTGGTAATTCTAAGCGAAAAGCATAGAACCTTAAATTCAAAAAGTCTTAAAATATTTATAACTAAAAATAAAAAATCTAATAAGATAGGAGGAAAGGAAAAAAACATGATAAAAGTTATGAGATAAAACTTTATTTATAGTATAGGTAAAACAATGTGTAGCAACATGATGTACATGCTATCTATTTTGTACGATAAGCAATACTTTGTTTTCAAATAAAGGAGAAGTGGAAAGATATATTATGGTGAGGAAAATTAGTATAATAGAAATAATAATTAGAGGCAAAGTCACAAACTACTTACATACAAATTTAGTGATGTGTGGACTTTTGAGTGTTCATTTTTTGAACTTAAATAAAAAATTTATCAAATAAGAAAAAATAATATATATTTATGTAAAGTAAAATAAAATATAAGGAAAGCAAAATAAAGACACAAAGAAAAATAAAGTGTTAAAGATAAAAAGAAAAATCACAATTAAAATCTAGAAAAAGATAAATATGTACAACAGTTCAATACTAGAAGATTAAAGAATAATAATTGATTATTAAAGTGTAATACCTTACGCTAGAATGCAGACCCTTAATATCAATAAAAATAAAGTGTGAGTCTATATTCTAAATATTCGATTGAGTTACACGAACATCAAAGAATGTTACACTTTCATACTTTGTGAATTGTGATAAATATATTTGAGGAATAAAAATTATGTCAAGATCTTAGTAAGATAAATGTTTTGATTTGGTCTAATTGTGTGTGAATGTTTGATACCAACTTGTAAATAAGAGGGAAGTGAGTTGATGATTGATTGATGTACACTAAATTGCATGAGGTTAGACTTGAATTGATAATGGAAATTAATAGTAAACTCCAATGAATATCAATGGAAAGATTCCATCTGCCCTAGAATGCTTAGATTTAGGATTCTTTCTTTGGGCACAAGCACAAGTATATAAAGGAGTTTGGCTCCTTCTAGACACTTGGAAGCCTATGTGTCAACTTTTAATTGATATACTTAAGAGTGCGTTTGGTTATTACAAATGTTTATTTAGTAAGGAATCTACCTAGATAAGTGGTGGATGATAGTCCTATTGAAAAAGAATCATTTTGAAAGAAAAAAATGTTCAAAGTATTATATAAAATTATGACAAGCAAACTTCAAGTTAATTTCCAAAAATAAACTTGCATGTACAAGAATCAAGCCAATAATCTAAACAACTTTGCATAATTGCAACGTTTTTTTTTATTTTGACACAAGCAAAGGAAGACTTTACTGCAAGAGGAGAAAACAAGGCGAGCCCTTGCCAGGGCCGGTGAGGCCGGGGGAGCCCCAGGCCAGGTCAGTGGTTAGTAAGAAGTAAAATGTCAGGGTTAGTCCTAAACCTATCTCTACTACTAGCACAATGACTGGAAAAAAACTTCCAGTTTGGTCTCTTATCAGTCCAAGAGGCGAGGACCTCGTTGCAAGACCATTGGTTCTTGAAACGGTTGGCATAAATCTCGCTCTTCTCCGGGGCTTGCTTACACATGTTGAGAGTCTTACTCCAAGCGTTCCTCCCGTAATCCACGAGCCCCAACCAAATCTTGGCCTGAATCCTTTGCAGCGGCCAACGAGCATTGTTGTAAACGGCGTCGTTCCTCTCGATCCACAAGTTCCAAATGATAAGACCTCTGAGAAGAAGCCAAATCTTGCTCATGGTCTTGAATCTATGTTGAACGCGGTGTCCAAAGATGCTTTGCTTCTAGTTCAAGGGAAGTTCGGCCTCCCTATTGGCCTCGGCCACGCTGCTGCTACTAGGGGTCGAGGCAGGAGGCCCAGAATCCAGCCTCCCCTGACACAATCTCCCACGCCGCATATACGTGCAATTCGGAGGGAGCAGATTGGAAATGATCGCCTCCCCCCACTTCCATGTTTTTTCCGCCGCCTCACACTCCCAAAATCTGTGGAGTACAGATTCAGGGAGACCGCAGTTACAGATCACACACTGGACGTCAAGATCCTCTTGGCATCTCCCTCTCCAGACATTCACCGCAACCGCTTTATGCCATATCGAATATTTGCAATGTATTCAAAAGCATGAGCAGGAAAAGGTTGTGACTTACATGTTGGATCAAAGGGTCTAAAATATGAAAAGGTTAGAAATAGAGGCTACATTGTGTAGTCGTGGCTTTTTCAAATTGATGTAGTTTTTGTTGTTTTAGTATGAATACGGTCTTTAAATCCACTTGAGATTGGTTTAGAGATGTTCATATGAATCAAATAGATGTATAAAGTAGTTTTGGTAGTTAGGATATAAAAAGGCATGATTGTGTAACTATGTAGGACTATAAGATAAATGGAGAAAGAAAAAAGAAAAACTACTCATTTAGTTTTGACCAATTATATTTTACAGTGTTAGTCATCATCTTAGCTTGAATCTACTTGATCATATTTGATATCTATTAAAGAGTTTTACAAGTATATAGTCATAATTGTTACATTGTAATATCAACTGGATTACTATATATATATGATATCAAATCAATGTGTGATCAACTGGATATGAGATGGACTGTTGGATTGGTTCGTGATCACCTGTGAGATATCAACTAGATGTTCTTATGTGTACACCCTGATTCCGGTATCAAGTAAAAGTCAGCGGTTGCTATGGAATGATAAAGTGAGTCATAGTTGGAAGTGACACTTGGGAACCAATTGTAATGGTAATCAATTTGATAAGAGATGAAGTCAAGTTGATAAGTGAGGTCGAAGGAAAGTCATAGGTTGTTAGAGACTTACAGCCGTGACTATCCAATGGATTAAATAAGTTAATTGTAGAAGTGACGATCCTACAATAGCTACGACGTGAATTCTATCAATTGGATTTGAATGTATGTTGCCTAAGGTGAGGTTGATACATAAAATTCAAACTATGGATAGGAAATACACAATCAACAAGAAATGTGAATGATTAATTGATTTTTGTTCTAATGGATATGTGTTTGGCCAATCATGTCAATTAGATGATTTACAGAATGATCTATCATGCAAAATAGTTAAACTACTTGAAGGTATCCTATTTGCCATGAGTATACGCAACCTTTATCAAATAGAATACTATAATCTTTAAATGGAATTCATCAAGTAAATGTAGTAAAGAAGATCAGATTTGTAAGTTGACTCATGGAAGTCTAAGGATTGCAACCAATGCATTTTACATATGCAAAGTATTATCAATTGGATATTGAGATCGGATGTCAAGGAGTAAGAAAGGAGTAAAGATAAACAAAATAATTACATGAGCTAAGTTTTGAAATCCTAATTTCAACTATGCAACATGGCATACTACAACTTGTAATATAAATTAAGGTGAATGAACTTGCAAATGTTGTGACTATCAATTTGATCATGGATACATCAACTAGATACCAAAGATACTATCAGATTGATTGGACTAAGAGTGTCATCTGGGTGATAATTAATTCTTAAAGAACATACCTTGGATTAATTCAATAATACATACAATTACTACCTACATGTGATCTTAAGCTACTTATACACTAAAAAAAAGATCCATTCCTGGTTAAGCAGTCTAGAGTTGAATAACAAAGGATGTTTGATTGATTTAATATACGATAGAGATTTCTATACTACACATTGGCCTCATATCTTTTGGCCTTTAATCAATATGTGGTAGATAGTCAATAGTTGCAATAAGTTTGGACTTGGCAAAAGATCAATCCTCTATATTAGACCTAGAGTTGCTAAGATTGAGACGGCAATAACAAATGTAGCTAATTGAAGTATTTATAGTCAATGTAAAAGATTGAGTCTACAGTATTCTAGTTTGTTGAGTTCTAATCTACTCTTACATATCAATAAAAGAAAATATGATAGTGGATGACCTTACAGAGCTTGTTTAAGATCCTACATTAAGATACCTTTTAAAGTATATATTAGAAAACTATAGTTTTTGGATATGACATAGAAAGTAGTGGATTTATATTAAAAGATAGAGGACTTGAGCGTGTATGTTGTTAAAGAGTAGCATGGACTAGAGGTAGAAATTTGCCCTACATGGGTACCGAATGCATTGTCCAAAAATGGACCATGTGTTTGCACTACATTACAGATCCAGCTTATGATTGGAAATAAAAATGTAATAAAGGTAAATAGATGTAAAGCCATGTCAACCAAGAGGTAAATACGATAAAAATGGCCATTTCTTAGTTTTTACATGTTTTTTTTATTTTCAAGTGAATAGGAGTACTATAGAATGGTTTGAATGTTGTTGGAAAGAGTTGGACGGACCTTACTTGTACTAGCACGTAGTCTCCAACTATTATGTACCAAGTATCATGTGAACATTATCAATGTTAAGCCCTTGGATTATATTCTTGTGATTAAACCATAGTTTTCATGTCAGATTCCAATTACTTGCTCGTGTAAAGGTAAATCTAGCTTATAGATGTCATCAATAAAGTACTCAAGGTCATTACTACCTGTGATACTTAGTATATTTAGCCCAAATTAGTCCAAAATCTAGGATTTGGTGCTTCAAACTTTGAAGTGGACCTAAACTAATAATCAAATAAGCAAGAAGATTATGTTTTCAACACCAAAGTGAGTCAAAATGTTCCTTCTTCTATAGAAGGTAAATTTGGAAAACATTGCAACTTAAATAAAATATATCGATATTTGTTTTATCAAACTAAAAAAACTATTTACAAACCTTTAAAAATACATGCAAAAAGCCATTATTCTTTTGCATTTCAAATAACATATTTCAAAATATAAGTTTGCACATATTTAATCATATTCATCAATAGATCAAAATGCTAAAGAATTTTATCCACAACACCAAATATAAGAAAGTATAATGAAGCTTTCAATAAATATTGCAAAAAGCCACATAATAACAAATTGAATACATCAAAGAAATGAATAAAATATATAAGCTACAAAAGGCTTGATATGGCTCAATCTCACACTTACGTAGGAGAACACAAAAATCAAGTATCTCATCATTTCAAGGCTTGTCTATAATAATAATCGATTGTTCTTTACTATAACTATTCAAACTAAATAATTTTCCTAAGATTTTCTCATTCTAATTAAAACTTTGGTTTGTAATCCTTTTTCACTTCAACCTACATTTAGAATTTTTAAAGCCTTAAAATTAAAACTAGCTATCATTATATGAGATGGCTAAGTATTATCACTTTAATTCTACTAGCAAAGAATGTACAATCAAAGAAGAAGATAATGTGTTACTTCCCACATTTGCTAAATTTTTCTTATACATCTTTTAACAATCATTTATTTGGGTATTGCTTACATAGATCATTGTTTGCTTTTACAAGAAACAAAACTTATTTATATTTTAGTTTCATCATCCTTTACTAACTCATTGCTAGTATATGTTAAATACATATTACATTGAATGCTTTAAAATGGTAGATGACCTTTAGTGATTACCATGCACCATCTTTGGTCATTTTATAGCATAAATATAGCTCATAATTTGTTGGAAAAAATAGCAGGAAATGGGTAATAAACCATTTACTTTGAATAGAAATCAATAAAAAGTGATAAGAATCCAAAGATATTCTATCTCTATTAATTGAAAATTTAAAGATTTGTTATGTGGTCCAACAAATCCTTAGCATTCGTATGTAGACATTGTAAAACATAGAATTTAGTGGAACTGTGAGATAGAATAGTGGTAAAATATTCCATCTTCTATGATGGTTTTTATTCATATTAATATATAAACTTAAGGTAAGAGGTTACTTTAGAAAATGCCCAATGTTGGGTCGAACTATGATTCTAGCAATATGATTGGTAGAAAAGAAAAGAAAACCATTCGCCATTCCACTAGAAGCATACAGCTAATAGACGTTTTAGATCTATTGGTGACATAGTAACACTTTAAGTGGTTTTTATGCTAGTAAGTTGCCAATTTCAATAAAAATTTGTTTCATAAACAAAATTCCAATATTTGGTTTAAAAACAACAAAGTTTAATATAAAGTACTCCAATAATGATCTTATATAGGTTGGAAAAAAAGTTTTAATTCAATTTTTAGTGCTCACAACATTCATGAAAGTTGAGTGCATGATTTAAAAGATTATAATGTTAGAAGTAAAGAATAAGTTTTCTTTTTTTCCTTGTCTTAGTAGATCAATAGACCTTCATTTAATTGGGTGGAAAATTGTAGCCTATACAAGGTCTAAACATTATACATCATATTATATGTGATGTTAATTCTTTGTACACCAATTTTCAAAAGTAAAAGAAGTGTAAAGTATTTTTTTATGCAAGGATAAAAGGTTCAAAAATTTCCTAATATTTAATCAAATTTTTTATGAATGTAATTTGTTTTGGAATGAAGGTTTGAATGGTCAATAACATGCTTAACTACTAAGGTACTAGGACAATTTCACACCAAAAAAACCATAAAATTATTGGATTTTGGTGCAATGAAGAAAAAAGAATACAAAGACTTTTATTTCTAGTTTTGACCATAGGATCTAAATTTTGACTTATGAAAAACCATACTTACAAAATTCCATAAACTTTGATTGCATGGGGTGAAAGATTCTTCTATTTAATGTCAAGCATATGGTTTATTTTTTTCTCTCAGTTGAGTGGATCAATAGACTTTGACTTCACTTGATGTCAAATTTTCGCCCTACACAAGGTCAAAATCCATTATCATTGTATTAAGCATATGTTGGTTTCTTATACACCAATGCTTAGAAGTAGAGGAGGGGTGTAGCATATTCAAAACAATTGTAGAAGGAGAGCAGGTTCAAAAACTGCCAATTCACGTTTAAGTCCTAAGTTTATATGTTTTAAATCATTAATCTACATAGCTCATGCAAAGGTTTGCACCACATATTGTTGTGAAAAAGATACAAAGTAAAAATTGAAGATCTCTAAGTTTTGAATGGAAAGAAAGAAGGTTTTTTGGTACCTTGCCTAACAATGTGTGACAATGTGTGAAAATATTTTATTTGGATTAATATGCTATTTTTTACTAAAGACAAGGATTTTTTTGACAATATGAATGAAAACAATATTACTTCCCAATCTTGAAAATCTCACATTCAATAGAGTGTCTTAGCAAAAAAAATTGGAGGTGCCCAATGTGCTCGTTCCCTTCATTTTGAAAGTCAAAACCCTATAACTTTTCATTAAATGTTGGATTAAAAATAATTGTTCTCCTATTGAGATTTCAGTAATGCCCTTCCACATTAAATTTTTAAAAGGGGATTGTTGGTGATTTTCACCATAGCAATCTAATCAAACCTTCAAAATCCCATTTTTTGGACATTTGGTCCTTCAAAGGATAATATCACATCTTATACAAGATGAAATGAAAGCCACTAAGTATAAAAATAAAGAAGCTTTTCTAGTACGTTGCCCAAGAATGTGTGAAAATGTTTGATTTGTATTATTGTCAAAATTTTATACTAAAGACAAGAGTATTTTTGACAATAAAAATGGAAATAGTTTTAATTATTTGTAGGAAGATTTTGAATAGTATTAAAGATTGGCTTCTTTACAGATGATGGCGGCCATGGCCTTTGGAGCTTGTCATTCAAACCTTTAGACTATGACGAACTAGACGTCATATTTGTTATATTTTAATGAACTCTTACACCGACCTCTTGCCTAATTTCAAATGAAGTTTTTGAAGGTAGGTTTGACCAAACGACCATTGTGTAAATTACAAATACATAATTATTTAGAAGAATTATTTAGAAGATAGAGAAGTTGTGTATAGTCTAACCTTGATAATATCACACTTATTATTTGAACACCTTGATATTGTCATCGAGAACCTTAAAATCATTTTTTTTTAGTTCAAGACTCCATTAATAATGTCTCCATCATCCTTGATAATATAACTTTTAAAAAAAAATCCATAATGGAAGTGTGACAATAACAAAATGAATGGATGTAAAACTATTTGACAAAAATAGTTGTCGTTGAACAAGCTCTTCACAAAACCATGAGTTAGAAACCACAAACATTGCAAAGCACAAATTTAAGCGGCACATGCAAGCGTGTTCCACGCACATCGTAAATCATAAACATTGAAAACCACAGATTGAAGTAGTCCATACAAGACCAACTATTGGTGAGTCTTCTCGTAGCTTCTATCTATAGTCGCAATATTATACAGTTTCTTTGCAATCGATGGTGAATCTCCGCATGGCCTGGGATCTGCAGCCCTTCAATAAAATTTCCACACAACCTCCTTGCACGACCTCCCTACACAATGATCGCTATCGGAGCACAATGTCCCTTCCCCTCCAAACCTAAGACCATACCTCTCCCTTCTCCGCCAAACCCTGTCCGTGCACCCCTTTCTTCCCCGTAGAACCCTATCTGCGTACTCATATCTTCCTTGCCAGGATTCAACGTTGCTCTCCGGTCATCCTTCAAGCCTGATTGATGTTCTTTCTGCAAGGAACTTTGTCATATCCACCATCAAATGATTTTTTTTCTACACGGATTAAGGTATGGTGCTTAAACAGGTTCACTGGTGACATATATTGTGTAAAATTTATCTTCATTCTTTGTGAAATTTTGTTGGGTTTTTGGATGATGATTTTGGCAAATGGAGGTGCTTGCAATGCTAAGTAATTCCACACATAAACTTAAAGGTGTGGATTTACCCCCCTTTGACAAGAAGAAATTTTATAAAGTTTACGAAGGTCAATTAACTTTGAAACATGAAGAACTTGCATAATATATGGTGAATCAACACAAATTCAAGCTTGTGGATTGTACCACAATTTTCAAGATTCTATGTGCAAAAGAGAAGTGGTTGAATGAAGATATGAGTTTGCATGAAGACAGTGTACGGTGGGCCTAAGTTGGAAAATGGCCATAGCTTGAAAAATCTTTAGATTATGGTTTGACCAAATAATTGTATGCAGATGCAGCTCAAGTAGCATTGGCCATGGCAAAAATGCCATTATGATCTGGAGGACGTTTAATTTCGATGAGACAAGTTATTATCACGGAGCCCCTCCTTGAAAAACTTTGAATACTGGAAAGGTTTAAGGATGTAAGATGACGAAGGACCATATCACGTTGGGGCTCAATATAAATATTTTTAGCAAAGAGCGGTTGAAGCTTGTTTTCAAATATAAGTCAGCACGTCTGAGATGTTTTCCTTGACAATATTATCCAAGTAATATTGTTAACTATTATTCTAATAATACAACAAGGATGAACGACAAGGTTTTTACTCATTTGGTGAATAGTGAGAACCGGCGGATGGCATTGAAGGGTAGAAAAATATGCATCATCATGGATAATGCAAGCTACTGTTGGAGAAAGTCGGCCATAGTGCCTACAGTGTGGAATGTAGATATTAACAATTTAGATGAATGCGTGAAGACAAAAATGGATGAAGCAGCTTTGAAGTTGAGGAATCTTATTGCACCTTTGAACTTGGGCTCTGACGTTTATCGAAAGCTGTTTGAAAAACTTTCTCTAATACGATATATAAATACGGAAGGAAAAGATGATTTCAAGGTGGAATATTCTATTGAGGAACTTATGCAATTGGTGCAAGATGACTAAGTGGTACTTAATTCCATGGAAGTAGAGTCATTTGTTGATGATAGCAATGATGTTGAGCCGAAAGTAGTGAAGTTAGGTGATGCACAAATGTGTACAAGAGATGTTTTGAATTTTATGGTTAGTCAAGGTTCTCAAATTTTTAAAGTTGCAGAGTTAGCAATGGAAAAGTCCATGATAAGCTTATTAGAATTGGTGTTGCACATCTGACATCAACATCAATAAAACAATGTGACATTAGGAGCTTCTTAGTGTCTAGTGAGAGGTGTTTGTTTGATCTCAATGAAATGATATGATGTTTTATCTTTTTTATTTAAACCTTTGAATGTATTTAAACACTTTAATTCATTGAGTTCTCATGTATGTTACTCAAGCTTTTTAACTTATTCTATATAAAACATTGAGGGAAAGGAAGGAAATTGTAAACATGGTTGTTTATGGACACATGGTCATTGATGGTAACTTGTTTTGGGTATTGATCATGTGTTATCTTTTGATGAGTGAGTGATCTGTCCTGGTGATGGTCATCAATTGTGGTGATGGTGATTTGTTTTTGATATTGATCATATTTGTTTTGGTGAGTGAGTGATATATTTTGGTGATGTTAATCTCTTTAAACAACGGTCATAGCAAAGTAATTGTTAGGGGCTCAAAATAGCCTAATGGCTAAATTTTTTTTGGGAGAAATAATTTTAACGCCAGATGGATTGAAGAAGGTGAGTTTAGTTGCCAAATTTTGGCAAATGAAAGGACACCTTTCGCCTTACTTTTCCTGCAAGTTACAAACAGTTGACGTCTTATCGCCGGTGCCAACTTGTACACACAAATAAGATTTTATCAAATGTCGCTACTATGCAAAATCTATACTGCCCATATTGGAGATTGTTGCCAGCTGGATTGATGTCTTCCTCCTGAAATGGATGATCATCACATCATTGTTGCCACCTTTTGCCATGATGGACGTTGTGTTTGTCGAGTCATATCGCAGCTGGAAAACAATTTTTTTGTTGCATGTTGCCATTTCTTCTTATGAAATTCACGTATAGAAGTTAGTTGTTAACTTGTTGCTTGAAACTTGAGGGATAGCGAGAGTTTTGAATAACATTATTAATCCATGAAGTGTACAAGGTCTTATCCATAGCGGTGAACGTTGATTTTGTTTGGAATCTTGGAGGGCTGATACTTGATTGAATTGTTTGTTTGTATGTGTCCATTGCCCTCCAATTCATGTCTGGACTCTACAAAGTCTCTTCAAAGTTCGGTGGCGACTCGCAAGTAATGTGTCAGGGCGAATTGCAATTGACCATTGATCAAATATACACTGTGCACTCTAATTTTGTCCCATTCTAAGTTGTTCAACGTCCTTGTAATTTTCTTGCAATCTTGCTCCTTGCAGCGTTGTGCGATTCGGGGTGCTTTCTAGTGGAAAAGTCCTGTGCATGCAAATTTATGAATTAGGGTTTTTGGAGAGTCAGCAGTGGACAGTTTGTTGATGTGATTATGTGTTGAGGTTGTTGTTGTATGTTGTGTATTGAGGTCGTTGTTGTTTGTTGTGTGTTGGTCAGTGTCGATTGTGTTTGTTGGTCGGGTGACAATGTTTCCTGGATCAGTTTTGCATCGTTATTATACTCATGTCCCGAGCAGTGGATTGAGCTTGTCGACTAGTATCCTTCCCCAAGGTCTTAGCGAGACCACAGTCGCTTCTTCAAGTGTGTCTGTTGAGGCTTGCTCGTCTTCACCTGGAAAGTCAAAGAGTAGTTGGTCCGAGCTTCGGAAGTCCAAGGACAGCAAGGCGATGTCTGTCTGTAACATTCCTCGCAAATGTAGGGTAAAGTCTGAAGTCGTTTGTCGCAGGTTTAATCTAGCAGTCAAGTTGATAGAGCCTACAGATTGTAAGCCTGTAACTACAGACTATGTGCTTGAAACCAAATTTGCGTTGTCTATCGGCGTTGAAGTTGTTTTTGTGTCATCCGATTCTTTGACTATTGGCTCAGATTTGTCAATTGCTATATTCCCCCTTGACAAAGTGAAGCGGAAGGGAACAAAGTTGGAGGACTCATCCTGTAGGGCCAATTACAGTGAAAAAATGCAAGAGGTCTTATGAGTCTTCTAGGAGTTTCGAGGAAAGTTGGATTGCTAAGTTGCCTTGGGCAGAGCTTCAAAAGGGACCAGATGGTTTGTACAAGTCTGTTCTTTGCCTTAGTTGCACTGCCATCAGGGGCCAGCTAACTACCTTCGCAACAAAATGGGACACTCTCTAGAAGCATGCTGGAAAACAAAAAGCCAAGAAAGATATGTCTAGAATTGGTGTGAAGGAGGGCTAATGGTTTATGGATAAAAATTGTAAGCACGCTAGATATGAGAGAATCTGGGCTTTACATCGTTGCTCGACAGTCATTGAGCAAGTCTGTGCGGTCAAGGGCGAGCGAGTCCGCAAGAAGCAACAATTTGTGACACTGCTTCATCTCTTGCACTAGGGCCGGCCTATGGCGGAGTATGCAGCATTGGAATCTTTGTTGACTTTCCTTGAAATGCCAAAGTTGCTGAAAAAACATTGGAACGCTATTGTTGGTTGGTAGTTGGCAGAGTATATGTTCACTCAAGTGCAATTCAAGATACAACAAGTCATGAAGCACGCCCGATTCTTCTCAATCACCTTTGATGAGGTCACAACGTTGGACAATGTGAGCTGGATATCTGTGCATGGTTACATCTGTGAAGACTTTACACATCGACCTATGCTCTTGGCGCTTGAACGGATAGTAGAGAAGCCTGATGCAAACCATCTTACTATTGTGCTGATCAGTGCAGCTGAGAAGGGAGGTGGCATCTCGAAGCAAGAATTTGTCACCAAGTTGGCGTCATTTGGTGTAGGTAATGATTTCTTTGGCACTTCTTCTTTACTACTTCGTGTTTGTGCTATGAATGCTTTGTATCTCAGTCTCTATTGTATATAGTTTGTTGTTGTTACGATGTTGTAAATGCAAGTCCTGATGCTAGTTTTGAGAGCATTCTTGTCTCTGTTTATAAGTGTCATGACATGCTAATGTGCGCACTGATGTGTATTCCTCCAAACGTGCAGACGGTGCAAACACGTTTTAGGGGAAGAGGAACGGAGTTGTGAAGCAACTACAGGACCGTTTTACTCCAAGGGTCATGGGAATCCATTGCATGGTGAGTTTTTACGTTGAAACCCAACGTGTCTACTTATTTTCTCTTTGCATGTCCATGCATGTAAAGAGATAATGTCTGTGACTCTGTTGCAACTTGCTATTTTAATATACATGTCTTTAATGCTTTCTTGTGTTATATACATGCGTATAGGACCAATCTCGACGTAGAGGCGTTGAACAAACTACAGGTAGTTTCGAGAATCGAGGCCATGTTGGCGTCATTGTTTTGGTTCTACTCGAAGTCGCCAAAGAGACATCGCAAGTATCAGGCATTGGCAGAGCACTTGAAGTATAAGGGTCTCGAGGTTCTCAAAAACGTGAAGACTCATTGGATCTCCATGTTGTCACCAGCGTTGCATGTCATGAACGTGTATAACGTGCTTTTGATTAAATTTCACCAGGACTCTCAAGCAACTTCCGTCACTAACGTCGGATTAGCCAGAAAGAGGCGAAGGAAGGCAAGAAAGGAGCAAATTGTCATGGAGGTGGAAGCCAACGTCGTTGATTGCATGGAAAAGGAGAAATTAGATAAAAAGGTCGATAAAAGCTTGGAGGAGTTGGCGGCCTTCAATCTTGCTTACCTAACTAACGTCCAAATACTTTCGGGACTTGCTTGCTTGCTTCCTATGCTCCAATCTGTTCACTCTTTGACAAAGTTTGCCCAAGCTCGCGACTTGTTCGTTTGTGACTATGTCGCAGTAATTCAATGTTGCATAGAAGAAGTTCATGCATTCTACGTTGATGAAGCAAAGTCCTTTGAGCAAGACATAGTTTGGAACTTTCAGGCACTCCTTCAAACTAAACACAATCACATTCCTATGACTTGGAAGACTACATCGATGGGCTTGGACCTGAATTCTGATGGTTTTAAAACCCTGCACTTCATTCCTACAAGTCACAACATACCTGCTATCTATGTAGCACCCAATGGCAAGGCCTCACATATCACTCGCAACGTCTATGCATGCATCATTCACGACGTCAAGTTCATGTGCAAAGGTAATGAATTGAATATCTAAAACTGTAGTTAGCTAGAATATGGTGCTTTGTTTATTTAGTTATTTTATGCACTGATTTCAACTTCAGTTCATTTGATTATTCATGTACTAATTTCAATGAATGCACTGTCTTGTAGGCGTAGCGCTGAAACTTTTGAAGCAGTTGGAAGCTCGCTTTCCAGCTTCATCTCTCATGGACGCCTTTGGTTTCGTAAACCCGCAGTATTGGCACGCACCAAACACAGAGGAGAACTTTGAGAAACAGTTGGCAGTAATTAAAGAACACTGCTGTCACACGAAGAAATTCGACATTCCCAAGGAGGCAGACGATACACTGGAAGCCAAGAAGAGCCTCGGCTCTTCACAAAATGAACCAGACTCTGATGATGCAGCTCCCAAGGAAATGATGCCAAAGGCTCGAGTTGCTGAGCCACTTCTAAGGACATTATTGCTTGATGAGCAGAAGGTTATGTTTAAGATCACAATGAGGGCGAACAGTAAGCTAGCACTGAAGGGGGAATTGCCACTGAACCCCTTCACACGCGTGTGGCGTAGATTGGACGTTAGCGGCCTTCTGCGGCACAAATTATCGGAGTACATCAAGGTCACGGAGTTGGCAGTGGTGACAGTGCTTGGGAGCATTGAGGACAAGAGGACCTTTAGCACTCTAAGTTTAATGAAAAACAAGCTGCGAAATCGGTTGTCAATACATTTGCCTTTGGTCGTGGGTATGCACGCACAAGACTTCTTTGACCTCTCTGATTTCCCTTACAATGTCGCTTATGAGCAGTGGAGGAGCAAACATTGAAAAGATTCCTGAACCCTGTCTAATTTCCTAGTTTTTGTTCACATTTTTTGTTCATATTTTCCCTTTTTTCTGGTACCAACATATGTGCGAGCTTCTTGCAGGGCAGTGCACCATGTCAATGATGAATGGGGTGTGATTCTTGCGGCTGCAAAGACCACACCCAAATGCCAAGCTCCCCCATTTAGCAACCCTTTCTAAACTTGTTTGCGACGTAAATGGTCCATTATTGTGTCTAACTTTTCACTTTTGTGCTCCATGTTTTTGTTGACTTTTCTTTACTGTAGTATGCATTGTTTATTTGATCCATTAGTTTTTTTTCTTTCCATATGATAGATCTGTTACCATTGCAAGGATAATGGAGGAGCAGTAATGGCTGAGACACAAGTCACGACAACTTTGATTACTCATTGGATAAACGATTAGTGTATCAGTTGCTTTATTGCACTTGATGTCTTTGTACTTATATTTCTATTTTGAAAGATATAGTAGTATCCATTTGTCATAAGAGGTGATCAATCGAAGCTATTAGTATCACATTGTTATCATGTGCAGAGGAAATGAATAGAATCTCCAAATTGTTGCCATCACTTTTTGATGCAGTGCTCAAGCAGCCTCATTGGTTGTAAATAGTTAGTCCAAACTATGGTTTCTTTCCTTGAATTGCCAGTTTGAACTTTGTTTTTTTTCCCTCAAATCACCACTTTTGAGGGAAGAAAAATAGGGACTTGGCCTAAATTGTAGTAGGAGATAAAACCTATTCACCAGACTAATGAACTATTCAATGGCACATTTTGCCAACTCTGGCCACCAAAAACACCTCGTTTAGCCATGTATCTACAACCCAGAAACTGGAATCGCCTGTCAACTTTGACCAAATATGTATACATGAAGCCACATTTGTTCTCACAAAAAAATTACACTCGCTAGGTAAGTGCCAGTTCAAAATTTCTGAATTTACACATTGGACGATAGTGATGGTGATCTGTTTTGGTTATTGACCATGATGGTGATCTGTTTGGTTACTGACTATGATGGTGATATGTTTTGGTGGGTAACACCAATCCCATTTGTGTATGCCAGTGTGAAAATCTTGCCTATTGTCACACCTTGTTAATATCACACTATTTCTTTTCTTTTTTAGGTTTTTCGTGGTGAAACGGAGGGTGTGATATTATCAAGGTTAGACTGTACCGCATTTTCAGATTCTTTCCTCTTCTGTCCGTTTTTGACGTTTATCTGCAGCGTTCGCCCAAACTCTCTCCGTCACATGACCAGGAGCCACAAGCCTTCAAGCCGATACTTTCATTGCTAGACATTTCGCGAAAGTCCTAATTTTGTGTTAGGTCTGGGTAGTTGCGTGGAGCACTCAGCAGCCGTCAACAGAGTCGTACTTGGGTGGTCGAATCAGTGAGGACTGTTGGTTGGATCTTGGAGTTTTAAATTGTGTTGCATTGAGTCTGCGATCTCCTTGGGTCCCGTCTTATCACCTGCACATGGAGGAGGGGGCCTGGGACAGAGCGGTTGAGCAAGCGAGAGGGCGAGAGTCAGCTGGGCAGGTAGTGGCACTAACCCTGGATGGGGTGGTGAAGTGCGCGCAAGGGAAGTTGCCAAAGGCGAAAGTGTTTACTGCATTCACGCAGTTAAGATGTCTGTCGATAGCAAACATTGGATTGTCTTCGCTCGCAGATTTTCCGTCGCTTTCTCTCCTGGAGCGGTTGATATTGAGTGACAATCGAATCGCCGGGGGATTGGAGCACTTAGTGTACGCGGGGCTGAAGTCATTGCGGGAGGTGGATTTATCAAATAATAGAATCCAGGCTGTAGAGGACTTGAAGCCACTGGCACAGTTGAAGCTCGAGTCGCTGGACTTGTATGAGTGTCCGGTGACGAGAAGTGCGGATTACAGGGCAAAGGTCTTTGACATGATGGAATCGTTACGGTTTCTAGACAACACAGACGTGGCTGGCAATGAGCGCCCTGAATCGGAGGACGAGTCAGAAGAGGACGACCTCAATGTTGATGGTGTTGAGGGAGAGGAGGTGGAAGGCGGCTGGAATGCCGTTGTTGCGGAGGAGGAGAATGGCGAGGAAGGGGAGGAGGATGAGGAGCGAGACATCGAAGGCGATTACAATGAGGAGTTTAGATATGAGGAAGTGGACGAGGGAGGGAGTTACCAAGAAGAGGTGGTGGCGACGGCGGCTTCCGTGCGTGGGGTTATCCTGAAGCGCGTTAAGTACGAGCAAGGGAGCGATGACGTGGAAGGCGAGGAAGACAATGTGGAGGTGCAAGATGTGGATGAGGCCAGTGGAGAAGACACCGGTGAGGAGGATGATGATAATGCAGACATTAAATGGGAAGGAGAGGAAGAGGGTATACGCTTCTCACTTGTTCTGTCTTTTAACTGTGGGATGGCAGTAGTATCGCTACCTCTGTAGTGCACGAGTGTTTCTGCAGTAAGTTATGTGACCTCTTTTCTCCTGTTGGGTTCTCCTTCGGTTATGTTGGTCTGTTTTCCGGAAAACTGCGATCCTGTCACGGTTTCTTGAACCATACGCAGTTTTTCGTTTGACCCTGTCTTTCAAATTCCTGAAGTCTGCATTTACGTTTTGTCACATGCGTGAGCGTGCTGAACCTTGAAGTTACAGAGCTCGCGAGCGGCGCTCATGTGAGTTTGGACGAGCGTGACGTTCACCAAAACGACGATGAGGAATGTGAAAACGGAGAACTGGAAGAGGACGACGAGGATGACGACGGCGTGGATAACGATGGGGAAGAGGAAATTGATAATGTAATGGTCCTCACATTGTTGTCAGCGCCTCACATCAGTAGGTCATGCGGATTTTACTGGATTTCTTTGTAGTTTCTGGATTCTTGACCTTCTGCACGTGTTGGCTCATCTTTACCAGAGTTATTGGTTGCTCATCTCTTTGTCTTTTTTATGTACAATCTGTTGCTTGATTAGTTTTGGGTGTAAACTTGTGCAGTCATCCTAGCAATAGGTGTAAGTTTTTGGAGGGTCGATAACATCTCGTTGAATTGAGATTGCGTATGATTTCTGTAGGACCTCATGCCTCTACGTCCAGGTATATTAGTGTGATTGATATTATTAGCACAATTAACTGTTTAGCCCGCTTTCTATACACGAATGTATACTGATGCGTCTGAATACGAATGTTTGTGAAGGGCGATGAGAAAGAAGAGTACGGAATAGAATACCTTTTGGAGCCCATTGGCCAGTCTGAGGAGGATGAAGGAGCCAGTGATTTTGAACCCGGCGACGAGGAGGAAGATGACGAGGATTTTGACGATGAACTAGACAGTGTCTCCATGAAGAAGCCATCAGAGGCAGGACTGAATCGGAAAAGAATCAGGGAGGAAACTGGAGAGAGTGATGATCGCTCAGCTAAGCATTAATAGATCCCACTGGACGACTGACGCTTCCTACCACCATAGTGCCCTCATGATGAGCTCGCTCATCCATGCGGTGCTGCGTTTTAGGCACCTTTTGAGGTCGTGGCCGCCCTCGTCATGAGTATAAAGATCCGCGTCATTAGAACCTAAAGGTAGTACTGAAAAGACATCGATAAAAATAGACATCGATAAAAATTTAGGGAAGGATTTCATTTTCATTTTTTGTTCACGGTATTTATCCTCGTTAGTTTCCAACAATAACCTCAAATTTTATTTGTTACAGTGAAAATCAAGGGAGATGTTAAGGAAGTTTTATTTTCCGTTTTTACTGTAGGATCTAGATTACTAATAAACATGTTTTAAAAACTTCATAAAAGTTGAAAAGTACCAACTGGAAGAAAACAGAATCTGGAGTGCAATGAAAATGCAATTTTTCCTTGTACAATAGGATCAACAAATTTAGTCACATGGTGGCTTTAAAATTTGGTATTCAGGAGAAGTAATTATAGTTAAGTCACAAATTCATCCAATTAGATGTTATGATATAAGGCAAATTATTGATGTGTCAATCTAAGTAAATGTATGGATTCCAAACTCAATCATTAACCACCATGATTGACCCCAAAGTTTCACTTTTAGATATAATAAGATTTTGTTTGGAATGAAGATTGATAGCATGTGAAATCATAAATGAAAAGGTCAAGGCACCACGCATAATAAATAATGTGTATAATTTAGACCTTCATTTTGACTTTTTGAACCTCTACTTTAACAATGCCGTATTCAATCATCTCCAAATTTCTTAAAGTTCAGAATGGTCAAAGTCCAAAGTTAGTGTGAAGTACAGTCTAACCTTGATAATATCACACTTGTTAATATAACACCTTGATATTGTCACCCAAAACCTTGAAACAAATTTTCTTAGTGTAAAACTACCTTGTTAATATCACTATCACCCTTGATAATATCACAATTTTTTTTCAAAATTTGTAGTGCAAGTGTGACAATATAAAAAATGGATGGATGAATAAGTGTGGATGATGGCATATCTCGTCGGAATGTTTTACTGTATCTACGATTGGGGTGATTCCTTAATGAAAAATGTGTACAAATCATAGATTTTGGTGAAGACGAGGGTTCTAGGAAGAGCGAGGGTTTTGAGCTCCAAAAGCATTGAGACTAGGGAGAGGACAAGAGTTTACTTGCGGTTGGTTTCTTTACAAATTTAGTATAGTACAAGTCGCTGGGGTGTAAGTTCATTGCTGGAATGGCGATTAATTGATGATACTATATGTGTAATGTGAACCAGTTACACCTTGTCACGTGTTATTTCTTAATGACCATTCAACATGAGGTGAGATAAATCATATGTTAGGTTTCAATGGATTTACTAGTTTGTTAAGTCTCAATATGAGATTTCACTAATTTATTTATTTGATTTTTGTGATTTATAACATCTGATGGTGATTGATTCAGGTTGGAAAATCAAGTGTATAACAGTTTGTAATTTAATTTAATATTCTGAATTTTTTTGAATTTTTTTGAATTTTTTTTGGCCTTCCTTTTTGATAATATCACATTTTGCCTAAAATTACCAAACGTGATATTATCAAAATTGTCACACCTTGATAATATCACATTTTTGGGTGAAACGAAGGGTGTGATATTATCAAGGTTAGACTATATTACGATACAAAACTGTTAAAAAACCTACAAAATCCTTGTTCACTAAAATTGAACATAGAAATGTTTTCAAATATTCTTTTAATGGACTAAAGGAGGTGAATAAGTTTTGATAGTAAAATTTCAAAATTAAAGTGGTTGATAATTTTAGAGCATCTCTACTGTGGCCATGAGTTTGGCCACGGCGGGCCGAGAGACTGTGGAATGGAGCAAGGCCCGCTGATTGGATTGGCAGGACTTAGCATCCACCACTGAGCAAAAGCCTCATTGCTACATACGTTAAAACATCAAAATCCACGTTTGTGAAGGAGAGTCTATGGAAATCTGAACTGCGAGAACCTCGAAAGCATGTGGACTTGACATACCTTGATACGCACGCTAAACCTAGAAACCTTTGATTGGCTATACTACCCCGTCATATTGTACTTGTTGTACTGCAAAATCACTTGGAATAGCATGCAGAGAGGGCAAGTGCACATTCGTGCTTGACCAGGGCGTTGAGCTTGGCTGGCGCCGTAGGCTGTTTGACCCTCCCTAGCTTGGCAGCCCAAGCATATCTGTTGGGGCGGCGAGCCTCGATTGAGATGCTCTTAGTGTGTTAACTTGTATCAGATGACAGGGGGATCTATCAATGGGACTTAGATTCCTTTGCGTCAATATAAAACATGTCACCAAGAAGATTTTTGGCTCGTTGTTCTAAGTCAAATTTGAAAACAACGATAAAGGAAGGTACTTACTTGTACATGATAGGAACCGTCTATCAACAAACAAAACAAACAAGGAGGGCTGTAGACTTTGAAGGGCCTAGGCCGTGTGTTGATGAGGGTTTTATGAATGAACAATGTACATTTTTAAACTTCACATGGTTTTTGGAAGTTGAGACCAAATATTAAAGTGAGGGTTTGATTGTGTGAGGGTTGTTTTTGGAAGTAGGGTTTTGGATGTGAAGATTGGGTGGAATCGCACTAAATCCTATTAGAGAACATTTGAACTCGGTAGAAGGCTTTAAGTCGGCAACTGCAGTCCACGCCGAGGTACAATTACAATAGGAAGCAATCAACCAAGTGTGCCCCATTCCTCCTTGGTGACGACGCATGCTACAAGGTAGAGTTCTTCCATGCGGTAGGTGGACTTTCCATGAACGAAGTTTCATTCAAGTAGTTGAAGGAAGAAAATAGTCTCTTTTTGGAGGCAATTGGGGGCACCTATCATGTAGACAAGAATGAGAATTGGCATACGCTATGACACATGGACAAAGAATTTGCCGCACGAGTGCTTCAAATATACCAACGTGTTACTGGAGGAACAATTTGAGACAACGGAGAATTTGGGATTGCGCTTGTGAGAAGGCTGATGATTGAAGCAAAGAAGTGGAGAATTAATTGGGCGGACAACGCCACCTAGCTAGCAAAGGTGAATATCATAATGTAGCACTAATTTTGTGTGTGTTATTTTCTTACAAGCTGAATACTTGTATTCCAAGTATGTATGGTGTTCATCCAAGTCTATTTTGGCACGCCTTCACTGACTTAGGTATATTGTAGCATATCTTCACTAATTTGGCAATGTTGTAGCATGCCTTCACTAATTTTGTTATCTACTAAATATTTTTGTTGTAAGAATATAAGGTATTTATGCAGACCCACCTCAAAAAACCGAGTAGTACTCTATGAAAGCACACTCCTCCATGCCTGCGTGAGCAAATCAAACCAATGATGGATGTATTCTGTGATTGATTGTCTTGAGCCCTGACGCCAATGCAAAAAGATGCAAGAAATGCACAAGAGTAGCAAGGAGTGCTACTCATTGGATCCATTGTGGGGCAACCACACGGTACAAAGTCATAGGCAAGAGCACGACTTTGAAAACTACCACTGAAAAAGGCAACAACATTGATTATGCAATCACTACTAAAAGCGACAACAACATTGATTAATAAATTCAAGTAGATAGAATTTGTGCTACTTCAAACTCGATCACGGCTACATCCTGCAGAAATGGAGTTGGCAAAGCAGTAGACGAGACAATAAGAGTTGGCACGCACTGAAGAAGCAAAGTGGGAGGAGTTTGCAAGTATCCAATGCTCAAAGCAAGGCATGTTATGAAACGAGCAATGTAAAAAGTGATAGATGCTCGCTTGTGCTTTGTAATGGAGGGTGTTACTACTGTGTCGACCGCATTATCCACTTTGTGACTTGAAATCAAGCATTCGACTAATGTCGCTGGAGGGCTGCGCACCAAAACGATTCTACTTCAGGAATCCATTAGTGGCCTTAGTGCCAAAATTGACGTGATAACTATTCAAAAAAGTTGTATTTGTCCCCAACAATTTTTTCCTCTCTTTCCTATGAATTGTGACGGAAGGATACCTCTAAAGCAATTCCTTCCATCCAACTTTTGCGTATGCTACTCGGGAAAGATGGCTTCAGCAAACCTCCCATTGAATTTAGTGGCATCAAACATATCTCAAACTGTTATAAACTTTCACGCTTAGATGTCAAAATAATCATAAGTGGCATAAAATTATATAGTTCCTCGCTTGGATTTCTTGTTAGTCTCTCTTCATTGAGCACCATAATGTTTATGTTGTTCACCTCCTTTCTTGCATCCAACACCATCCTCACTTTCTCCTTTCTTGCTTTGTCTTCATCATGAAGCTTCCCTAGAGTTCCAAATGTATCCTCGATAGAGGTTTGGTCACCTTTCTTACCCTCACTAGTTCCAACTATGGCCTCCATAGGGGCTTGGTTGCTTCCCTTCTCCTTACAAATTTCTATTATGGTATCTAGAGGGGGTTAATTGCCTTCACTAGTTTTCTTATCAGACCAAGTGAGCAAGAACTCAATGACCTCACCCTCTAAGCTTATGATTCTATCACTCTCCATCACAAAACGCATACATCAAGTACACATAAAACTAGAAAAAGAGTTCGGATGCCATGTATGATGCCATTATATACCAAACATCTTGTGGTTTAGGCCATTCATAATTTGCTTTGTCATTCTCGTCCGTGTTCCCTTTCACCCTTGCTATTTTTGTCCGCAGCCCTATTGTTCCCCCATCCGTAGCATATCGCTTCCCTTTCCGCCCCGTCTACAGTCCTTCCACGCCTCCATCTCCAACTCGTCTCGACCTTGTCCACTCCATCCGTTGGCCTTTTTGCTATCGCGCCCGCCCTGTTTGCAATCCTTTTGTGTCGCATCTGAAGCCCTTCCACGCCTAGTCTGAGCCTCTATCCGTGCTCTATTCCGCCCCGTCCATGTCCAAGTCTATTTGACTGCCGGTCCGCACAACCCTGTGTAATCCCTTTGGTCCTATCTGCACTTCCTGTCCAATACCGTCCGATTTCGTCCTGCCCCAATTGCTCCCTTCCGTAGAGCCCTATCCGACTCCATCCAATCCATTCAACCTTCGTTTGATTTCGTCCAACATCCATCCGCTCCGTTTCCATGCTTCAATCTGTGTGCCCCCCATTGAACTTGAGTGTAAATTTTTATCATCAGAGGGATACACTACCCATTTTTGCTTATGGCCGTTCAAGACCTTGGATTTTCTATATAGGAATCTATTATATAAGAGTTCCTTGCAAAGGAAGGTTTAAGAGCCCTAATCCGATCCTACATTTTTTGATACACCATGCCGCTCACAAGTAGGTTGTGGGATTTTTGGGGCAAAAATTTGGCAAGCAATCCTTTAAGATCGGAACAACAATTTATAAGTCATATATTGAGCAGATAAGATGTTTTCTCACTTGAGATATCGTCCTTGAAACAATGGAGTTCAACCATGTTTGTTGTGTCCTACATGTGTTCTTAAACTGTTTGTAGAATGTGGAGGTAATATTCCACAACATCTTTATGGTGACGACAGCTATCCAATAGAGTTAGGTGTTCAAAATAAAGTCCGTGTGGAACCGTCAACGTCGTTATTATTGCATGACAACAATTAGCAATTGCAGATGTCTCAATCCATTGAACAATCCAATCTAAAACACATAGAAGCACGACCTCAAAATCTATGCCAACTCTCCTTGAATGAGGGCTTCAACTGTGATGGCCACAAAACGACCACTTAATAAGGTTTGGTCTACAACTTTTTGTGAAGCAGATCCACACTTCAATGTCATCACACACCTAACCTTTATGAATGCAATTTGCAAAATCGTACGTGATGGCATGTCGGCGTACAGACCACCATCTTATAATACAACACTTACAAAATTATTGAAGAATAGGATGGATGAGTTAAAAAGGCAATTCCAAAAAAAGTTGAGGAACTCAATCGCCAAATATAGTGTTTTCATATGTAGCGATGGTTGGACAACATTCAAAACTAGCCTTTGCTCAACATTAGGCTGTCAAGCACAAAAAGGGATGTTTTCTTAGCCAACATTGAAACCTTGGGCAATTTTAAAGACTAATTCTACTTTGCCTCTAAATTATGTCCGTTACTGATAATTGTTGAGCTACACAATGTTGTTTGGAAGGGTGGAAGACGGGCGGAAGAGGAGTGGAAGGGGGTGTGAGAAGGAGGATTTGTTGAAGACAAGCTTTTCTTATTTATATTTGATTGGTACAAAGGACTCCAACTACTTTGGCTATAGAGGAGAATACTCCAAAAACATTTGTGGTGAAAATGATGACGAAAAAGAAGAAGTCCCGCGGGCTCAAGAGGAAGATGACAATTTGTCGGCTCTAGAACATATCAAATCAATGAAGAAGATAATTGGTGTGCTAAAGACAAGGAGGGTGGAGATTTTGAGATAACATTTGAAATGACTACCTAGATAGAAAGATTATAGCATTTGAAATAGAAAAAAGGATTCATTTTTTTTCCTTGCATTGAGTAGATTAGCAGACTTTAACTTCACTTGGTGTCCAATTTTTACACTATACAAGGTCTAAATCCGTTACCATCAAGTTAAGCATGATATTAGTTCCTTGTACACAAATTTTTAGAGGTAGAGGAAGAGTGTAGCATGTTCAAAAAAATGTGCAAAGAGTGGAGGTTTAATAATTGTCAAATTGCATTATACTTGTTTGTGAACTTAATATGTTTTGGAATGAAAATCCAAGTGGTCAATAACAAGGTTTACACCACATTATATTGTGAGAAAATTAAAAGTAAAAAATGAGAAGATCCAACAATTAATGAAAAATTAATAGGGTTTTGAAGTTCAAATGGAAGAGCGGGCACGTTAGGCAACTCCAAAAACTTTTCTTAGGATACTCTGTTGAATGTGAGAATTTCCATACTAGCAAATAATATTATTTTCTTTTATATTGTCAAAAAAAAGACTCATACAAAGCTTTTAGTAATGTCTATTCACGATAAGAATTTCAAAGAGTTTTTTAATGAATTGACACTGTAGAAACTTTGCCGAAACCTTCAATGATCCCCAATGGCGACTCTTGGAAATTTAGGGTTAATTCAAGATCTAATTGCCACTTCTACATGTGATATTCCTTGTTGGTTTCAATATTTTAATGACGTGATACAGTTAATCAAAATTGCCTCATTCTATATTTTTTCAATTGCTCTAGCAGATGGCGTTGGTGTTGGCATGAACATTTTAAATGAATGAAGTATTATATATATTGTTGTGTATAATTCTATCTATTGAGGATTATATGAAGAAATCAAAATTTTATTAGAGAGTTGGTATTATATTTGTTGATATATATGATAGTATCTAACTAGAGAAGATAAATTTGCAATGGCTATCAGCTGTCAAAAGATGTGAAATTTTAGGTTGCACAGTGTAATTATTTACATCTACATCAATTGAATTCAATATGATATGCCCCTATAGAATAATTGTGTCCAATTGTTTTGTACTCTAATATTTTGTTCCTTTACTCTTTCTTTATTATATTTTGTTTAATAATAAACAATAATTTCACCGATTATGTCACATGTAGCATCAAGATCAATTCTTATTTAAACCAATAATGATGGAAATAGGAAGTGATATGTTTTTGTCTGATTATATTGAAGTTGCATATTGTGAGAGAGTGTTAAAGATTCTAAAATAACAAGTACTTGCTAGAATCAAAATATGGAAAGACGTATGTAGTATGTGTTCTTTATATGGAATAATTTATAGTATTGAGGTATTATTACATGTTTTATTTGGATTTTTTATTACCTCTTTGATAACAAATACCAGTATATAGATGATAGAATGTATTAACGCCATACAGAGGCATTCCTAAAAGACTAGAGGGTAATAACATTTTAAATAAGTTCATTACATATTTATTTCATTTACAAATGTTTTAGGTAGAATGGTTTCTAATTTTCACTTGTACATGGATGTAAAATGAAATCATCCAAAACGACTAACAACATCATTACTATTCGAGTCTATCAAAACCTAATGGAGCCTACCAAACCCTACACCCTCTCCCGTGACTTCTCTACGTACTCTGGAGTAAATGCCAAGTCCAGAGACACTAAACCCTACAGTTCTGCTTATCATAGACTTCACTTACCTCCTCAGTTGTTGAAACGCCGCGCCCCTACGTCGTGTCCGTTTGTGCCTATGTCACCCTAAATCGCAGGGTCCTTCTCTTATCTGGTGAACCAGTTGCGCTCTTCCAAATTCTTCCAAGTTCAAATGCTCTCTTCCAATTGTGCACTCTGACATTCAGACGCTCTCCAGCAAACACCCGACCGCTCCACTCACGACTACCGCTAGCGCTTCTTTGAACTCTCTCTCAACTCACCACAACAATCTTTCGACGGTACGCTCAATGCCAACACTCAAAACAACCTTCACTACTCACAACAACAGCCTCTCTCACCCCATACAGCTCGACGTCAAAGCCTCGTTGCCGTTTCCGCAAACCCGCAATAAAAACCACTCCTGCCGCTTCCGCTTACTAGCTACAACAGTACGAAGATACAAAATCACAAAAAACAAGACGAGATGATGCTCTGGAGTTTTCCTAACTCAAAGTGGACAAGGTGGACTACTCAAGGGTGTGACGGCTCATGATGACAGAGGGTGAAGTCACAATCAACTGAAATCACATACATATACAACGTGTACATTTCACAATCATGACATTGTCAATGTCGTAAGCATGCGTGACAAGACGTATTGATACCCAACTTCAGACTTATTACAAATGACTATAGTAGATCCCGGGATCACCGGGTATTAAAGTAATCACTATATTTGAATTTAATACATTATAAGTGAAAAAGCTATCCTAACACGAATTAAACGACAGAAGTGAAAATTTAAGTACGTCATTACTATCATTTGTAATTCTATTCCATGTCAAATATTATTTATCCATATTTTTCATCCATATCTGGCATATCTATTTATAAAGTCGTCCATCTTATTCAGCCACAATAGAAGTGTTCAACATTGATTTTCATATTATGCCATATAATTTACCATAAACTTTAATGGATTGTCCGTGACAACCTCATCGTTTTTATTCATCATCTATGAACCAGAGATCTCCTATTATATAGATCCCTTACTCTCCCTCTCTTCCTTACTCTCCCTTACTCTCCATCTCTTCCTTACTCTCTCCACCCTTAATCTTAAGTCTTGCTAATCCATAGCCAAGGTCGAGAGAGAGAGGAGATGGCTACCGCAAGTAGGAAGAGGGAGATGGAAGATACGGATTCGGTAGAGAGGATAGTTACACGAAGGATAAAGATCAACGCTGAGGACATGGAGAGAAGAAGAATGATTTTCTTACATGACGACGGCGGGTACACAAGGGAGTTCTGTTCTGATCGGCATGTTCTGGACGAAGTGGAAGATGAGGAGGAGATCAAGTATGCACCAGCAAAGGAGGACGGCATCAGCTATGAAGCGGAGGATAAGGAGATCGACTCTGAAGTGGAAGAGAACCTGAATGGAGATACATCGGCTGAGAGGAGGAGGAGGAGGATGACCCGTGGTATGAAGACGAGGAGGAATCTTACTTGGAGGGCGGCTGGAGCCCATTTCAAACTGTATGTGACACAAGGTCTGATGTCGCACGTGGCATGTACGCACCGGCACACTGGAAAGATGCTTAGAGCTCTTTAGACAGGTAGTGCCAAGATATAAATTGTTGTTAGATTGAAGAGTTTCGCTAAGACCAGTCACAACTATCTTCTGATTTGCTCATCTATCAGACATTGTTGTAAAGAGACTCACGTCCAAATAAACATTATCGTTTTCAAACAACCGAACAACTATTTCTTGAATACTTTGCTTCCAACCGGATATCTCCGAATGGCTGAACGACATTCATGACATGTCAATGCTCCAAGCTCTGAAATGAACTATACTCTTCTTGTACAACTTTACGTATCATTGTACATAGGAAAGACATTGGACGTCGACCCATGTATTTTGGTCCTTCTCCACTATACTACCACAGTATACTGCACCATATTACATGGTATGTTTTATAAACATGTTAGTTTGAAACTTGTTATTGTTTTGTCGATTGCGACTAAGGAAATTCCACGCTTCTTCTATCACTATAATCGGTTCGTATCGTATTACTGAAATCATCGGAGATATCCGGATGATTCATCAAAAATTTATTCACTAGGTATCCCTTTCAATTTCTTTGGTGCCATTATTTTACTAAACTAAAATCCTTCTTCCTTATTTCTAGACTTTGCAAAGTCTAGAAATAGTTAAATACAACATAAACATGGAGTTTGCCAGAAAAATGCCAACGGCGTCCCATCCAAAGGAGAAATTTAGACAATGGTCTCACAAGGCCATGATATGTCATGTTGCACCGATGAGTTATAAAGTTTTGGGCGGTGAATTTGAAGAATATGGAAGCTTACACATTATGGTGGAATGGTGGTAGCTAGGCTCATTTTAAAACGGTCGATTCAAAGGCAAATCCGGCGGCTTTGAGCAACTCAATCCTTTCAGCTCCATACATTTCGGCGGAGGATACTGTACAAATCTTAGCCTTTCTTGGGCTTGATGTGCACCATAGCCCAAGTCCACAAGGCAAATGTCATTTACAATGACATCGCTCCTACAAACGTGCTTTTCCACGTTCTTCCAAAGAAACCTGGGTCCGTCTTCATTGAGGTTTGTGACTTGGGAGTTGCAAGCCAAGTGTCACACGAAGAGCCATCAAAATATGGATTCCGGACTAAGACGGAGCTCAACAATCAACGCCATAAACACCATTGGGTAGCTCTAGAGTTGTTTTACAAATTTGGCCCACAAAATTTGGAAACGGCCTTGGATGTGATGCAATGGCAACATTAATACACCCTCCTTGTCAATTCATACTCTGTTAGGTGGATGGCTAGAGCAATTTGGGGGAAATAATTTGACTCGACATTCTTCAAATCAACCGTCTACTACGCAGATTTTCAAGTAAAGATCGACAAGTTACAGGAGCAATATCTAATCAAACATCAAACAGTCTTCAAAATTGTTGAGGAGCTAATGGAAATACCATACAATTTTGAAGTTCCGGACGCCTGCTTCCGCTATGACATATAGCAATTTTGGCTTAGTATTTTGATAGTCAAGGCAAATTTTTGATTCTTTTACAATATGTACTAGCATTGTGATGTAATGGTGTGTTTTCCTCATCTTGTAACAAATAATGGTATTAACATTTTATGGTCATTGCGATGTAAAGTTTATGCATGTTAAGCTGTCAAGAGCGTAAATCTCCCCTTCCACACGTTAGGCCCTAAGCTCGCGCGATTAGCCTTCTTTACAAACACGCCCAACCTCGTCGCAATCGCGACCTCATGAGGATCCACCCAACCCTTCTTAGTATGCGCCCGGCCGTTAACGGTTTGCGCCCGGCCCTTACGGTATACGCTTGGTCCTTCCCCCTATGTGCCCTACCCTTCCCGGTATGCGCCCGACCCACCACGGTAACCGCTCATCCCCTTCACGCGCTCATCCCCTTCACGCGCTCGCCCCCATTCGTACGCGCGCGACCATGTAGTCAACGTGTCAGGCACATAGTTGCCTTCGTGGCAGTGGATCAATTGATTTACCTCCCGTGGTCAAACCAGTGTTGACCTTGATTGGACGGACAATAGCTTCTATAGGAAGGCCAACAACCTCTATCGGACGGACAACAACCTCTATCCGACAGATTGTCGGACGGACCGACACTACTGGACGGACGGATGTCGGAATAACCTTACATTGGGTGCACCAAATTAATGGAAGTGGCATGGGGTACGAGGGAGAGGGCTTGGTGACGGAGCTAATCGGGGAGCTGGACAACCAATATGACGGCAGCCTCCGAGCTTACTTGGAGAGGTGGACATTGGTGGAGTGGAAGTGGACGAATGTCTTCCAGGACGTGGCACTAAAGATAGCGGAAAGAAACAACAAGTTTCTAGAGGGGATTTTTTGTCGAAACTTGGACTCGAAGGACGGCTACAACACGAGTGATCTTAGTGACCCCCAGAATTGGATAGTACATGGTCAAAGGTTTGTTTGGAACCTCTAGGCCAGATTTCTGATATTCTAGCTACCGAAAGGCCTTTGTCTCCAATTTAAAAAAATGCAAATGGACAATGCAATAGGTGATAACAAGAATATGTTTGTTTTTTGTTTTTGGTCTCTTCTTGTTGCAAAATGCATCTTTAGCAAGATATATGTCAATTTCATGTTGGTTGGTCACACGCATGACAACGGAGAAGGCTAAATCCCCTGTTGTGAAGCCCAGCTCGCACTACCGTCCAACGTGGGCCCCGCCGCGACGCTGCCGCGCGTTTCACCCTGCCGCCGCCGCCGAGTAATTACTCACGATGTAACTTATACTGCCCCCTAGAACACTGGCCAGTGTTCCACCCCGCAATGTTAAATAACCGTATAATGAAACACTACCATGCCATGGACGCCATGGCCATGCCTATATTGGACGTTGGTGGGTCCCACCACAACTTCGAGGTGACACCTTTGACTTGCTTTGCTAACAGTCTAGGGTTTTTGGCGCTCGTTGTGTTCCATTCTTTTCCACATAGTGTCTCGGTCAACGTCTTGCGTGCTCTCTGCCCTCGTTTGTCAATGCTGCTCCGCCATGCGTCTGACCGGCTCGTTGCGATTTAGCCCTGTATGTGGATTAGGGTTTTCAGTGTATTTAGGGTTTAGATCTGCAGTTACTTTGTTCAGATCTGGTTTACGCTTAACCGCTTGGATTTAGGGTTTCAGGTGTTTCTGTAGAACCTAAACGTGTAACATTGTCCTCTTGTCTTCGACATTCGTTCTAAGTAGACTTTAAGGTCTGTAATCAGACAACAAAGTATTGGAAGTCAGTTGTAGGGTTTAGGGTGGCTTCTCTGCCATATATTTGTCACCGACCTGCCTCCGTAACTCGTGAGTGATGTGCCTCTGTAACTTCTGAGTGATGTGCCTCTGTAACACCGGTGATTAGATCAGACTTGCCATGCAAAGACTTCACTCTACGCATAGAGGATCTTCATGGCTTCTGAGGAAACGGGCATCAAGCTTGCAGCCGATGAAGTTGCGCAACCTAAATTGCCAAGCGATTTCAAGAATCTGGAAACACCGAAGATGGATGAATTTGATGTGCAGGTTTTAGGGTGTATTGAATGGTCTGTTCAACATCCTCCTGCAGGGTCCTTTGCAATGAAGGATCTCACTTGGGTGCTGAATTACAGAGCACGACGTGGAAAATTTGCTCGGAGTCAGGTGATCCAACAGTGTTACATCCCAACAATGCGTGTCCGGGACTTCCTTAATGGGATACAATGTGGGAAGGAAGGAACTCAATGTCTGTTCCGGGAGACAAAGGAGAACCACAAGCGACTCGAAGAGGCGAGGCAAGGACCTCAAACGGCGCTAGGTTTTGCAAGGTTAGTACTCCTAGTCCTCTCTTTTTTGCCCAACAATCACCTTCCTCTTTCCCTTGTCTAGTCATGACTAATTCAACTATGGTTTTTGGTAGATGGCATTGCGAATATGGCCCGGAAGATCATTCAGGAATTGTCAAAAAAATAACTGTAGATCTTCTACTCAGAGCATGGAAGAAGCTGACTACTGTCAAAATAGCCGCAGAAGAGGGTACAAGTATGAAGTCGCATGTTAAACGACGGGCCGCATCGAAGAGGAAAGCGCCAGAAAATTTCTGCCAAAGCCATTTGTTCCACTTGATTTGAATGAAATTCCTGAAGTCGAGGTCGAGGTCGTCCCTACAAAGCCGATGCGCAAGAGAGCCCCCTAGAAGAAGATTGCAACCTTTGCAAATCAGCCCGAATGTCCCCAGGTCTCTGATTCGGATGGAGGCCTTCTCTGTACGGCTACCCAGTGTCCCGAGGTCCTTAATTTTCATGGAGGCCTTCTTTCTTCAGGTCCAAACGTAGTGACCCAACAACTATCTCCGAAAGTGGGCCGCATACGAGCCCCACACAAGAATGGGATTGGAACTGAAATTCATTGTCACTGTACAAAAACTGTGGATATGGGTATTGATCTCAGTTTCACTCCTGCTTATTCCCCTACTTCTTTGGTTGCCCAGTGTTACCATTCTGTAGCAAACTCAGTTAATGGAAATGCATGTCCCTCCTGCAATAAAGACCCGGTTAGAAAATCCAAGCCAACCTGTAAACGTGGTCCGAGAAAGAAAAAGATCCCAGATTTGAATAAAACTCTTGTGTCACACAACTTCCCCATCAAACGTTCCCCGAGGAAGTATGTGCGGAAGACTACGAAGAAACAAAACTCTACGAAGAAAGGCGACTCTCCAGTCCAAGGTATGGGCCCCTTGCGCACTGCTCTTTGTAAAAATGCAATTGAGCATGATACACATGTTGAGAGCGTCAAACTATTCAGTTGTCAGTCTCCTACTTTTCCCCTAGATCAGGGTACGGTTAGTGCAAGTGTTTTGGCTACTATGGGGGGGGTGTGGTACTAGTCCAAAACCTAATGTGGACAGTAACAATGTTATAGAGTCTTCTCAAGTGTCACTAAGGTCGTTTTGCGACCAGGTAGACATTACCGAGTCTAAAACAAACAACCCTAGCAATGTTAGTGCAGGGAGTGTTGTGTCAGATGTGAACACAGTAGGTCCAATAGTGGTAAACCACGGAGATTCTAGGAAAAAATGGGGGCTCTCAATAAAACGAGGGTGTACTGTTCGCTTTACCGTAAAGACTCTTTTACACGCACCTCACATTATAGAGGTGTGTGTGCATGAATCCCGACATGTGAACAAGGACGGGCTAGTGGTTCATGGAGGATTTCGATTTCGTGACCGTGGAGCCTTCTCTGCCCATCTATCTCCAGTTATGAAGAACTTTGTGGATGGCTGTTTGCGTGAGAATTATATTGTACAATAGATAATGAAGAAACACCTGAGACTCTTACGGAAGTGGGAGGCTGATGGTAAGGTTATTACTCGAGACCTGCTTTTGACTCCAAAAGACATTCAGAATATCTCACGAAAGCTGGCCAAGGAGACTTGGATGTTGCATCCTAATGATGCTCAAAGTGTACAAATGTGGTTTCAGAAGAACCCTGATAAGGTGTTTCACTACACCGAGACAAACCTTGCAAAACCTGTATAAGTACAAGGCCAGTTGACCACTAACAATATGCCGTTTACCATTGGGATCCAGACCAAGTGGCAAAGAGAGATGATGGCAAAGTACGGACATGGAGGTGGAATCTCCATTGACGCCACTTTTGGAACCAACGATAAGAAGGTAGTTGTTGTGTCTTGTCAATTCTTAAATACCCTCTCCAACTTAGGACAAAGTGGATGTGCGTGGTTGTCTGTAGAACAGAGTTATAATTATATTTGATACTAACCAGGAGGGACTTGTGACACTATTTGTTGTTGTGTAGTTCCCTTTGTACACTGTTATGGTGTTCGATGAGTGGCACCATGGCATATCAATTGCTTGGATCCTGACATCCCGATGCACTGAAGATGACCTTACTCCGTGGATGGAAGCTCTAAACCATCGAGTGAAACAAGAAATGCCGGATTGGAAACCGTCAGCTTGTATTGTGGATTGTGCCCAGGGAGAGATCAATGCACTTACGTAAGTTCTCTCCAACATCTTCTGTTTTTTATCAATGTAATGGTGACACTATTCTTTAATCTTCTGGTACTACATATATCAATTTGAATGGCATCATAACTCTTGTTGGTTTTATAGAACATGTAACCTATGTAACAATAATATCCGAATATGAAATGGGAGTTTGTGCTTTTCGTAGAAAAATTTGGCCCGACACTCCAATCTTCCTATGCCTTTGGCATGTTCGGTGTGCTTGGCAGAAGCATTCTTGCTACAAAATAAAAGACCCTCTGCGGAGAGGTGAGGTTCTTCGAGAATTAGGACTTATGATGTATGACAAGAGCGGTCTGGCAATGAATCAAAGACTTGGGCAAAAGATAGGATTGAGAAACTCAGTAAACAATATCCTAAAGAGGGGGAATTCTGGAAATACATGGAGAAGCAGTGGTTGGGTAAGGTACATATGTGGGTTGTAGGTTATCGAAACTTACCTTATGCAGGACAAGACACAAATGCAACCATTGAAGGGTATCATGGATTCCTGAAGGCTGTCCTAAAGTGCGAGAGGTGTCGCATGACTGGACGACGTGTGGATTGGAGCATCACTGCTCTTACTGAAGACGTTCACGATCATTTCTGGTACAAAGGGCTCCGTAAAAAAAAGGATTTTTAGGATAACAAGAAAATGCAGGACTTGACTGTCTCCGCGTTGATGAAGGCACGTGACATTCCAGATTCGGATGTGACACTGCATGTGATGCCAGGGGACTGCGCCATGGTTACTTCAGCGCATCACCGACATATTCAATATGTGGTTCATAATCCCGGTGAAGAATTGGCAAGTTGCAATTGTGTTTGGGCACAACGAGGAAACATTTGCAAGCTTGTTCTAAAGGTTCTTTTGATAATGCGGCCGAATATTGTTGAGGGCACCATTGCCCGTGTCTGCGGTAGATAGGCAGGGAACATGTTAGGAGGCATGAGACAGTTGCTAAGTCCTACAAGGGTTCAACCTCGGCCTGAGGTGGAGGATATCCCAATTTCAACTCTACACCAAACTCCAACTCGGAAGACCGTTCTTACAAAAGACGTTGCAAAAACTCTGCGAAATCTTGTGATTGACTTGTCAAATGAGGTTTCTGGGCAGCCTGTCCTCATGGACCACCTTCTAGCGGATCTAAACCAGGTGATAGGGCAAATCCGAGCTCTAAAGGTAGAACTTCGTTCTGGAACATTGCATCCGTTTGCGGCGTCACCAGTGTTACGGACTTTTGATAATGGACGAGGTTTTAGCCTTCTCAGAAATAAAGACTTCTTAGAACGGGGGAGAAAGTCTGCTGCAAGACAGTTGAGAATGGTTGGTTGCTGACTATAATTTTCTACACCGTATTATAGATGCGTTAAAGAAGTTACGACGTACCTAAAAAGTTTGCAGTCATTGTGCTGTAAGCGTCAAAAAAACTTAAATCTGTGATCCGCCATCTTCTGTTCCGCATTCGTGGTATGTATTGTTTCCATTTATAATGTTATAGACCTTTTAGAATACAAGCACTCTTGCTCAATTTTTAAGCAACGACGTAAGCAAATCCAGGTGAAACCTTAGATACAATCAATGGCACTTTCACTGGATCGTGAAGTACGATTTACCATGATATTAATCTATTTACGATGGAGGTCCCCAATAATCAGTGTCACAGTCACTACAATCTTCATCATGACGCTTTCTTATCCTTTTTAGCTTATAATCCTCTGTTGTAATGCCTTCACCATCTTATGTGCAATTCGTCTGCCATCCTCTCTCTATTACTCCTCACGTTATTCTCTGTCAGCATTGTATGGAGTCGTTTTCTGCCGTATTGGTGTTCACTCTGATTGTTGCGTCGTTGATAATAGTCACAATGGCGTTATCAGCTTCATTGGTAGTTCCTCAGTTGTTGGCTCGTCTTTTGAGGTCCAGTCTTAACAGGAATGATGTTCCAACACGTGAGGAGGCACATTTCTTTCCAGAACGCAGTATTGGGGAGATGACTTCTCTCGCCGTGTCAATGTCGTTAGACGCAGATCCGGCCTGGCCTATTCGAGGCATAATCCTGGTACACCCATGTCACGAGGACTCCCCTGACTGTGCTTCTCCTACCTAGCAATGGAGCATTGACAATGTCCAGAGCATATGGAACGAATTTTATGAAGGCCAATGCGAAGAAGAGCTCGACAATTTGAGCAATTACAGTCCTAGGTAGGACTTAGTGTCACTGATGTTTTAACCTAGTGTCACTAATGCTTTGACATAGTACTGTGTGCGAATTGACTTAGTGTCATGCACAAATTTATAAAGCATTTATGTCTTCAAGTTTGTATTGAGAAGCACTATAGGATGGATACCTTAACTATAGGATGTCCATGTAGGTGCATATGATATCAAGTACTCGTTGCCCCATTTGTGAGCTACGTATATAAATCATAATGTATACTATATATAATCTACAATTTCCATATCATTTCTTGCAACCTTGTCCTCGTAATGGATTGTATATATTGTTTAGCCAAGGATGTGTTTAGCATCTACTTTATTTATATATGCATAATTGAATTATACATTTGGTTGCTACTACGAAAACACTATTGCCTAAAACTGTGAGTTTGTATGAATTGTGCTTGTAAACTAAAAATCATGATAACAAATCATTAAGATATTAATAAAATAAATGCTAAGATGGCCTAAAGTATGTGTAAATCTTGTAAATAGGAAAATAGCACGTAATAACTGAATGAAAAATAAATACATCAATAAATAAACCACAAGGGATGCAATGGTTATATTATATATTGAATGTTGGTCCCTATATCCCAAAAAATTGGGGCATGTGATGATAATTAATTTTAAGAATCGTAAATAAAACATACGTAGCACTCTATAGTAACCTCTAAAGGATTGAAGGAAAAATATTAATCCTTTAAGATTCAAATGTTGCAGGAGAGGGCCTTTAGACCAATTCGATAAGTTCTTCTATATCAAGTTTGAACAAACTGCTTCGGGAAAAAATCATCAAGTATGAGTCTTTGGTATTGGGATTTTGAATGGTAATTTTAGAATGTGATTTTTAAAACCATAGTCGTGGTCCTTAGGGGTTAAAGTTGCTTAAAATGCTATAATCTTCTAACCAACTACAATCCACACTTCTTCTTCTTATTCTTCTTATTCTTCGTCTTCTGCTTATTCTTCTTCATCTTCTTCTTCCGTTAGTACTTCTTCTCCTCCTTCTCCTCTTCTATGTTTTGCCTCCCTTTTTTTCCCTTTTTTCCCTTTTTTTTCATCCCTATTTTTTTTTTTTTTTTACTCCTCCCAGTATAATCTCCTTTCTTGTTTTAATAAAAAACAACATATATTCTTAAGGTAATTTGGACCTTGGTTAAAAGTGCAAATAAATTATTACGTGTGAGTGTTTCATACTAGCTTTATTAATGGTTGTTTTAATGTGTATTATTCAAAAACATAGTCATTGTGATGCCTAAGATTGCAATACAAGTGTAATGGGCATCCATTGTTTGCATAAAGGATCCGTGACATCCAAACTTTACAAGTACTCCCATTCAAACACAGATATGAAGTAGTTGTAATATGTCAACGCAGCACATAGAAAACAAAATTTATGAACATCGTCCGTTGTATTTTTGTGACACAGGTTTCCTAGGTGATAGTCGGATGTAGTTCACTAGTTTCATGAAACAATTACTCACACTGAAATTGTACATCACCGCAATGGATATACAATATCCCCACTATATATACAAGCTAGACCTACATTTTGTAAACCTTACGTTGTCATCAGGCTTGTCACCTTGGCCGTCCAGTCTACAAAGCCTTTTGAGATGCACGAGTGCAGGGCTTCTTCGGAAGAGAAGGTGGTGCTCCATCTATCAACAACCCATCGTCCTCAACTCGTGATGCATTAGGACTCCGAAGCTAACAAAAAGGGGCTCGGTATTTGACATCTCTTTGTTTTGGGTTTATTTCCTTTGCCAGAAGCACCAATATTTCTTTGTTCATCTCTTTTGCGATGTGGGATTTTAAATACTCCCCGTACAACTGCACTTCCTTTGTAGATGCTCTGTTACCTCGAAACTGTAGTGTCACACAGTGCAAGGTCAACACGTTGTAGGAGCCAAAATATAATGTCACAAATCCAGCCAAATTGAGATCATAAAATCAAATTACAAAATGATAACATATAGATTACCTTTAGGTATAACATGATGTTGCGAATGCATAGATGACCACACTCGTTGACTCCAAGTTGTTGAAACACCTCAATGGGCTGGACATTGTCCACTTGATACTCTTCTACTCCTCTGAGACACTGCCAGTCCGAGTATAGCCACCTAACGAGTTCTACATGCCTTCCCTTGGGAAAATGCACCGCGTCGGAGCGGAGTCTAAGTGAAACACTCGTTGAGGCTGCAAGACCAACACGGACCAATGTCCATCGCTAACCCAAGGAACAATCAATTCCTTCACTTGGTGAACCTGCACTCCTTCAGGGGGATGCAACCAATCCTTCACAAATCTCTCCATAGGAATGCTCCCTAACATCACCGGCACTATATATGTACATACTCGAGAACTAACAATATGAATTTCGTGTTGGCGCTCAACCGGGTATGCCATGTACAACCGCGAGAGCACAAAGTCCATAATGTAATTCCCAAGCCGGAATCTAGGCTTTTTAAGGTCCTGAATGGCTCAGTGCTTCACTTCTATTTCCTTCTCGTTTTGGTTGAAGAAAGCTGTGCTCAAATTACAGATTGTTCCCTCGCCCCCAGTGGGAACTTTACTTAGCAAAGTATCTATCTGAAGCCGGTCATACACCTCACTCAAGATCATATTCTTGAAGTCGCATGCATCACCAATGTTACACTCTTGAGATGCCTTCAGAAATGTAAAATCTAGGGAATAATTTCCAGATTCGGTGGTTACTGGTTCTGCACACACTGAGGATGAACCCCCTTCAGCATTGTCAAAACACTGTTGAGAGAGATCCACCAACTATTTCACAACCTCCATGTCTCTGTAGTGGTCAAAGATCTTGTCCAATTTTTTTGAGCACGAGTCATTCCCGGGCACTATCGAAGGATCTACCTTGGTTTTTTCGTTTACGTGGATCACTCCTCGTGGAGGAGTCTTCGCCGTCAACGGAGTTGTAGTGTCCATCCACTGAGAGAGACTGCATTCAAATTCTGACCCTTGTTGAGGCATATCATCAACACCGCATGACCCTTTGAAAACCTGTGTGACGGTCACAAAAGACTCACCATCTTGAAGAACTTCAACAAGGTCCATCGCATGCTTAATTCCTCGGAATATTGGTACTGGCCCCTGCTCAGTTCCTTGGGCATCTCCTTCACCACTGCCTTGTTGACTAGCACGTGGTTCCAGCTCCTCCGATGTCATGGGAGGATTTTCATGAGGCAAACCCCGAATGCACTTAGTATATGGCATTCTATGAACCCCGGACTTCAGTGGACTCACATCTCCGTAGAGATTCACCTCCTGAGCTTCTTTCCCCTCCTCAATTCCCCCATCCTTTAATCTCGTGCCGATAGTTCCAACTTCTGTCGAATCTGTGACATTGATTGCATCCTCACCGAGACAACCACCTAGAGATTGTACATGACCAATGTTCACCAAAGAGAAGTTATGCACCGCCCTGGATTGAACTGTACCTGGCACGTCGATGATCTCGCCCTGGCCCTTGCTCTTTAAGACAACGTCCACTATGGTTTGTTTAAGTGCTGGAATCGTCGTACTCACATGCTGAACCTCTAATACAACATCGGGAGATTTCTCAGCTTCACGTAAAATGTCCCTCCCTACGCAAGAAATCCAGCGGGCATCGTCCTCTTTCCTCAGCGCTGCTGAATTGTGACGCGCTGCATTTTGAATACCATTGCGCATCAATGCTACTCCAGTGCTCCATGAAGGTGTAACACTAGAGGACATCCATCCAATATCACGGTCCTCCCTATTTCGTAGTGTGTTACACCAGTGTTTTGACTGATTTCCCCAATGACAGTACTATATTGTGGTCCAGGCCTCGTCAAAACACTGTGGGTGCTCAACTGCGTGGTCCTGAAGCGCGCGCATCTGCACAACCCGCACCCAATCCATGGCTCCCGCAATGAGATCATCTCCATTGCCCTCTTGAATCTGTGCAATCTTGAGGCCGACACGATGCTGAAGCACCTCTTGCAACTCCTCTCCAACTTCAGCAAACAGAAATGGGCCATAAGCGCACAACACGGATAAAGCCTTTGTGATCTTTGTGTCCTCTATGCACCTATCCTGAATGATAGTAGAAGTCAATCCATACATTGGGCATGTTAATTGACGAAACATCCCATTCTCATGTAAAAATAGAATCCTGAGTACTAGAATTAAGGGGGGAGGTTTCTTCCATTGAACGCGGTGATGAAGTAGCCTTCCTCGAACAATTTGGGATTCACTGACTACAACGAACACGGATGGAAGATAAGATCATTTTTTTATTTTTAAAACAAATGTCGGATCTGTAAATAACAAGCAAGAAGAAGGAACTCAATGTTACAGAATAAACAAATCATTGCTAAAATTTGGGATAAAAGACAATGCTCTAACGGACTTACTGTCGTGGCTCCATGGTAGGGGGGGTAGCTTGGCAAAAATCCCCTCATTGGCTGATGAACGCGCCAAAGTGGACACCAATCCCACAGGATTTTTTCTCAAAGCATCGCATTTTTCTCTCGAAACTCGATCCAAGCCCTCTGTACCATTGCTTTACTTTCATCCTTCTTTCTCTGCATGTAGCCCTTGCTCTCTTCTTTGAACCGGGAATAATCAACTGTCCATTGCAAATATGCACACAACCAATCGAGCTCAGGGTAAGGTTTATTTACACATCTACTGGCCACAAGCTGGTCCATGGACGCCGAAATGTCTTCCCGAATTCCTTTAAGGTCTTTTGCCAAGTTCTTGTCAAACTGTGGAAGGTTGTCCAACACTTTGGTTAGCACATACTAATGTAAAATCCCCGTTTCCAACGATATGTTATACAGAAGTAGTTCAAAAATCCAAAATCCAAAACAATGAAACCGCTGTTCACCTTTTTTGATGTCCACCACCAAAGACACTCCATGAGCTTCTCTTGGAACTCTCGAGTTGGAAAAGACTCCTCCCAAGCACGACGGAATGCTTCACCACTACTGTGATCCCAAGTCCACGGCAGTGTTACAGACCCTTGAAATGCCATCAAGTGAAATAGTCCCGACATCTTTGGCTTCTCCGGCGCAGAGCGGGGTGATATAGCACTCATCATGTCATATGTCTTTCTCTGTGCTTGTGCTACATGAATCCTCTCCTAGCGTTGCAATACTTCTTGTCGAGCATTAAATTGTCCTTCCATGTGAGGGTTAAACCTGAACGGCTTTAGAGACCCTTTGCCCTCTACCCAGTATTGTAGCAACTGGACGTTAGCCTCCCAGTTCTTATCCCACACTGGCATCCGTGACACAGCCTCGTCTAAGCCACCCTCGTCATAATCTACCGACTCTAAATCTTGGCTCGCAAGATTCCTGCGAGGTGACATAGCATCCATCAGTGGCTCCACATCAACGTCGCTTTGATCACCCAGGGTCGGAGTAGTCTCATGGTCCGTAGTATTCAAGGGCTCCCTTGGTCTATTAGCCGTGGTTACAAAAATAGCCATTCCAGTAACTGCAGTCCCACTTGCTGATCCTATTGAGGTTGTACGGAGCCCAGAAGAGAGGTAGATGTTAGTCAAATCATATACAACTCCTCTAACGCCCATGTTGGACCCTCTCTAATTGGTAATTGCAAGTATCCTCTAATATTCATCTAGACAGACTACAAAGCTTGTCCAACTAACTTACCGAGGAGTTTGTCTTTGAGGGAAGTTTGAGTTGCCTTCCCAATTTTGTCTCTGTTGACGCCGTCCTCGAGATACGGAGTCTTTGTTGCACAACCCCTTGTCCATGACCTGCCTTTGGTACAGTCGCCAATATAGGTCCAAGCAGTGTTACATGGACCGCCTGGGAAGGCATTGACACCAAAGATGCTGGTGCAGGCTGTGTCACACCATGCGTGGAAGCCGGCCCGGAAGCTGCTGGATGAGAATCCAGAACGATCTTATCACGCCCCCGTTTTCTCTTACCATTTTGGTTGACGCCGAAACTTGGATCAACATGTTGACCACCATCGTTGCACAATATTTGTCCCGTAGGCCGGTTCGGCTCCCTCCTTCGTCGCTCTTGTTGGTTTGTGCGAGGGACCACTGCTGTAACCTTCATTGATGCTCGTCCACTCTCACGCGGCTACATCACCTTCTTTGTAGGTGAGTGCTCCTCCTCTTCATGGTCCCGTTCGCCATCCAGCAGGGTCGTAGAAGCGAGCGCCTTTTTACTCTTCATCCCTCTTGGAACCAACTTCTCTCCTTCTCCAGGTGCTGCCCCAAAGAATAAATCAGAGGCGGGGTTGACCTTCTCTACCAAATCGAATGCTTCACCCTCTACGGCTTTGCTTCTCTATTTCTTTGATGGAGGCGACCCAACAAAGTCAGCACCCCAGTCGTCTTCGTCGACGATGGTCTGTTCTTCTCTTGCTGTGATGTTTTCAGTGTCGGATGCTGCCTTTTTCTTACCCTTCCTACTTCCACACTTCCCCATGCCCTCCACCATCTTCCCTTGCCAAGGAAGAAAGTCAGGATAAGGAAGTAAGAGGGCTTTGCTTCCATCCGGATACTTCGCTTGGTCGCACCCTTTCTCAAATCTATGTTGGTTAAGCATGAGCTTGTTGGAGAATGTAGACTTCCCACAATGAATGCAGATGAAAAATTTGCGTCCTCCTGTGGGCTTCAGGCGACCTTTGCATTGAGTGGCAAACTCCAGCATAAGATCCTTCATCCGTTGCTGGCTGGGATATGTAACATTGTAGGCTCGATCATAAATCTTGACTAGCACTCTCACAGGTTCGGCGGCCATCATTTCAGGCGTGTAGGGGCAAGTTTGGAGATAGCAATTTGCTTAACCAGCGTGATCGAATGAGATATATCTAAACTTGTTCACCAATCCCGCCAAATTATTGCAGCCTTTGCCCTCACAATACACAGGCGCTACAACCAGTGCTCCTCAGGAATGTCAACGTGGTCTCTCCACAATGTCAAGACATAAGCATAGTTAGATTCATAATAGAAATCCGAAGTAATCAACCACAGCTTGTAGAGATAATTCTGAGAGTTTCGGAAATGGACAAGATATAAATGACCGTGAATTTTAGAGAGTTTCGGTGGATTAAGCTTGTGTAGGACCAAGTCAGTGTTTCAGCAGGGGCTACCTAAACAGTGATTTACAAATAGCATGCCATGGAATAGAGAACCCTGAAGTTAGTGAAGACTAAGTGCGACGCGTACACCCTGAAGTTCGAGAGCAATGGATACCCTAAACCGGTGCAAGAAACTCCTGTAACACTATGTGAAACCCTAAATGAAGAAGCAAACAACAGTCACGATTCAGTGACCTAAATTCTACAAAGACCTATTCTCAGCTTCAGTTTTGTGAACTCAGAAGCGCCCTAAAACTACATTTAGAGGAGTAGGACTTTACGAGTGGCAAACCTCGGGCTTGACCAGTATGGGGACGGATCCTTTGAAGATTTAGTACTCTGGTTTCGCGCGACCAAGACTTCATTTTGCAACAATTTAGCGGTAGACGCACGTTCTAATTCCTGCAGAGCCCGAGAAGCCCACGACATCGCAGTGAAAGAGAGAAAGCATACCTGGTGGAAAACGGCGACCGTCGTGCTTGGTTCAAAACTCTCATGTCTTCCTAGTACGAACTCCCCGCTACAATATGCTCCTCCGCAGCAAGATGTGGCTTCGACGGAGCGTGTATTGAATGCACTACATGTAATCATTGTAGCGAACATTAACCCTAGTGGAGAAAACGAAGGAGCCATGAAACCCTGAACATACGAAAATCCTAAAAACCATGTCCAATCTCTGAGAACCAAGAACGATGTTCGAAGAGGACTAACATCACAGGAGCGGATTTCACCCTAAACCTGGCCTAAACCGCCTAAACCCGAAGCGCGAACGTGATTGCAAACTCCCTGGACATCGAAGTCGGCTACTGTAGTTGTGACACAGGCCCAATGATGACGCACCTCAAAGCTGTGGTGGGACCCACCAGCGTCCAATATAGGCATGGCCATGGCGTCCATGGCATGGTAGTGTTTCATTAGACGGTTTTGTAATATTGCAGGGTGGAACACTGGCCAGTGTTCCAGGGGGTAGTGTAAGTTACATTGTGAGTAATTACTCGGTGGCAGCGGCATGGTGAAACGCGCGGCAGCGCCGCAGCGGGGCCCACGTCGGGCGGCAGTGCCAGCTGGGCTTTACAACAGGGGATTTAGCCTTCTCCCATGACAACATAGATGCATTGTTTGGTCGTTGGAGCGTAGCATTTAGAAAGGAGAGTTTTCCAACCATCCTTCTTCTTATGAAGTCTTTCATGACGAGCGAGATAGTTTCCACCATTTGCACTTCATCCAAAAGGTTCTGGAGTTTAAGAACTGTATTGGGGATTTGATTGGAGACGGTAGTAAAGCTTTGCAAGATCATACAAAAGCTCACCAGTTCAAGTTTTATTTGAACGCATGTGGATGCTGGATGATGACGTAATTTTTTTTTGTCATGACAAGGATTGGCTTCCAAAGGGAGGAGAAGGCACTGACATTAAATTATAGAAGGAGGATTCTAAAGGGAGTTCTTTGTGGCCTCGTGGAGTACCCGATGCATTTGGGCTTTCTTTGATGCAACATCTCCTTGAGGTGCTGAAGGAACTAAAAGGATTCATTGATCATTGGGAGCGATCATTGCGGAGGGGGGTTTAGTCTGGAGACATTTTGAGCCACTATCCTACTATTGGCAAGGTGTTAAAGATGCTCTTACTCTTTCCATAGAAACTCCTATTTCATTGCAAGTGGGCTTCCGACCAACGACAAGAATTGCCCATGTCGTCGAAGACGAGTTCACAACAGAGGGTGATGTTTGCGGAGAGTATGCTAAAGATGGCTATTTTGTTGGAGAGAGATGTGATTGTTCCTTCGATTCATTCCAAGTTGGACGTGATCTTTGTGCATGGTATTTTGTTGCATTGCGGCCTTATGGCAGATATCCTAAACCAGTTTGGATTGCACAAGCAATGTCAGATCCAAACTTGAATCCAAATAGGCGAAACACTGTCTAGGGTCCAATTCTTCTGTCCTATATGAAGCTATCACATGTTAAACATTTCTATAAATATTGGATAATAGATGACAACCTTGGTTGGACAGTTGAAAAGGAAGTTGCCATATCATGAGAAAGTATCGATTCCATTTTGAGTGCTTGGAAATCAAAGACTAAAAATAAACATGGAGGTCGTAGTAAAGAAAAATATCCAACCACAATAATTTTGAGGTGACAGAGGAGATTATAAAGGAGTCTTTGGCGATACTAGCTGCGTCCGGATTATAATAGGATTGCAAATTATCATGAGGAGTACTTCATGTAGTATGATTAGGTCTTTTGGGTCTAATTTGATAGATTATTGCATTCCAATCCCCTATATTCGGAATGCTAATCATTCCAAAATTGTATTTATTAGTTCGCCGTTTGAATCAATACATGCCAAATTGTTGGCATGGTGTTCTTTCAATTTTGTTTTGAATATTTGTCAATATGCTATGTTTGATTCTTGTCTTTCAATGTAACGACGTCATAAACTACCTCCTCTACAAGAGCAATTTATCTTTACCTTTCTTTCACAATTTGTGATAGAAATATAATGGCGGTGCGCACTCTAGCTCAAGCCGAGTTGATATGTGTGCGTGGTACTTTTTTTTCACTATATTTGCATCAGATGGTGCACACTTCACCAGAAACCGAGCTGAAGTGTGTGGAATTTAGTCACCCAATATTTTACTTATATGTTGTGAAACTCATATCTTTGGTCTATACATGATGTATAGCAAAAGGAGAATTGCAATCATTGTTTTGAAAATTTGAATTCTATATGATGTATTTGTTACTTGGTTACGATGTGACATTTGTTCAATTGTTTATCTAGTATCAAGCCAACTTGTGAGGACAATGTTATTTTGAAAAACTTTCATAATTACTCAAATATGTGAGAAAAAAAGATCATCTTTCTAACTATTACCAAAGTATGATATGTGATATAATGTCTAGTCTAATACCTATTACTTTAAGGCATTTCATTATTGAACATAACCTACCAATTTAATGGAAACTCCTATAAACAGAAATGAAACATTCCATAGTGTAGAGTTTATATGGACTTTTTACCTCTTATGCACAACTCTATTATCTTGGGAGACAATAAATCTCCAAATATTACAAATATGGTGTTCCAAGAAGCTTGCTACAACAACCAACAGCTTGGTAGAGGCACAAGTTAAGAAGGTTGTGCATTGTTGAGGCTATGGTGAAGCTAGGCACACGAGGGGGGACCTTAGTTGCTCCAGGACAAAAGTGAGAGAAAAGAAAGGCCAAGCCAAGGATAGAGGCGGAAAAGCTTGGCTAAAAGGCTGGAGGCAAGGGGAAAAAATTATTGAAGTGTTTACATTGTAGCAAGTTTGGCAACAACAATGAGAACTACTTTATTTTACATAGAGAAGTGCCTAGGCTCTTCAAGTGTCAAAACAAACATTGTAAAGATGCTACAGGCTTAACTTGGGGAGTTGAAAAAACAAGTGAGCACGATGGCCTCTTTAAGGCAAGTCGTAGACTTACATGCAATGATCAACAGCCGAATCCTAGCCTCTTCTATGGATGGTTTTATATATGGCGCCTCAAAGGAGGTCGTGGTTGTGGTTGCCACATGTGCTCAAACGCAGGTCCTATTGGGATTATGACCTATAGTTTTAATAGATTATAGCAGTTGCCCCTGATACATCGGAGTGCCAGCTCAAATTGGGCAAATGAGGCTACCGGAGACTGTGGCAAGTGAAATATTCCTTGGCATCGACAAAGATGTGTGGGCATGCATGTGGCAAAGCCTAGGACAACCGTTGCTATAAGAATAGACTTGACATAGATTTAAAACAACAAAATGGAAGATTCAAAAATCTACTTGGGGTAATAGTCACCCTATTTTTTCTAATATGTCAAGTATCATTTTAGTATATTTGAGGACATCGTAAACCTAATTCTAAATAAATGAAAGTAAGAAATTAATGTTTGTGAGTAACACACTGCACGCCCACTTAGAGTTGTGTACAACATACAAGAATGCATGAAAAGTTTAGGAAAAACAACATTTACCTTGGATATTATGTCCCTACAGAAAATAGTCCAGTATCTTCCATTACAAGAGGGGAAAGCTATTTTGCGAGCGTAGAGTCACGAGCGAGGAGCGGCGAGCCTTTGTTCACAAGCCTAGAGCGCAAAAAATAGAGAGCTTTAGGGTAAAAAGTAAAAGTTTAGGAGACTTTAAAGTTAAAGTTAAAGGAAAAGTAAAAGTGAAGGTTTAGAATAAGGTCCTATAGGCATGGAAATTGGACAAGATTTGGAGATTGAAGTGCTGTTAGAATGTACTTAGTAGTCACTAGAAGTGAAATTAGAATAGAGAATGACTGATCAAATGTGTATTACTACCCTATGACTGTGGATGAATTGGGCTTTGATGAAAATGGTTCTTTGCACGAAACAAGGAGAGAAAAGTTGGATTCCAAATAAAATCTCAACTAATTATTCATCAAGACTTATGACTATCCAACAAGTAAGTGGGATTTAAAGAGTGAGACTCTAAATTTGAATTAAGTGGAAATTTTAATCGTGAGTTCTATGCACTGAGGGACTTCAACCATATATGTGGAACCAATATTGGTAATTATTTCATTTCCTTGAGAAGAATTGAGGTTTAGAATTATAGCTTCAATGGTCATTGTGAGGTATCACAAATTGGATTGTTACAGCAAAGATCCACATAAACTAATTTAGAGTGGTTTTGAAGGTTACTCGGAGGGGAAGAGCGTGTTGAGTAGTTTGAGAGTAGTGTTTATATTTTCCATTGTAGAGTTTGAATAGAACTATTATTGAGTTTGAATCGTATGAAGAGAAGAACTTGAAATAGAGGACTCTGAAACAATGCAGTGATGCAATTTGATCAGAACGGCAACATCAAGTTAGAATTGGAGTCGCAACCCAAAGTCATTATGTCCTTAAATCAATGTCAATGTCGGCACTCTCTTTACTGAAGTGTTGTTGCGCACTGCAGCATCCCTGTGAAATGAGTGCCGATGTTGCCACACTCTCTACAAAGGTGTTGCGTTCATTGACAACTCCGACATGGATTTCAGGAACGAAGACAAAAAAATGAGTAAATTGACATAAGAGAAAAAAAGTGGAAAAATGAATTCAATTTGAAAGACAAAGTTGTTCAGATTCGGTAGACAATCGTGATCACCAGACAACATTTCCATTATCTTCCTTAAACTCGTGGGCTCGATAAAGATTGAAGTAGGATGTGATAAAATGAAGCGGGAAGAAGATCTACCGGACACCACCTTCCTCTTGAATTTCAATGTAACAAAGAAGAGGGGACTTCATCCATCCTATATCAACGATGGTAGGCCAGAGTGATGGCTCCGGGCAGTGACCGCAACAGACAAGGTAATGTGGACTAGATCAATGATACATATGTCGACACTCAATTCCACTACTGCGAGGGCCTGATTGTCAGCGGCATACTTTGTTGTCATCTCAACAATAACAACTTGAGCAAAGAGCTTCATGCTCGCTTTGGCCTCGGCAACCACAACCTTCAACTTCATAGCAGCTTCAGCCTCCGCGGCTATTTTTGCCTCCACCACTATTTTTTCTATTTTAGCCTTATCAGCTTCAGCCGCCTTCTTCTTTTTTCTCTCGTCTGCCTCACAGACGCCGCAGTATCTGGTGGAGGAACCACAACCTTAGTGCCAACTTTATCGGACTAGATGTTATTTAAGAGTTTGATGTCAACAATAGGGGCTTGGTTATTGGGTAGTCGAAGTATCACCCGCATTTATGCTAGTGTGAGTGGACCCACTTCTTTGGGATGTTCTCGGTTATGATGGAATTATCACCACTGCAATCTAGATAGCTTTTAAAATATGCACGCATTGTTGACGCCACCTTCCTTGTATACATGATGTAGAAGATGTATTTGTATAAGACCCAAATCATGGCCTATGAGAGTCCGAACTACAACTTTCCAACGCGGTTCTTGTATACACCCTTCACACCCAACTTATCCATGAATGCCAAGTCCTATAGCTGAATGCGCATCCGCTCCTCGTAATTCTTATTGATGGAATCAAACTCTCTCCAAAAGCCTAAATGATGAAAGTCAATTGTCACTCCAAGTTCAAATAATGTAAAATCAAACAAGGCCTTTACTTCAATTGAAAGCTATAGAAGCAACTCTAGTGAGGTCATATGAACTAATTTAGAATCAAAATTGTTGGGGGTATAGAAACAAACATGTGCCAACCAAGTCGCCTTCATTAGCTACTCAAAAAAGGAATGGACTGCAAATTTTCCTTTAGGAAATTTCACTAAAATGTATGAAGAAGCCATCTTCTTCCACTGCTCTAGCTACTTCACCTTTGTGGCCACGTCCATTGCAAAGATTGAGAGGTATCCGAGATTTTTTGAAAACTTCTTTGGCTCATCTTCGTGACTCTAGTTATGTGGCTTGACTTATTCAACGAACTGTGGAGTATTCTTAGGGTCCGCAATTGGTAGCAACTTCCTCAACATAGATGCCATCTCTTTCTTCATAATCATCACAACTTTGATAATCGCCTTGTGCAATTACTCCGTTGTCCACTCAATTGACTTATCAGAAAATTGCTCTTGAAACATCTGAGTTGCATGGGAACGATATTACCAAATTGTTTTCAAATTAACGAAGTAAAACTGCATCAGTAAAGGAGGCAATGAAGGATGCGAAAAAAGATACTAATGTTCTGAAACATGGTAATGGCAAGTCACAATGCGAGACAGCTGATATTGGCAGCTCCCAAGCAGGGACTTGAAACATGCTATATTGCCCCTGCTTGCGGCAACCGCTTAGCTGCGAGAATTTCTAATACTACAATTGACCTAAACTAGTAATTGCTTATGTTAGCTACCTACAAAGCGGAGGCTGAATTTGAATGTCTGCTTAGAAGTCTGCTACTTCAGCAATCCATGGAGATATTGATACCATTCCAAAGAACCCTTTTTTTTAGAACTTCAAAGCATATGCCAACATCTACACCCATGAAGAGGATAGCTCCAATGTTTAAAAAGGAAACCTCCAAAGAAACTGCCAACATTGGCACTTCTCTAGACGGCCCTTGCAATTTTCATTAAGGAAACCTTCAAAAGGGCAGCCGATATTGGCACCCTTCAAGAGAACCTCTCAAATGTATATGAGGAGAACCTCCAAAAGGGCCGCCAACATTGGCATCTCTATAGACGACCCTTCAAGGTATATCAGGGAACTTCCAAAAGGAGAGCCAATATCGACACCCCTCAAGACTTCAACTCCTTTTATATACACTAAGGAAACCTCCAAAAGGGTAGCCGACATCGGCTACCTCTAGAGTGTGCAACCACGTTGTGGAAAATTTGAAAAGAACTTCGAAATGGTATCACATTTTATCATCCAACACTTTACCGATGAGTTATCAACGGATGAAGTTTTTAAAGTCATAACTTCATCCGCAAATAACTCATACATACAACATCCGATGATAAAGTGTAATATTATTTCGGAATTCTCTCTAAATTATCTAGAGCGTGGTTGCACACTCTAGAGGTAGCCAATGTCGCCTGTCCTATTGGAGGTTCATTTAATATACATTTAAGGGGTCCTCTTGAGGGGCGCCGATGTCGGCTCATCTTTTGGAGGGTTTTTTTAATAAAAAATTGAAGGGACCCACCTAAACAGATGCCAAGGTTTGCAGCCCTTCTAGAGGTTTGCTTCAAACATTGGGGGGGCCTTTTGAAAGAGTGTCGATGTCGGCATCCATTTGAAAGATCCCTTAATAAACATTGGAAGGGCCTTCTAGTATGATTTTTTTGTCGGTACCTCTTTTGGAGATATTCTTTCTAAACATTGGAAAAGTTCTCTTAAGGGGTACCGATGTCAGCACTTCTTTTGGAGGTTCCCTTTCCAAACGTTGGAGGGGCCTCCTAGAGAGATGCCGATGTCGTGCTTTGGTATGCCTTTCTAAAGTTTTAGTAATAAACATTAAAGATCATATTAAGGGGTTCTAATGTTGGTGTCCCTTTTAGAGGTTCCATTTTGAATATTGGAAAGGCCCTCTCAAGCGCTGCCAATGTTAGCATCCTCTATAGAATTTCCTTTTTGAATAGTGTGATGGCCCTCTTTAGGGTTACCCATGTCGCCACCCACTTTGAAGGTTTTATTTTTAAACATTGAAAAGGCCTCCTAGAGGAATGTTGATATCAACATTTCTTTGAAAGTTCATTTTCTTAATATATGAAAGGCCCTTAAGAAAAGTGTCAATGGCGGAGACTTCTTTTAGAAATAATTTCTAGCATTGGAGAAGTCTGCCATCAATTAAGGTCATAATTATGTGCTCGCCAACATTGGTAATGCAATCTACTGTATTACTAATTCTCCTTTTTTGTTCTACAATGACGCACTACCAACATGGGCAATGCATTTTTAAATTATTTCTTTCTATTTTTTTCCATGATTTTTTGAGAATTTCCATTTCTTTGGTTTTTCTCCTATCCCAATTATAGGCCGTCGATATCGGTTGCCTCTTCATAGTATCACTGCGGATGTCGTTTTTTCTGCCAATTGAACGTAGCTGGCATTGGCAACATTCTTGCCCATGCTCTTCCCTACATCCTATTCGAGTATCAATGCTTTCAAGAGTGTAGTCCTTAGCATTTATTGGGTAGTATTATATTTCTATGAGAGCTTGTTGCAATGCGGACGTCGGCTGCCTATAAGAGCCCAACGGAATATAGCATTCATCGTTGATGGCGTCAAATGATTATGTTTGGTTCCAGTCCCTAAGCGTCGTTGATATCGACCACGCTCTACTACGTCATCCCCTGCACTACTATAGTCACTTTGAATCTGTGTGTGCACTTTCAGCTTCACTTGCCATGTCATTGCTAATGAAAATTCCTCATGGAAGGATATGTCCGATGTTAAGAATGGCGGAAATGCCGACATGTAATTTGACATAGATGGTTCACAGCAAATGGCTACAATTGTCGCGCAAAAGAGGGAACAATTTGTATGTTGCCGTTGTTGATGACATGGTCCGCACATTCATGCAAGTGGTTGCCTACTACCACTTTCTTAAGAGTGAGAAGCCGGGAACTGGTCCTGACAAAAAAGAACTGCAACTTCGTATTGCCTATTGTATTGTTCAGCACACCGGTAATGCAAAGGTTCTTTGTGCGGCTCTTGCCACAATTCCTTGTGCAGAATTCTTTTGCACTCGGGACTCTCATCTAATAGATGAAGAAGATTTTTTTTTTTGTGAAACGAAAAACAAAACTCCCTTCGTCTTCTCAATTTGACTCCTATTGCGCAGACAAGATTTGTTTCTTCCGTCCATGGTTTAGAAGATGGCATAATAATATGAGGTTTGTTGATCTCATAGTTGATGACTTTGACACGCCCTCCAAAAGCAAACCTCTTCCAACCAAGGTTGATTTGTCTAAGACTCTGGCTTCTTTGCCTTTTGTGCAAAATGTGAAATCTATTCACGAGACTCATTGTGACGAGGAGCAATGGCACATTGCAAGACTTTGTAAGACCTCAACAAAAACTTGCTTTGTCATGTAGGGCAAAAATAAATGTGTAGCAAGTATTCTGTAGAATAGGCAACCTATGGCTACTCCAACTTATATTGGCCTCATGGAAAATTATAAGAAGACGAAACTAGAAAAGAGATAATAATTATTATTGTGTCCATAGCCTTGGATGACCGTGAGTGGTTTAAAACCCCATGTCTAAACGCCTGGTTGGTGAAGAAGGGCACAAACCTTAGCAGGTCCAAGATACTTGCTCTCGAGTGCGGCGGCTTCAAACTTGCCAAGCATGTGGAGATGTATCCTTAAAAGCTATTTGGCAAAGGCATTTCAATGAACCTCGCAGACTACCTTCCTCCTTCCAATCCTTTAGATTATCCCACGATAAGATTTGGAAATAACATCCGCATGATTTTAAAGGTCTAACTTCTAAATACCATAACAATTGTGTCTTTACACTATCAATAGCTGCGAAGATCTGTGACATCCTTGTGGTACCGCCTCCAGCTCTTGGCTGCATTATTACTTTATAGTCTAGTAGCATTTCAAAGGTTTCACACTCTATGTGGACGATTGACCAGTTCCCGTCTTGTGGCTCTCCATAATTCACGGAGATGTCAAACAAGTCACGTGACTAGAGTGGTGCGTGAACATACTGCAAGCAGTTCTACTACATCTTTACCATAGTATGTGGATTTCACCAGGACCTAAATGTCTTTATGTACGCTCCTAGTTTCACATGGAATGAGATTAAACAAGTCCTTCAGATTTTGCTTCGAATACACTACGGTGTGTAAATAAACTTCAGAAATCTACAGGGTACTATTAAGCTTCACTTCTGCACAAGTTGCGATGAGACTAAAAAAGCCACCTCAACATTTTATTCATGACAAGTTTCTTGTATATCACATGAAAATGACGGGATGGATGTTTAGTGCACATGTATTTCACACTTTTAGAATTGATTTTTGGTCTCCCTACTCCTCTCTGCACCCCTCTAAGCCTTGTTGTCCCTCTCTCAAACATCATGTCCTAGCTCAATCTCTATCAAACTTCCCCTAAATAATATCTCTACCTTGAACTGACCCTTTCCATCTCTAAACCATAACCCTCTCATTCTCCTTGTTTCTCACCATTTCCCCATATAAACTCTCTTATCCATATCAGTTATTGTCTCTCCATATAAGTGCTTTTCACAGTCATTTTCTTTTATCCACCTTAATTGAGTTCCTGCCACCAATTTTTTGTCTACTCTCTCACTATCTACCTGTTTATCTTAACTTCTCCTCCATCTTCTTTGCCTTAGGAATCATATCTTTTCATCATTTGATAACCTTATCACCACGGTCATAAGCCTTTCTCTTGATGGCTTGCAATTTTTTCCTCTTAAAGTCTCTTTATTGTTAAAAACTATTTTGGCTTGTCTAATATTTTAGCCACATACTCTACGGTAATAGGGCAGTGACGTACTAAATTTAGTATTTTTTTCCGAAAATAATTTAAGAAACTTTTACTTTTTTCTCAAAACTCCCTACTTTTTGCACTTTAGGCTCGTGAACCAAGGTTCACCGCTCTCTGCTCGCAACTCTAAGCTTGCAAAATAGTCTCGTCCCATTACAAGTGGTATGCACCTCTTGATTAAAAAAAATTAATTGGAATGTCCATTTGTATTATCCTATCAATGTTTATCCAAATTTTCATTGAAGTACGCATGCTATATCATTCGTAAGTAGTTTTAATTGTACAAATTTGAATGTGTGACAGAGTATAGTGGTTTGATAAATTTACTTGTATTGCTCAAACCGTTGAGCGGCTTTACAAATAAGCTGCGCTCTTGAGATGTTATGGAAGTCTAAAATGGAATTTTGAACTCAAAAACCCAAAATTTAATGTACTTTGCATTTGGAAAGCCATAGAATGGTCGTGACTCCTTGAAATATCCACTAAGATAGCTTTTTTATACCGGTGTAGCTTGCTATCACCCCTTGCTAAGAAGTTAGTTGAGATACTAGTATACAAGTAGTGGAGATCAAGAAAGTGTTGGATGGAGGCATGAATGTTATAGCTTTGTTAAAGAAACTAACAAAACAGAGAAACAATGGATACTTAACTAAATTTGGACAAAATGATCAATTGCGGACCAAAAAATTAAAAAATGACCTTTAAAATTTATTTTCAATATGATTAAAAAGATGTACAAATGGGCAAATTTGAGTAGGATATACAATTAAAATGCTTCAACTTGTCAACTACCCTCACAAAGCCGTTTGTATTCGCTTCAAAACCTATACAGTCTGTCAATTACTGTTAGTGGGCAATCATAAAATCCTAAATATTCTCGCTAATAGGCCTGAAGATTAAGAATCCTCATGACTTCAAAGATTCTCTTAGATCCAATGTCTCCAAATGTCCTCAATCACCGACAATGAGCTCAAGATATGTCATATCTTCTACCTGTAAAATTGTTGGAAAAATGAAAATTACATGTTAAACACAAGGGTACAAAATCTAGACCTTGAGTGGTTTGAAAACCTTAGTGTTATCGGCTCGCAGCTGATAGTTTTAATATTTGCAAATAAGCAATGTAGGATCACTACTAAACCAATATTACAAGGTTTGTTCATTACTTGGCTATAAATAATTGACTACCAACTGAAGGACTTCCTTTGAGAATAACAACACTACGCACTCTATTGGTTTTGTCACACTAAAGGACTATATTATGGAGAGTATTGGATTTAGATCAAGCAGTTGAGTGGACATGCATTCAAAAGAATAGAATAAATACAACGATGCTATCATATGAGCGGTAATCGGCAAGTAAGAGAATTTCATAAAATTGAAAAAAAATTGTAGTTTATTTTTTATGAATGTGCAATTTTGGCACAACTACAGATTTGGTAGTCAAATTCTAGAAAGATTTTCAAATTCAAAAAGTATACTATAATTGTGGACACTTGTGTTTCTTATTTTTTTGCCTACCTATATTCTCATGCTTGGGTTATAACCATTTTTTTTTATTCTTTGAATTCTCTACATTTGTAGGGGAGCATATTGGGAGTCTAAGATTTTATGATTTGCAAATAAGTGTGGCATGCTAATATATTTCACTATATTGGTGTAGAGTCTATCGAATGAATTGTTTATTAATATTGTAGCCATTTGGACACAATGGATATCAATGGTTTTAGCAAAGGTGCATGATGGTATTGCTAAGGTATCAAACAACAATCACCATAATTTTACATGGATATTATATGGACTTACAGGGATATGACATGGATATGACATGGACTCACATGAATATCACATGGACATTACATGGATATCACCTAGGTTCAATGTTGAGTATACCAATTCATTGGTCATAACAAACTCAGTACATATTTGAACTGAATTCATGTCTAGGTCTATGACTTTGCGACTCTAAGTTGGAGCAATCTGACATCTTAGATAATTCTGAGTAGTACGACGACATTGTCTATCTCACTCTAGTGAAGCAATGTTGGCAAGCTTTAGGATCTCCATGACTTAATTGAAGATGTAGTTGGGAGCATGCATGAATAACTCCTCTTTGGAATCTATTTTACAAAGGTAGCGTAAGGTGTAATACACATGCTTGCAATACTTTCATTGTCTCTTCTTTCCGAACGTCTCTAATTGCATCTTCAAAAAATCACGGCACAAACAACCAAGGAGGTCTCGAAAGGTGATGTAACAAGAATTCTCCTTCCTTCTGTCCAGAGTGAAAACGCGTTTCCACCTTGGATACGGTATGGCATATGAGTTGGAGACGTAACAATTATTCACAAGAGCAGCCCTTGAATATTTGTTGCGATGCCCAATCGTTGAAATATCCGTTGTTCTACAAATCACATAGCCATTCTGGAAGGTGTGGTAAGTGGTTGGATTTGTTGAATTGGGAAATTGCAACCTAGAAAGTGGCATGTCCATAGAAACTATGAATTGTCTTCTCAATGAAAGAGCTCCACGCTGCTGCAACTAAAACGGTGCTTCTTCCAACGCTAGTACCCCATGCATTGTTACATTAATGCAAAACTTCAGAAGCCATGCCATTGGAACTATTGGCCAATCCACTACAAACGGTTTCTTTGATCCTTTCATACTGTAGCCTATATTGTTGAAACAAAATAGAATTTAGCAGCAACATTCCGCAATGATCTGTAATCTTTTTTCATACACCATATGTAGGGGCAGGAGTCCCATGACTCCCACATCCAACTTTAGTGTTGCATTGCTCACTAGTGTGAGCTTGCAATGCTTGGCATTTTCAAGCAAACTTCTTTAGGAGGTGGGCAATGTGCCACTTGGATGGATCACAGTCCAATTCTAAAATGAATGTTGTATGCTAGATCGCGAAGTCTTTTTTGAAATAGGCCTCCTCAATACATGCTTGAGTCACCTTTCGACCATCACAGAGATGAGTTCGTCTACACTTGCTATATACAAACACGTCATCGTGTTTATAGTATGTTGTAGCAAAGAATTGTAGATAGTTTCCACAAGGTTGCACAATGGCATGTCGGATCTATTGTCAAGTGTGAGATCTTGAGTAAACACAGCAACTGTCATTAATATGATCTTTTAGAGTAAACACTAGAGATTAAATATATCACTTTGAGGAAGAGTACTCACAAACCACATAGCACCACCCCATTGTTGATAACAGAAGTGCCAAAATGCCATCCAATTCTCTAGAGCTAGACGCCCACTTCTCGTAGCTGCACAGGAAGACATCCACCACCCACAAATTACATTGTACCAAGCTTCAGCCTAATTCCTCTTGAGTCTTTGTATTTTTAGAGATCTTGTAGAGGGCAATGTGTTGCTCTTGGAAGCCGGGAAGAATGCTTCTGGTAGTAGCTTGTTGAAGACACTTAGTCTAATAGAATAAGCAAGTCCCTTCTTTATTCTCCATGGGCTTATCCTTGTCGCCGTTGGCAGGCTACCAAAAATTTGTCGAACGACATGCCAAATTGCACCTGGATTGTAAGCCATGAACCATTTGAAGTTTGACTATTTCAAGCCATGGTTCATCATTGTATCATTTAGGTTCTCCCAAAACAAGCTTCAGCATCCTCCAATTGCATGTTGCACATTGCAATTATCATGACTCCACAATACTTACCATCGTACACCTGACATGCTATGGTCGTCAAGTCCTTCATTTGCTTTACATGATCAATCATCAGCCAACAATCTTGAAGGTCCTCCTCAATTTGCATTCGCTTAACAAGGTCAACATTTCTATTAGGAGGATTAATGGATTTTTTAAATACAAAAATCTGACTTCTAGATTGACCTGGGAACTTGGTCTTGTGGGTGAATCCAAACTTTGACGACTCATTCAGGCCCATGATGTTGTCCATTACTCCCTTTTGTGTGTTGTAAAATCTCTTGCACGTTGATACAAGATTTCTAATGTTTAAAGACAAAAGAGTATCGAATTGACCAATGACAACATCTATAGAGTCTCTTTCAAGGCTCAACAATCTAGAGTTCAAACGAATCAAGTAGTTAAAGATAATTGTCTTGCTTGGAGCCATGACAATTGCCAAGTTCGTAACCTTTGGTGTTTGTTGGATTTCCTTTGCAACGCGGTCGTGTAGGACGTCCATAACACTTTGATCAACGCCTTTCAAGATGGAATGATAATGATGATGAAGATGAATGGCCATGCAAGTGCGTGTTGGATCAATTGAAGTCACGTAATAGATACAAGCATCTCAATGAGCTAGACAGATTGAGGGAGTTTGGCAAAGCTTACATACCAATGTTGACTTCTAGGAAGGTGTTCCATTGATTGGAAAGGGGCAAAAGCAAACCCGCTCCACTCGGTTTGATTGATGCGACCTTTGTTTCTGCACTTGTGGTCACATGTCAGGTTTGAACTTTGGAGTTGTCGGTATAAGTTGACTTCCGGTACGTGAGGCTTAAATCATTTTTGTTGATTATAGTCATCGTTCGGCACCATGCCTAGCCGTCGTCCTATTTACTCATCCCATCAAGGCCTCCTTCAAACTGTGTGGAAATCTCCTCTGGTAGATGTGGCAATTCAAATATCATGCCACCGTAAAATTCTGCAGGCAAGTTCTTCACTTGGTTAAGTTCTAGACTATTATTATCAATATGTGCCAACATTGATCTAGAACCCTTTTTATTACAGGTTCTAGGGGCATGCGCAAGAATATTGTGAATAGTTCTTGAATTAGGATGGATTGAAGGCTTTCCTAAATATATAAATGGAGACATTTTTAATTTGGAAGGAGGTGGAGTAGACAAATTAGGATGGATTGACTCTTAAGACTTGAGAAGGTTACTTGACTCCACAAGGTTTGTATCTGAGACATCTTTCTCGTTAGTATGACTAAGAATGTATATGCTAGGACTTGATTGTGTGCCCAAACCATGCACGAGTATTGTATCACTAAAGCCCTGTAGAGAGGTTTTATTTTGCCTATCTTTGTCTTTCTCCCACTTCCTCTACGCGGTGGACATTGGTAGCTGTTGTTGGGCTTCCGGCTCACTCTCACTTTCCATAGCGGAACACTCTAAAAAAAATCTACCAAAATATGTGTTAACTACGCTAAGCTCTATTTCCAAAAAAACAAAAGAAAATTACTACCTTGGATTTCAAAATAATCCAAGGTAGTGATGTTAATTAATTCAAACCGTGAACAAAGGCGTTGCAATACGTCCTAGTAATGTGTGCAAATCAGGAGCCCCAATCGAAGATCACGCAATCAGCCACCTTAAAAAGACAGTTGAAGGCCACAATTTCCAATTGGAATTTGTGAGATGGGCTCGGTGCGCGCGGCCATTTATACCTGTAGGGCGGGCGCGCACGCGTCATCGGGATTAGGGGCATGCCGTATGGGGACTGGGCGTGTACGTTGGGGTCTCGCGCATATGATTTGGGGTCTCGGGTGTAGGATTGGGGGCCTCGCGCGTAGGATCAAGGGTCTCGCGTATGATCAAGGGTCTCGCGTACGATCTGGGGTCGCGCGCATGGAATCTAGGGCCGGGCGCCAGTGCGAACGGCCGAGCGCGAGCGCGAGCGGGAACGGGACGGGCGCGAGCAGGAATGGGTCTGGCACGGATGGGAACATACAAGGCGCGAGCGGAAACAGGCCTGGCGCGAGCGGGAACGGGTTAGGCGAGTACGGGAATGGGCCGAGTGCGTGCAGGAATGGGCTAGGCGCTAGCGGGAACAAGTTGGGCGCGTACAGGAACGGGTCGGACGAGTGTGAAAACTAGCTAGGCACGAGTGGGAACGGGTTGGGCGTGTACGGAAACGGGCCGGGCGCGTGGCGTCTGGGCAGGGACATGTAGACGCGCATGCGAGGCCACGGTTTATCATTTCACTATAAATGGAACAGATTCTAATCTCAATCCTATAGGCTCCTCTCGGGAAAAGCTCGTATGTGAGCGGTGAGCAGAAAAAGAGAGCAGACTTCTAAAGATTTTGCATAGACTTAATGAACAAAAGGGCCCCTTTTACCGTGGTTTACTATTATTAATTTGAAAATATTGTTTATGAACACCACATTTTGGTAAATAAATAGACATTAGAACTGACGTCATCATGAACGAAATTACAAGAATATGACGTTATCATAAACATTTTGATTTCAATGTGACGTCATCATGGACGAATAGTGGGTATAGGTGACGTCATGAATAATACATACCTCTAGATCCTAGGGTCCTTTTCATAAACTGTAAAAGAGGCCATCAAAAAGGCGGTTTAGGGTTTCAAGCTAGACTGTCAATTCAAGATTCAAGTCCTGAAGGAACTCAAAATCTGCTGATAAATTTCCCAATCCTGATTAAATCAAACATGTCTCATTGGGGCCGTGAGAATGATTGAACCAAGATTGTCAAATCTATCGCAACCAAGAAGTTCATTTCGAATTTCAATATAATCAAAGTACCATAAAATCATTCCGTGATGCCACAAACCACACAATTACAACCGTCAACACGGTTTTGAAATTGGAGTTACCGACACTTGTGGCCCGAATGATCATGTCATAAATGAATAATGATGGAAATGAGACATGCCGCACACAACCATGTGTGCCAAATGTCCCGGTACGGGGCCATGCATCAATTCAAACAAATGTAAAAGTGACCTCTACAAAAAAAAATGAGCCCATTCATTCCACATCTAAATGTTGTTGGAGTTTGAAGGAGGCACAACCACGCCGTTGGAGAGCGCGGGCTTGGAGGAAATCAAAATTAGAGGTAAGCCTTAGGATAGGAGCACAGATTTTAAGGTATTCGGGGGATGGTGGCGCCATACATTTTTAGGTGAGATCCGATTTGACCCTCTCGGTTCCGAGAGTGTCACAAGCGACTTGAGGAACAATGCGGGTAGACAGGAAGAGCTGGGCGCATCGAGTTCCTTCGCCATCACTTGCTGTACCGTAGACTGAGTGGAATTCAGTGTGTGATCTCGTGTGCAGAAGCTTGCTCGCGGTCTTCGCCATGGTGTGGTCGTCGTCGTTGCCAAGGTGTGGTGGTCGTCTTTGCCAAGGTGTGTTGGTCGTCTTTGCCAAGGTGTGTTGGTCGTCTTTGCCAAGGTGTGTTGGTCGTCTTTGCCAAGATGTGTTGGTCGTGTTTGCCATGGTGTGCTGGGGTCTGGCCAAGGTGCGCTAGTCGTTCGGCCATGGCGTGCTTTAGTTTAGGACAGATTGAGGTAATCGGGGGATGGTGGCGCCATTAATTTTTAGGTGAGGTCCGATTTGACCCTCTCGGTTCCGAGAGTGTCACTTGCGACTTAGGAAACGATGCGGGTAGACACATAGAGCTAGGCGATTTGAGTTCCTTCAAGATCACTTGATGTACTGAAGACTGAGTAGAGATCAGTGTGTGATCTCGTGTATAGAAGCTTGCTCGCTGTCTTGGCCATGGTGTGGAGGTCGTCTATGCCAAGGTGTGGTGGTCGTCTTTGCCAAGGTGTGTTGGTCGTGATTGACATGTAGTGCTGGGGTCTGGCCAAGGTGCGCTAGTCGTCCTGGCCATGGCGTGCTGGTGGTCATGGTCATAGACATGGTCAAGGTCGTAGCCATTGTGTGCTGGTTGTCTAGGCCAAGAGTTGGTGGTGGTCATGGTAGTGGTGTGCAGGTGGTCGTTGCCATGTTGTCCTGGTGGTCAAGGACATGGTGTGCAGTATGTGAGAATTAGAGTATAGATGGTGGCGGAGTCAAACGCCGCCGGGTGTGGAACCCCGACGCCTTGTACTTGAGCCAGGCTATTGTTTAGACTGGTACTAGTCCCGAGATTCTGAGATCGGATAGACATGGATTTGGTTTAAGGGACCGGTCTTTGATTGTTTTCGGATTTCTTCCTGCAATCCTTCTTGCAGACCCACTTTCTAGCATTTTTGCCCTATTGAAATTAATGACGATCTTAAAATGATTTCGGTTTTCGGTCCAGATGTGACGATGGAGCGTGAAGGACCAGCAGAGGATTTCATTCCTGGTTTGGTGGACAATGTGGTTGTGTATGGGATCTGGTCACGCATCGCACGGAGTTTATGGGATTTGACCCCAACAAGTAGAGATGCTGAGGTGCGGGTAGTGGTCCGACAATTCACGACGATGCGGATGACAAGTCGAAGGTGGTGGAGGATGGTAACTCCAACGTTAGAGGCCACTGCAGTTCGGGCCACGCACGCAATGTCCAAGGTCTATTCAGGCCGAAGTAGGCAGGGTCGCATTCTATGGGTGCCGCATTTCCGAAGGTCGATCCATCGGAACCTACTAACTTTGGCAACCATGTGGATCATACCAGAGCACTACTTTGTGCCTCATCTGATGCAGCCACCGCAACATCTATGCGGTGTTCATCTACACGCGTTAAACATGCTACTCCGCAAGTCGAGAGAGAGGATTGCACGCGATGGGCCAGCGGCAATTCTGAAGGATGGTCGAAATGTTTGGAGAGCTCTCCCACCGACCGCATTAATGGACGGATTTGACCTTGATGGACTCGTAGCGCGTCAGCCTAGGTTCCTCCTATCATAGAATTGATGTGAAATATAGGGTGTGTACAAACTGTGAACAATATTTGTATTAGAAGCCACCGATTTTGTCAAATGATGAATTGTGAACTCTTGAATATTCGATGCCGTGCATCTTCTTCAAGAACCTCTTTTTCATATCTTCAACTTCAAGATTTCACAAAAGATCCAACACACCCGCTTGATATACAACATTCTCAGTTCAAAATTCAAAATAAGAAAGTCGAATTTACAACTTCTACCTATACATTTCAACGCGCCCGAGATTGTCTTGCTCCCCCATGCCAATACAAAGTTCCAGCCATTGCGGCCACACATGTGCCGGCCATGCCCGGCCCTGGCCAGCGTGCATTACTCTTAAAAGACGGCATTAAAAAGGCCCAGCCACGTGACGCACCGCTCGACTCCGAGAGGTACGCCACAAGGCTGAGCTGCAAAGGGGCCCAGCCACATGTCATACCTCTCGGAATCGAGAGGGACGCCACGAGGTTGGGCCTCATTGCCGCCCAACAAAAAGAGACTGACCCTCTCGGAACGAGAGGGACAGTCACCACAGTTTGGGCCGCAAAGGGGCTTAGCCATGTGTTGTACCTCTCGGAAACAAGAGGTACGCCACATGGTTGGGCCTCTTTGCTGCCCAACCAATAGTGGCTGACCCACTCGTTCCGAGAAGGTCAGTCACCATAGTTTGGGCGGCAGAGGGGCCCAGCCACATGGCGTACCTCTCGTTTCCGAGAGATACACCACGTGGTTGGGCCTCTTTGTTGCCCAACCAATAGTGGCTGACCCTCTCGTTCCGAGAGGGTCAGTCACTATAGTTTGGGCGGCAAAGGGGCCCAGCCATGTGGCGTACCTCTCGTTTCCGAGAGGTACGCCATGAGGTTGGGCCCCTTAGCGGTCGAAGTCGTGGTGACAGATCCTTTCGGAACGAGATGGTCACTCACTATGAGGGGCACAACGCCATGGGTAAAATTAAAGTTGATATGATTACATGTTGACATGTTGACATGTTGACATGAAGAAGGCAAACGATTGCAAATTGGCCAATATGTAATAAAAACTACGGATGGTAATCCATCCAGCGAACATCAAACTTCAAACTTCATACACTCAGTTTAAAAGCTATAGTTTAGTCCATGAAGATCCATAAGAGGATTCAAGGATATTATCCTCTATTGCATGCACGTCTAACAACCTAAGAACAACCGGATCATCCCGCCTCCGTTTTCTCGCTACCATTGTCGAGGGCGTCTTGATAACCGCAAGTGCATTGGCCATGTCCTTAGCATAAATTGGCATTGAAGCAAACGAAGGAGTGCGGCTCATAGTATAATTCAATGTTCTGCAGTGTAACAAAAAAACAAGCCAAATGCATTGAGAAAAGTCCAGCTTGCATATTGCAAAATGTATCGATTTCCACCAATTCTACTTACTGCCTGGTAATTTTAGGACGCTTAGCTAATGGTGCGGGCACAAAGTCTAAATCGTCCAAGTCCAACTGCGCATCTGGTACTTCCTCAAGTGGTTCTTCGGGATCAGAGTTATCGTTCCCGCCTGATACTTTGTCGTCCTCAGCTTGCGAAGTAATCATTGGCTGAAAGACAACTTGGAAAACATCGGAATCAGCCTCGAGAGCGACGATGCGTCTTCCGTGATCCTTGCTGACAATTATTGAAGCGCCTGAAGTAAACATAGAGAACAAATGAGATGACGTTGAGATGTCAAATACAATGAGTACTAAAAAAATAATGACAATACGAAGAATATTAGATTCACTCACCAACTCCTGTAGTGACGTCTACAACAATGCTGTCTTCGTCAGAGGCTGACAAAATCAATGAGGAATGAAAGTGTTGTCCACACTCCTTCGCACCCGGCCATACTATGCCGTTGGTTGATGTCAGCGTCTCCTTTGTGACGAAATTCCATATCGTATCGCCTTGGAAGATGTCCATGTCCATGTCAATCAACGCCTTGTTGGTGCGGAATCGAAACTTGGACTTACGCTGGACCAAGTACGGCTGAACAGTTGACGATGCTCGGACAAGAAGAGCTACTCGGAATAGATCTGTGTGGCCTTTCACTCCAAAAGTGTTCTTCCGGTTCACTCCGAACCACTCTTGGTGGAATTGAAATCCGTATGCCACAAAGAATGACCGAATGGTCTTCTTCGTCATTCCGTTGTCATTCGCATACACAATAAACATCCCGCCATCGTCATGGAGGAACTTGTTGGCGAAGGAGAAAAGGTTCTTCATCCAAAGAGGGTCGAGGACATTCCAGGTGGGAACATGTTCGGAAACACCAGAAACAAGCAAATTGTCGGGTACCTCGGCAAGAATAAGATCAACACGCGCATGTTTTTCCACAGTTTTCCCATCCACAACACACTTCTTCCCCTCGTTGCAGGACATTGCAAACTGGGCGATATCTTGCCAGACACCCTTGCAAATTGGCGAGTTAAGAATTAATTCAACCGGTCCATGCGACATACCTTCAACTGGCGATGTCGGGACAAGCAGACTGGGCGTGGGGTCAGTCAGTGGTTGGGAATGTGACAGCTGAACCAATTGAGAATGTTGTCTTGCCAGTGAAGTACCATACGCCGGTGACTGACGTGGAGGATTCTGTCTTGTTGTCCGGTGAACCACATGAAATTGCGAAGGAGGCTCCTGATCAATGACCTCCGTCGTGGTATCACGATCATCCTCAGAGTTTCGTTCCACCTGCGCCCTTGCGACTATGGCCTCCAGATTTGCACGTTCATCTGCTGGTTGCTCAGACGCATCTGCCCCAGTATCGTCCTGGACGTCTTCATTATCTTCAGCATCATCTTCAACCACCTCCTCCTCGCCTATTCTTGCCTCGGCCTCCTTTGCACCTATCAATTCGGCTTTCCGTCTGTCTCGCCGCTCCTTCGCCTTCTTATTGGCTTGAATGCGCTTGGAATTCGGACTCAGCGGAGGACCACGTCCTTTCTTGATAGTCTTCTGCGCTACAGAAGGTGCAACTTCTTCAACCAAACCAGGCGCCATCAAGGGCCCGCAGGCATCCTTAATTGACTGCTCAGTGTCGTAATAGAAGTTTCTGTTGCACTCCATGTACCAGCAACACTCAATCAAATGCGGGAGGGGATACACTTTCCTTTGATAGGGCGAATACATGCAGGTCGAAGAAGACGACGGGTAAGCTGATTCCATCCAATCGGGAAGCTCCACGATAGCCCCTTTCGAAAAGAGCTCGTGCCTAATGTAGCGGTACATGAACCGCTTTGCTATTTCTCGCTTGGGCTTGAAGTCTTCCCACTTTGTCAGCCTAGTGAATGGCGTCTTCCCACTAAAGACTCCGTTGAACGCGTGACTCCAAAGCCGCGACTTCCAGATCTCCAAATATGTTCTCCACTTGAGAGGCTTGTCGTCAACCTCCCAATTCACGTCAAGGCCCTCTAACTCAGCGTCCATGTCATTTGCAATTTCCTCCTCAATCTAATTGACAGTCAACGTCAGAATGGAGGAGAAATATCAAAAACAGAAACTCACAATTATGGGATGATAGAATCTCACCAATGCGTAGAACACCGCTCGGTTGAGAAACAGCTTAAGATCAGCCTCCGAACAAGGGTAGAGAGGAAAATGCTTCTCGTTCCTTTGGAACTCTGACGAATTCCAAATCTTCAACCAATCAATTTTATACTTAGACGGCACATGAGTGGTTGCAATAAGCTGAAGCTTCTCAAGACCCATCTCAACTCTTGCCCCAATGCGTCTACTGTAATGAAGGCGGATCTGAAACAGCAAACATTAAGGTGTGTCAATTATCAATCGCAATCCCCCACGTAAGTAGAAAGGACTCGATGTAGTGCCCCCCATTGCGGCCAAACTTCAGATAATGACCTTCTAGAAACGAGAGGATGGCATACTTGGACTTGGGCCGCAAAGCGGCCAAACTCATTGATGTCTGAATCGACAACGACGGGGACAACATGTGATGCACCCTATTGCGGCCCAACTCTAGAGCTGGCCACTCTCGGCACGAGAAGGTGACTCCCAAGCAGTTTGGCCGCAACAAGTCCGAATACTTCAAGTGACTGACTACTCCGAAATTCAAAAAATAATCTTCATTCAATCAGTTTCAAGCAAGACTCGAACGAAACTGACGTACAATTGAGTCACAAACAACTATGTTTGCGGCCCAACTCCTGGAGATGACCTTCTTGTGCCGAGAGGGTCATTTCTCAGAGTTGAGCCGCAGTGGGGCTCAACCTCATTGTGACCGCCTCGTTGCCGAGAGGGTCACAATGGAGTTGAGCCCCACTACGGCCCAACTCCGAGAGATGACCCTCTCGGCACGAGAGCGTCATCTCCAGGAGTTGAGCCGCAATAGGGCCCAACTCCATGGCGTCTATCTCGGCAACAAGAAGGGCTCCAAGGGGCTGGGCCCTATTGCGGCTCAACTCCTCGAGATGACGCTCTCGTGCCAAGAGGGTCATCTCTCGGAGTTGGGCCGCAATGGGGCTAAACTCCATTGTGACCCTTTCAGCAACGAGACGGTCACAATGGGGTTGAGCCCCACTGCAGCTCAACTCTGAGAACCCGAGAGGGACGCCATGGGGTTGGGCCCTCTGAGAATTGACGATTGAGGTTGGGCCTCAATAGGGCCAAACCCCATGGCGTCCCTCTCGGCAACGAGATGGGCTCCATGGGGTTGGGCCCTATTGCGGCCCAACCCCTGGAGATGACTCTCTCGGCACGAGAGGGTCATCTCTCGGAGTTGAGCCGCAGTAGGGCTCAACCCCATTGTGACCGTCTCGTTGCCGAGAAGGTCACAATGGAGTTTAGCCCCATTGCGGCCCAACTCCGAGAGATGACCCTCTCGTGCCGAGATCGTCATGCACAGAGGTTGGGCCGCAATGGGGCTCAATACCATTGTGACCCTCTCGGCAACGAGACGGTCACAATGGAATTAAGCGCTATTGCGGCCTAATCTCGAGGCATGATCCTCTCGGCACGAGAGGGTGGTCTCCTTGAGTTCAGCAGCTTGGAAGCTACAACTGATTTGGTCCCATACAAATCCAACCGCGTAATCCAGAGCCTGATCTAAGGTGGAATAGATGTGGAAGGCGAGAAAATACCTGGTCAAGAAACTCGGGGCCATTTGCTGGGTTTGCGACACTTGCAAGTTTTCCGAACTTTTGTCTCAGCTTCTCTCTTTTGGCGACCATTGCAACCTCCACATGCTGCCGCAAATTTGCACATGTTTGCTCTTCGGCTGTTGTATGAAATGTGAACGCAACTCTCTCGTCCCTTGTCGCCTCGTATATCTCATTCTGCATTATTAGAAACGAGAAATACATATCATTTCAATCAAGACTTCTGATTCAAAACATCAAGCAGATGTTATTTGGAATCTTACCTGGAATAATATCTTCACCATTTGGGATGCAGGAATTGGATACCATGATCCAGAGCCCTTTTCGAGGCACTGCTTGTGCTTGGCCTCAGGAATCAAGTCTGCAAAATACTGCAACGGCCTTTGTCCAAATATGCTTACTTGGTCCAATAAGTGCATTGTAATTGTTTTTACATGTGATCTCTCGTTGGCGCTAGAAAGACACACCCTAATCAGCTTAGACAACGTTATAGAGAAAACGGGAAGTCAAGAGAGAATTCATGAAGTACCTGTTAACGGCCTGCATCGCGGCCATGATTTTTGGATAGCTACTTGCAGTGATGTCAAGCACAGTGCATTCAGGCCGACCATGAATCATGTGGAAAGCTTGGTCACCTGCCTTACTTGTGTTCATAACTTCCATCCAAGCTTCGTGTCGGTGATTTCCATCGTAAATGAAAAACATCTTGCCAGAGAGCTCCATTAGGTCCGGGTCTCGTACCAATGTTCTCTCGAACTCTTCGTTGACAATGTTCCACTCTCGCGACCAATTACTCTTCAAGCTGCTTGTGACCGCAGCCTCCTCCCCGTTCCGTCCAGTCGCGGCGACGTAGAACACTACACTGTCTGGACAAATTCCGTGCTGGAATTCACCCATGAGCCGCAACTTGTCGTTGTCGTGAACTACTCGGAGCTCCTGCATTGGCAACATTCTACACAAAGGAATTCGCAGCCGGGAAAACTTCTCAAAAGGGTTTTGCCGCATCATATGAATGGCGGCGAAAGCATCCGGGTTGTACGCCAGTCCCATTCGTTTCTCAACTTCTTTGATGTCAACGTCAAGATCGTTTCCGAGTAGACCAACGTCTTCGTCCGGTGATGTTTCCCTCTTCCGACCCCTTCCTTTCTTCCGTTCGGTTCCTTCCTCCGATCCTTCAGTTGCTTCTGTTCTGTTCCCCTCCTCGTTAAGATGAATGAGGGCTCCTGCTGCGTCCGCTCTTCTTTCCTAGTTCTCGTCCGCATCATCATCCTCCTCACTGCTCGAAACGTCAACAACGTCGTCCGCATCATCGTCCTCCGAGTCTTCTTCGGCCGCATCATCTGGACAATCCTCTTGGTTAGCGGTCATCTTACCTTTCCCCGTTCTTTCCAATTCGTCCTTGTCCACGTCTTCATCTTCGGACTCCGTTACAGCGGGCAGCTTCTACGCATCGCCTTTGTCGCTGGCAATATCGACAACATCAACTGACCCCGCCGCATCTCCAATCTGACTAGGGTTGTCATCTTCGTCATCGGCTGGCGGGGTCTGCTCCGCCCTATCGAGTCTCATCTTCTAAGAAAACCCACAACAAGTTAGCACAAAACTCTAAACCTCAAAGAACCCAAAACCCTAACCGGACCTCAATTTCAGTTCTATGGACGTTAGAATCTTACCTTCAACCTTCTGAATACAATGGCCTCCGCTTTCTCACTGTCAGTCAACCCCTCTCTTTTGCTACCCTTTCTAGCCATTCTTACTTTCCTTCCTCTACGCTTCTTTCTAGATACAGTCGAGACTAGAGGTTTCCCAATCAGCGATTCCCTCGCGTGCACCTCAGCCTCTTCTACCTCCATCGCTCTCTTCTTCCCTCCTTTCCTCCCCATTAGAGCGCACCCTCAGTCGTCAACGCAATCTCTACCCAACGCACTACCAACAGAAGGCTCGAACATACAAAATTAAGCGGAAGAAGAGGTCGCCGCCAAAACCTAAACCTCCATATTTGTAGTGGCCACGGATGAATGATTAGAGCATTGAGTGCTCCGCATTTCATCATTATTGGTCTACTAAGAAATCGGATGAAAAGTACATCATAGACATGCACGTGTCTAGGTGCCGATTGACTATGGCTTTCGAGTACTCTAACTTGTGTGATGTCAAATTCAGAAATGGCGCACTACTACCCACAATGAGTACTGATGACGTACGGGGCCGTAAGAGTGAGTAGGATGTCTCATTCAAGCACTATCATAGTAATTGGACTTGGACCGGTCACTACATTCCTCATTATGAACCGCAAGTGGCCGTAATTTGAAATGACACCTTGAGAACAAATGATGGAGAAGTACCACTTCATGGAATAGCCCCCACTCATCACTTTAACCAGTCATGGCCGTCAACGTGAGCCATTTCAAGTTTGATGTGGACTCATCACTCATCATGGTCATCGCACATCACACATCATGCCAACCTCTTCCTTCGGCTAATTAACTTCATATCTTGGTCATTCCCATGACTGCCCTCATTATTCACCATACTTGCTAATTTACATCATTCAAGAAGGAAGTTTCTACTGAATATTTCTTCGACTGCCAGCATGTTCGGATTAGCAACTACTCAGATCACAGATCATTACCTGCGTCTCTTCTACTCGATTCAAATCAATTGAGACTTGCATTTTGTCGTCAACTGGTGCGGATTTCTTTCTCGACGTCTCCGTCTGAACAGGTAGTCTAGCAAACTCGCTAGCCAGGCTCCTCGTTGTCCCCGCCATCCTTCTCGACCTCGTGCTCCTTCTTGGCTCTTGCACTTGCGTTGTCTCCCCCTCTCCTTCTTGAAGTGAAGCTGTAGTGGCCCTCTTCTCAAGTTGGGCTCGCGTCCTCTTGTTTCTGTCAGCCTCTTCTGTCGCCAACTTGCTAACCTCTCCAACCCTAGTAGCCCCCTGCACCGTCTCCCGTTGCATCCGTGACCGCGCTCTCTGTCTCTGTGTCGAGAAAATTGGCTTCACCTTCTTACGCTTATTCTGCATCTGTTCTAACATAACACACATCACCCACTCTAAAACATAATTCAAGAACGACACGGCCTTTCGGCGGTTATACCCCATCCAATGTTAGGGTTTCTATTCATTAGAATGGCGCTCCGTTGGGAACACCGTTCCCACTATGGCGGCCGCCCCCTTCTTCCTGCTCCATTTGATGTAGATTGATGTGTCCACAGTCCAGTAGGGGTCATCCACGAAAATTCTAAAATTCTTGTTGCCTCTATTTCGTACAAAACACTCTTACCTGTACTAAACAGTTATAACAAGACATGATCCGAAGTACCTGCGATATTAATGACAACCGTCAGACGTCTTGCATTAGAATGTATGCATTTCCCAAAATTGTATTTAAAGTTCTCCCTAATTTTACGCGTGCGCCGTTCTCTACAACCACTTTCTATTAATTTAATCTTGTCACGACATTGCCATGATCAGTATTTTAGCCAACCATTTTCGCTTCCATCACAAACACGCACCCCTCGTCTTCCCTCGTCATGGCTTCTTCTTTTCAAGCTCTAGCGTCTTCACTTGTTTTTCTTCGTGCCAATGGCGTAGGCGTGCCACTTACTTGTTGTTTAGATTGTGACGGCGTTGCATCGGTGACTTCCTTGTTATTGAGTCTCAGATTCTCATTCTTGCAGGACAACATCTACATTGAGGAAGAAGTCTACGACGAGGTCACCTCGGAGCTCACTCATACTATCGCTATGTAGCACGTTGTGGACGTGGATTCGCAGAAAGTGTGGAAACTTACCCCAGGACAATACCGGGTATATGGACTCTTAGGTTCTACAATCTCTATCCCAACCTATGTCCATACTGCTCATCGATCCTCGTCATGCAGCATGCACACTCCACTCCCAGCTGGAGTTAGGGTCAAGGTAGAACCTAGTACGGAGAGCGTAGTAATCCTTTCCTCGGATGATGAGTCTCCCTCTGAGACAAGTTGTCAGCCAAAGTTTTCTACCCCATCGTCTTGTCCCCCTCCGATTACCACTCCCATGTCGTGCCCACCTAGGACTACCACACCGACGTCGTATCCTCCTACATCTCGTACACCAGTGTCATGCCCTCCTGATCGTTCAATCGGCTCTTCTGTACTAAGTATACTTTCCTGCTTGCGACAGCTGCGTCAACGTCCGGGTTGTAACAATCCATTGAAACTTTTAGATTACGATAGAATGCGCCATGTGAAAGTAGACTATCTTCCTCACCAATATAATGGTGATGTTATTTTTGAGCTTCCCCCGACGCAATCGTCAGCGTCATCTACTCAAGCAAAGTTCATGCATGGAATGGACAAAAGATACGATGGACACGTGTGGACGAAGACTATCACAATGAATATCATCAATGACCACGGACTACATTTCCGGACTTCCAAGTGTGTCGGGCATCTACGATGCGACAATTGTGATTGTGAATTCCTGCAAAGAGACCATCGAACGGCACCGTTTAATGCTACAGAATTCGAAGGAGTTACGCCGCATCCATTCACTTCAGGTCAGGTACCTCCCCTGGGCTCGACATTGGTTTGCAAAATCTGTCGCATGCCTCCCTCATGTCTTGCATCATGCCCTGCTATAGTTTATTATGTTTCGAGCAAGCACAATATTACACGTGCTTGTATTCATCTAGGGTCACACAACCATCCCATAAGTGTAGGGGATTATCGGGATGTCAAGGAGCGTATCAACTCCTTAATTAGTGATCAGATTCAAAGAACCCCTCTTGCCACTAAAAGTTCCATAGTTTTAGAGGCAAGTAAGGACCTCGTGGGAGAGTTCTTGTTGCGCGAAGAGGATGATCCCAAGAAATTGCTCAGTTTTGAGGAGTTAGTTCCAATGTTAGATAAGTGCAAGGACATGGGATCTCCAAGTATTCGTAACAAAGTGGTCTCATTTTGATACCTTAAGAAGTATGGCGTATTAGACAGCATCACGAGGTTACGTGGACTTAGCAATTGGGCATTTGTTAAGAAAAACATGTTTCCAGGTCAAGGTGATGATTCCGAAAAGGTATTTGTGTTCAAGATGTCAGAAGTTGGACCGGGTTCTGGCGTGGATTTGGTGAAGCGTATGCAAAAAGGTGGTGACCTGGAACACGCCTGGTTGATGTTTGATCACGTTAAACGTGTGAAGCAGTGGACAACTATGGCATGCCATGTGTATGACGCCATTTACTGTCGTGTCATGAGCATTGCATGCTGTGATATGCAATCGGAGGATGCGGAAGCGCAGATGGTATTTTGGAAAAATTTGAATGTTGTGATGGCTCGACATGGACTTCCGTCACCTCAATTCAAAGGATTCATGGCGGACAGTGCCCAAGCTAATTGGAACGTTGTTCGAATTTTTTATGGTAGCGGCAACAAGGACAAAGTGATGGTGGATAGAGAGCGCACGTGCCAATTCCACTGGGCACAATCGATGGTGAAGCATTCGGACAAGTACATCACGGAAGGACCTTTACGAGAGCAACACAAGGCATTGTGCCACCAATACATGAAGGCAAGCACAATGGAAGAGGCTGATAGATTATACCAATCTATTCGTACATGGTGGGCTTTGTCGGGAGCAGTCTCGGAAAGCGGGTTTCAGCACCTTGATTTATGGTTAGCATTTTGGCACTTCCGTTATCGACAGTTGGGTGGATTCATGACTCAGGTATTTATTCATTGTTTATGTACCATTTTGCCTCTTTCATTTACAATCCTCCTAGTAAACGTGCTTGTTTGTATATAGAGCATGTCTGAAGATGAACTCATGGAAATGCCCTCGTGTAACCTTGCTGAATCCATCCACAACAAGTGGAAGCAAGCTTCGGGCAGAAACGGTGGAGATTTATACATCGCAATCGTAGACGATTATGTTCGGGCCTTTCTTCAGGTGGTTAATTGTTATCAGTTTCTCAAAGGTAGTGTTGGAGGGACAGGTCCGAGCAAAGAAGAGTTGAAGCTTCGTGCTGCCGAACGAAGAGCCCAAAAGACGGGTGATCCACGCGTTCTAGGTGATTCTATGATGGATATGCCGGGGGCAGATGAATTCTGCACGCGTGATTCTTATATGCAAGGCGAGGAGGTGTTTGGCACACACAAGCGCAAAACAAATGTACCTCTTGGAACCGATGGTGAATCACATCGTCCCGATAGGGTAAACTATTCTCATCCTCGGTATTCCTCTAGACGACTTCGGTCATCATCATTTCCTTTGCCCATTATTGACAAAGGCCATGGTGTTTCATATGAGGAGGTTACACCATCACAACCATCGCATCCAATTCCAGCTGCGTCTCTAGTGTGCAGGGTTGGAATTCGCCCTGTTACGGAAGTTCAAGAGTCTCATGCCATTCTAACCGAGTGGCATATTGCTTGTGTGCTGGCGAACTCAGCTAAGAAGTGTTGGACGCAACGTGGGGGAATTAGAAAGAAATGCACGGAGAGGATTGTGAGACGAGGAAAGCCAACTCCTGCACCTACCTACACTGGCAAATTCGAATGTAGAGCAAAGAACACCTACAAAGACACTGACTTTTACTTCTACAACGATGACATCGACCGTTGTATGAGTGGTCTAAGACACCCATGGGTCTGCGGGAAAAAGCCTCCTATCCCAGAAGTTTGGCCTGTTATGATTGGCACAAACCTCACTCATAGTGAGATTGTGGACTTACAACTAGCCGGATTTCAACTCCCTCCAGAAGGAACAAATATCCCCGAGACGCCTGTTCTCAACAGGTAGACCACCATTGAACCTAAATTCTGTTTTTGTCTCCGGTCATCTTGACAAGTATCCTGCGAAAAGGAGTCGGAAGAATTTGAAGCGTTCTTCCCCTATGCCCAATACGAATCAAAGACGGTCAATGGGATCAGCCGAACTCCTCACCGCATCTATTACTTCCGTGCGCATGGTTCCACATCCTGGCTTTGAATGCATCATCACACTCATCTCAGGTACCCTCCCTCATGAGACATCGTATACACTAACGGTGAGCGCGTTTCCCCATTGTACATGCCCAGCCTTTACGAAGACCATGAACGAATTTCGTGGACGGAGTCCGTTCACATATTGCAAGCATTTGTACTACATATTCTTGAAGATTTGTAAACTTCAACCCAACGTCCACTTCTTCATTCATGCACCCACCTTCAGCTTCAACGAGGTGAAACTTGTTCTTGAAAGTGGCATTCTCGCACATTCTTGAATTTAGAATTGAATACCTACTTTTCTTATTTTTGTAAGGCATACCCTCTTGCTTCCGAGAGGGTACATGATCCTCTTTTTCAAATACATTGTACTCAAACTATTTTAAGGGCAGAAGATCAAGAATTGTCTGTTATACTTTATGATAATCTACTATGTCATTTTCACACTACATGAGACCTATTATTAGAAATGTACTTGCATATTTTCATCCATTGCGTGCTCCAAATTTAATAGTTTTCCATGATTGGAAGATATGTAGCCTCCCGGTTCCGAGAAGGTACATCCGCAACGCGGTTATCAGTATTTAATGAACAACTATTTTTAGATGTGTACCGTCTCGGAAACGAGAGGGTACATGATCGTATTTGTACCCCAATCAAAATTGCAACTATACTAAATGCGTACCATCTAGGGTCCGAAAGGGTATTTCATTATGGTTTCCCCACTTTGCAGGATCCTATTTAAGAAATATACCCTCTCGTTTCCGAGACGGTACTTGGTCATTTTTATTTGGAGATACAACTGGAGAAAGAGAAGAAATAGAAAAAGAAATAAAAATGAAGAAGAGAAGTAGGAAAAAAATGGGAGGAAGATGACGAAGAAGAAGAAATAAAAATGAAGAAGAGAAGTAGGGAAAAAATGGGAGGAAGAAGAGGAAGAAGAAGAAGAAGAAAAAAAAGTAGTCATGTATGCCTACAAAAATAAACATTTAAGGCAAAGAGGGGAGGATGTACTTGAAACTCCAGAAATCCTAGCGAAAATGGTTCCACGGTCTTGGGTCCCAAAAATTACCTTTTTTAGAATATGACCAAAACATCTTTAAAATAATTCGAATATGCTTAAAATATTCGAATATGCCACGAATATTCTCAACATTTTTTAATATTCTCTGCTCTCTACGGCAGAATTTTCTGCTCACCGCTCTCCGCTCACCGCTCACCGCTCACATACAAGACACCTCCGGAGGTGACCCTAGCTACCAACTTCCAGACGAATCCATAGATGTCATAAGAATGGCTCTGGAAGGTTTTTGATTATGCCAAACACATGTTTGGGTTAGTTCTTTTGATTTGCTCTGGTTTCTATACGTGTAGGAACCACAAGTTATGTCAGTTATGCAATTAGCGAATCCAAGTGTAGCTCATTCTAGTATATTCTAGACTGTGCAACAATACTTTATATCATGTGTTTCATATGTTCGCCCCATGTATGTGCTATATGTTTATTCTTTAGGTAAGATTCATACACCTATAGTATGTTTTGATACATTGACAGTATAGGTACTATCTCTATTATTTAGTCAGTATACTTGATAGTATATTTGATATACTTATTGATCATTCCACAGCTCTGGTATACTATAGACATAAAATGTATAATTGAAGGTAATTGTTCTTTCCCATGATAACAAAGTCCTTTCTACTTGGTAAGACATTTGTCCTTGCTTTACATGTTAGCTACATTTCCAAAATTTGATATCAGTAAGTGAAGAAAATATTGTGCACAGGAAGTTTTGGAAATGGAAAGGGCGCCGTATTTACTATATTATCATTTTGTGCATGTACACCACCATGTTCTATCTCGTACAATTCATTACCCGTTGGCTATGCAAGCAAGATATGAACAAGTACCTCGAGGGCAACCCAAAACATCCCTAAGCACACAGTACACCATAGCATATAGTCATTGTCTTACAAATACAGGGGAAAAAGCTATATGCAATGGCAGTAGCTGTCAAACAACATTGAGCTGCATTAAATTGGTCACTTTTTCTTCTGTTGCCAACTTCTTCGGTCACGACAGTCCTTGCTTCCACATATGCAACGAAAGCTTGGAACTTTGTTAGTAGTGTCTTCAAAATCGATACCATAGTCCCAGGTGAGCTCCTCCCTGGCCAACACATTCTTACTGGTGAAGAATGCCACCTGGTTTTAAACCATAGTTGAGTATGTTAATTTCAAGAATAGAGCAAGACTTGCTTGGGCTTTGATGTACACCATGACCCAAGTATACAAGGCAAATGTCATTCACAATGACATCGCTCCCACAAACGTGCTTCTCCACTTTCCTCCAGAGAAACCAGGGTCCGTCTTCATTGGCGTTTGTGATTGGGGAATTGCGAGCCGAGTATCACACGAAGAGCCATCAAAATATGGATTCCGGACTGAGACGGAGCTTGACAGTCAACGCCGTAGACGACATTGGGTAGCTCTAGAGTTGTCTTACAAATTCGGCCCACAAGATTCGGAAACGGCATTGGATGTGATGCAGCAGCAACACCAATACACCCAGCTCGCCGATTCGTACTCCGTTGGGTGGATGGCTAGAGCAATTTGGGAGAAAGAATCTGACTCAGCATTCTTCAAATCAACCGTCAACTATGCAGCTTTTCAAGTGAAGATCGAGAAGTTACTGGAGCGAGATCCAATCAAACGTCCAACACTCTCCAAAGTGGTTGACGAGCTAATAGCTAATCCATTCAACTTTGAAGTTCTGGATTCTTTCTTCGACTATGAGATATAACAATTTTAACTTAGCGTATTGATAGTGAAGGCAAATTATTGATCATTTTGCAATATGTACTAGCATTGTAATGTAACGGTGTGTTTTGCCCTTCTCGTGATAAATAAAATATTAACATTTTTCATACACATTGCGACATGAAGCTCATGCATGTTAAGCAGTGAGAGAGCGCGCTCGACCCCAGAATTCAATACCCGTACGCACGCGCCCCCATACACCACGCGCACAGCCCAACCCCCTCCACGAACGTGCACACCACCCCACGAACGCGCGCAACCCCTCTACGAACGTGCCCAACCTCTAGCTCGTGCGTGCGACCTTGGTCGGACGCGCCAGCCCCTCCAAGTATGCGCTTGGTCCTTCACCGCGCGCGCCCGATCCCTCCATGTATGCGCAAAGCCCGTCATGGTACGCACGCGGTCCTCTTTGTATGCGCCTGACCCATTACGGTATGCGCCCGGCCGACCCCTGTATGCGCTCGACCCCTTTAGTACGCGCCCGACCCATCTCCGTAAGTGTCGAAACCCAGTTTTTATGGAATTAAGGTCTTAGTGTAAGTAAAGGGCAAATGGGCGGTGATTTTTTGGAAATAGGAAACATCCCCATTACAAATAGATAGTTTTACTGAAAACTATTACAAGCACTTGTAGCCTATAACTAAAAACCCTAAAATCACTAAGAAAGAATCCACGCATCTCTGGCCCGATTCCGGTCTCGGCATTATGGATCATGGAACGAGGATCGGGATCTAACGGTCAGAACCGTCCCCGGGTTTAACGGCCATAACCAGCCGCGGGTTCGGATTAAGGTAATGATTACCGGACCGGGAATAAATAGTTAATTCCAGGGTTCTTCGTCTCATCTATTTTAGTGATCTCCAGGGTTGTTTAGCGGTAGGTGAACGATTGTGTGCGGCTGAGGGTGGTGAGAGTGAGCTTGGTGAGTCGGTAGTGCCACTTTGGGGGTTAGGGTTTGAGTGCGGATTTCTCCGCGGATCCGTTAGGAAGAGTTTGGATTCGTATCCAGGGAGAGGGTAGTTGCGATGACGTTGAAGAAGGCGACCAGCAACAGGGCGCCAACCGAATCGATCGTGAACCTCCAGAATGTGGTTCAGGTGGTTCCCGAATCCGAGAGTGACCGGAAGGTGTTGGCTGCGGACTTGAAGAGGATGGGATGCTTCGGGTTTTGGGAGCAGCCATGGGATTTCAGGGACGACGCCATGGTCCGGGAGCTGCTGGATGGGGTCTCCAACGAATTCGACGGCACAATCCGCGGGAAGCCGGAGTAGTGGACTTCAACAATGTGGAGCGAAGTCTACAGATTCTCGACCCACGGAGAAGGTATGTGCTCACACCGGGAATGCTTTGTCGATGGGAAGTTTGCGCGGAAGGCGGATCCGAAGGACGGCTTGATGGTGGCGGACTGCAAGGACCCGAGGGCGAGAAGGGTGTTTGAGTTCCTGCTCCCGATCATGTATCCGGATCGGCCATCGAAGACGACCACGACCCTCCCCAACACGATCTGGGGAGCTTACACGGGCGAGCGGAAGGTGGTGTGGGGAACCATCGTGCGAGAACTGGTAAGCAAGTTCTTGACCGGATTGGGGAAGGTACGACCAACCCCAATCTCTCCATTCTTGTACCATCTATATGAACACGAGGATTTGTTGCGCGACAACAAGAAGACCGCCTACGAGACGGCCAAGGTGTTGGCAAGCCACGGTTGGGAAGACACAAAATCGGATGCAGAATCCGAGCATACACCAGATTTGGACTCGGATTCGGATGCGGATTCCGACGACGACGACGACCTGCCAGCGACAATTAGTCCAAGGAAGAAGAGGAAGTAGACGGAAAGGAGCAACACGACACCACCCATCCGCCGGAAGGAGGTCAGCAAGGAAAAGGAAGAGGAGGATCCTTTCGACATGATCACGGAAGGATACAAGAAGGCGAAGGAGACTTACGAGCGGATCGAGGTCATCTTGGCTGAGGCGTGCCGGATTGCGGGAGACGTGGGAGCTGACGAGCTTTGCGGACACCCGGAGCGGAACCTGCAACCCCGGAACGTACAGGAGCTGGAGGCTCGATTCGTCTCCATGGAAAATAGGAACCGGAAGATGAAGACGTCTCTGAGCTAGAAGGAGACGGAGCTGACCGCAGCGATGGATAAGGCCAATGATTTTGCACTCGCTTTTACCCGAGTGACAGAGTTTGTGCAGCAGCCAGGAGACGTGTTGTTGAAGGCGAAGCAGTTCGACGCTGGATTCGATGAGGCCCGGAAGTTGGACGGCCTGGTGGCGAAGAAGCTCATCGGAGTTTTGGTGGAGTACCACTCCAAAATGGAGAAGGTGCTGGAAGAGTGCCGGAAGATTCACACAGGGATCTTCCGGGATGTTGGGAAAGGTAAGCATAAGGTGTCTCCGGATACCAAACCAACGGAGGCACTTCCGGTAGTGCTGGCGATTTCGGATCCGGAAGCCAGATTTTGAACCCCAGGCCCGGAATCCAAGAAGCAGAAGGACGTGCTTCCACCGATGTCTTAGTTGAAGACAAAGGTTCGGCAGGGGAAGATAAGTAAGGTGGAGATCGACACACCGGATTTGCGAGTCTCCAAGAGGCGGACTCTGTCCGTTTCCGAGAAGGAAACCCCTATGGGTACGACCAGGTCAGCTTTGCGGACCATCACTCGGGAGGCGGAGAAGAGGACCCCTACGAGCCAGCGGATCAAAGTACAGAAGCCGGAGGACAAGATTGAAGAGGAGGAACCGGCCACAAGTTGGGACATCATCGATAAGACTCTCAGAATCTTTAGAGGGAGACGAAGGTCAGGACCAAGAAGACAAGGAGTAGGATGGCTCCCCTGCTTTGTGCCCAAGAAACTAGCCGTAGAAGGTTAGGAGTCTAGAAATAGAGTTAAACGGTCACAGAGGTGACCCGGTTATTAGGGTTTTAAAGGATCTGGAACATGTTCCGGAAAAGGGTGGATCGGATCCGTAACTTTTGGATATGGTCGGGATTAGTTAGGAAGTGGCGGACAAGTGTCAGTACCCGTTTTGATTGTAGGTTCTTGGATTTTGTGTTTTGACTTCCGAAGGGAGGGTATTTAGTTGTTAGTTTCAAGGCGGTTAGGGTCTTGCTAGTTGACCTAATCGTAAGAGCGGGGAAGATTACGGACCAGGGCAACTTAGGATTTTGGTGTGTAGGTCGGACGCCTTGCGAGGCCGCCGCTGCAGCTAGAATCCGATTCCCGTTATCTTAGTGTTAGGAAGGGGGTTTGCAAGCACCCAACTATGGGGCATTGTTTCCTAAGGTTGTATGAGATGCGATGCCCACTTCTAATGTTAAGTTTGTGTCTTTCTATCATGACACCTATCTATCTTTGTTTGTGTGAGCTCCAAAGTGGTCCTTGTCACGGACGTACCCCATTCCGAATGGTTTTGTAACCTTCGTGAAGCATGAAGAGGGTGGAGAGGAAAAGGTGAGGGATCCAGGTTTCTACCGGATTCCGCGAAAGGGTTAGAAACCGTAACTGGTCGTAACCAGATCCGGATATTCTGGGATTCTTGTCGTTGTAGTAAGCGGAGGGTTGGAATACCTCTTGCATGACCGGCTGCCGGGTTAAACTCCGGTAGTTGTGAGGAGGTAGACACCACCCTGGTGCGTGTGTTTGTCATGTGTAGAGGATGTTAGGATTGATAGTGGAGTCTTTCACCACTCTAATCTACGAGGGGAGAGTTTTGCACACCGTCCCTCTCAGAACAGGACGCGTCCTCCGATAGCTAATGTCATGAGGGAAAACTAGAGCTAATTACTGGTGTGTGTGGTTTGATATTCCCGGATCCGGATTCAAAACCGGAAACGGGAAAGTAAGGAAAGGCAATCTGGATAACCGGAAAGGTGAAATAACCGGATTGGGCCTGATTGGATAAGAAGAATAAGGAGAAGTTTAGGAAGGAGTCATAACCGGATTGTCCTAATCTAGCAAACTTCACTTGAATCCCTGGAACGATACACGAGTCACTCTTGGGATGTTTTGCTCACTTAAAACACTCAAGGGGATGCACTTGCAACAACCGTGTTCCGACACGCGCCGACCGCCTTGTGTGCACGCGTGCGACCCTTTTGCCGGCTTGTTAGCCACGTAGTCGCCTTTGTAGCAGTGGATAAATTGACTTACCTCAAGTCATGGTCAAACCAAGGTTGACCCTTATCAAACGGACAACAGCCTCTACCGAGCGGACAACCGGAGGGACGGACTCTACCGGACGGACGGACGGCCGAACAACTCATAGCAGTGCGAGGTGTTAGTGTCGATCGAAGGCAATTTTGTGAGCACGATCAGAAGCATCGTGATCACGAGCAACAAGATTAGAAGCACCACGGCCAAGAGCAGCATTGAAAGGTTCAAGGGGAGCACAAGCAACACCGGTAGCGCCATTGTCACCAACGGAACCTTCACGGCGGGTGTTTGACCGTTGTAAGGGAGCGAGGAAGCGAGTAAATTTTCTGAGCAAGCCACTGCAGCTAACGGGTGCATCCAACGGGTGCAACCTCAGTGCTAACCAACGGGTGCCTCGACGCTCTGATTCATAAAGACAAAGGTAGTTACAGCTTTCATTCTTATTCCTTAGCTTTTTCTTGCATGCCTGAAGATTTTTAGAACCAAAACAACGTCCTAAACCTAAGTTATCTCCCCCGTTCATTATTTTTTCACTTTGGGATAGAATTCCTCAAATGAATATCAATCCGCTTATACTAGTTACGTAATTAATCATGTAACTAATCAATAATGACTAATTCCAACATGGATTTTTATGATTTCAGCTAGCGCACTGTTTTGGACGCGGCACGATGTTCGGAACCGCCTTAGACAATCCCGCCAAGTGAGATTTCATGCTCTGAACGATCTCTGCTGTGATACACACAAATCAAGCTCAATGATGATATATTACGAATAATATGAACTACACTTAGTTATATTATGCATTGCGATTCAGGGTGTTGTAGATAGAAATATCTATGTATCCCTCCTTATCGAGAGAAAGGTTTCCAAAGTACTTGGTGGATCAGTGGATATAGTTATATCTCCTTGACGTTTATGGTTTTAGATGATAGGAATATATTCCTATCTACTTGTTCATTGTAGGAATGAGCAGAATATAGTAGGTCGGAATATATTCCTATCTCTAAAAATCAAGTGATAGGCTCGAGAGAAGCTTTGAGTATTGAAAGATCTTTCCATCTCTCCTTGTGCGGTCATAGGATAGGGATTAATTCAAAGGGAGTTCGTAGATCGAAATATATTCCTATCCCACTCTGCGGTGGGCTTGGATTGCTTGAGAGTTTGTGGATTGGTAGATCTTCTTATCCCTTTGCAAGGGTATTTTGCAGCATCTGGTTTAGTTTTGATTGGTAGATTTTCCTATCCCACTCTACGGTGGGCTTGGGTTGCTTACGAGTTTGTGGATCGATAGATCTTCCTATCCCTTCGCGAGGGTACTTTGCAACGTCTGGTTTAGTTTTGATCGGTAGATCTTCCTATCCCACTCTGCGGTGGGCTTAGGTAACTTGAGAGTTTGTGGATCGGTAAATCTTCCTATCCCTTTGCGAGTGTACTTTGCGACGTCAGGTTTGATTTTGATCGATAGATCTTCCTATCCCATCATGTCGTTTGATCTCACCGTTCTTTTATTAAGAGCAACGCTCGCAATTCAGAACGTGGAGGTGGAGGATGTGGTCGACGTGCCTGGATTTGAAGAGACTATTGTTCTTGTTATTAAGGAGTTTGTTGCAAGTGCGAAGTATTCAAGGATCTACGGCCTTTTTGTATCAACTAAGAATATGGTCCTCCGTCTTTGTGCTTTGGTCTGAGATCATGGTTTTACTATTGCTAGGACGGGACCAGACGTGGAACAAATTATAAACAGTTGGGCGGAGCTTTGAGCTTGTCATGATGGCGCCAATAGTGAGTTGACCAAGCAGGATCTGACTACACCTTCAGAAAGAAGAAGAGGCTGTCACACGGAATTGGGGAGACTTCAAGACCTCGGGACACGAAGAAACAACGGAAGAAGTCAGATTCCAAGATGAAAGAATTCTCATTGGCTCAGGCAGTGGTATTATCGAGCAATTCAATTTCGAAGTATTCGACACTGGGCCTGCAGAAAGTTATGGCATTGTACGAGAAAGAATTCTCAAGTCTGCATATATTTGGTACGCACTCAGTAAAGAGACTTGAAGATGCGAAGACTGACCTCGTCATAGGAATTCAACATCTACATAGGGCCACAACCGAGGTGGTGGTGTATTAGAAGCTCGAGAAGAACCGTGTTGACGAGATTGTTGGCTAAAAGCGGATGATGCCGTTTCAGGCTTTGCTCCAACATCTATACGTTATGCTGATTAAGAACAAGCCCACTGCTCACGAATTTGGTGTGGATCCTGTTGATAGTTTATTCGAATGTTTTGTGACAAAGCCGACGAGACGAGACATTATAGATAATATGCACTATGTTATCATCGGTGAGCAGCACTGCGTTCTGTGCATAAAGTCTTTATTGATGAGAAGTCTCTTAGTGATGATGAACTAGTCAACGCAGAAAGCTTCAAAATTACCATCGTTTGGGCAGATCCAGCCAATGTTGGAAAGTTGTGCTATTACTCAAGAATCCTTAACCAAGATCTGGCCAGAGTTAGGGCGGAGAGCAACTACCTTACTCAACTAGGACTTGCACGAAAGAGCTGGGCCCAAGTGGCGTGTTCCAAGCCGACTTCAAATGGTTTGGCACACTCGCCTCAATTCAATGTAAGTCTGGAACCATTTGTTAAATTGCATTCTCTTGTTGGCATTGTTTTGTTGTTTACCATGGAATTGATCGAAATATATCCCTATCCCAAGGGTCCTCTAATCACCGCAATGGTCACAGAGATCGAAATATCCTTCTATCCGCAGGGTCCTTTGACGTCTGTTATTGTTGTTGGATGTTGTTGTTCTAAAGATTTCCCCTGCACCTTTTGACCCCGTAGCATTAGCGTATGTTCTAACCTCTCTGCCTCTAGACTTTGGTTCATTCATATAGATCAAAAGATCTTCCTATCCTCAGCATCTCACTAGATGGGAAGATCTTCCTATCCTCAGCATCTCACTGGATGGGAAGATCTTCCTATTATATCCTTGTGCTTACTTCGATCCGAGTCTCTCATGATGTTCTTTGTGTCCATTATTTCGGTTATAGTAACCTTATCTACATAAGGTTTGGGAACCTTATCTAGATAAGGTCGTTGTTGTTTTCACGAAGAATGACTTCTCAAAAGATGATGCCATTGGAGAGCCAAAGCTGCCGCTTCTCTTCGTCGATGAGCGGATTTACCAGACCTGGCTGAGCAACCAAGAGAACTAGGTAAGTGGTCTACTACTTGACCCATACGGGGTGCAATGCACTTTTCCAGGCGGTGCGGACAGCGACTCTGCCAACGAGGCTGATGATGCGGATGTTGTGGTAAGGAGGGAGAGGGCAAAGCAGAGGCGCTACCAAAGTAGGGCCTTGAGAAAGGCCGATCTTCAGCCGCTGTATGCCATTTGGAAGACCGACATCGACAGGGTTGCTAAGCTGGGCATGGAGAAGAAGTGCTCAATTAAGTCCACTAAGTCCACAAAGAAGGCCCATGTTCTTAAGGAACTTGAATAGCGGTGCAGCATCGAGAAGAAGAAGAGACTCATAAAAAATGAATTTATACACTACTTTAAGACAAAGCCGGTGAAGTCAAACACTCAGAAGGAGCCGTCGACTACCATTGAGTTGTTTTCCGCCTTCTATAAGTGCAACACTATGGACAAGCTTACTGAGGATGTTGAGAAGTCTACCCACTTGTCCACATTATTGGAGAAAGGATGGTTGGCAATGGATGCAAACGTGGTGTTTGTTTCCTGCTTCGTGAATCGGAAAATTGGCCGTGAATCCGATTTCAACGATATCTATGAGCGGGTCGTGAAAACTTTGCAGGCCATGGAGTACAAGGATGAGCATCAATTTTGGAGGGCTTGTAATCTTAGCGTATTTATCACTAACCGGGATGGTATGGTGGAGGTTGCGAATGCTTTTGCGGAGAAGGATTCGACAGTTCACCTAATCAAACCATGGAATTTTACATTGACTTTATATATCACAGAGAGTTTGAGGGCTTCAAGAGACCTCCAACTCCTGAACTGACACTTCCTCTCTACTTCAATTTTGTCTATGGGAATGAGCACGGTTGCCAACCGACGACATCCTTTTGTCTATTTTTTGGGAACAACATGCCATTCAAGTCTATAGTATCGGCATCGGATTTCAAGAATGCGACAACGTAGTAGAATTAGCTCGGGTGGGCGAATTTCAATATCGACGCGGTTGATAATATTATTGGGACACTTGCGGCGCCCAATAATGTCGTTGTGAACATTGGTGGAGGCCCTGCAATAATTTGGCTCGATTTGGTAAGTGAATAGGAATATATTTTGATCTCTCCACGATATGCTTTGATGTGTGTGAATCTCGTTGTTGCATTGTGATTGTTGGCATTCCAAGTTTTCATTTGTGTCGCTCAATTTTGCTTGCAGACAAAGGGCGCGCAAGTCATCGAGGTCATTATTTAAAGAACAAACGTTTGCTGCCATAAGGACGGCCACAGGTATTTAGGACTCTCAAAAGGGGCTCTAGTAACGGTTGCTGAACAAGAGAAAGTAACTAAGAAGAAGCAGCCCAGGAAGAAGAAGCCTGTGATGATAGAGCCTAGGAAGAAGGAGCCTAGGAGGAAGGAGCGGGGCTCGAAGAGAGGGCATGATCGTTCGAATGTGGTCTTTGCCGACGAGCACGATGTGATTGAGGCATCCAGGCTGACGTAGAAGGAGGAAGCAATTGAGGACGAGGAGGAAGAGCAAGAGAACGACAACGCGGCAAAGAAGGAAGACGAGGAGGAGGATGACGAGGCGGAGTAGGAGGTTATCGGCAAGAGGAAGAAAATACAGCAGGAGTCATCTGATGAAGAATGGAGCACGGAGTCGGACAGCGATCATAACAAGTCCTCCACCGAGACCGAGGACGAGATAGACGAGGGCGAGGACGAGGAGGACGTCCAGGTTTGCCTGCCTCCAAAGAGTAAGATCTCAATGAAGAAAGCCTTGAAGGAGTTGCTACACCAAATGTATGACGAGATTCTACTGGCTCAGGCTCTTGTAGGAGAAGGCTCCTCTCTGCATAGTTTCCAAGTATGATGCAGCGGCTAACTCCAAACTCCATCACCAGAACAATTAATCTTCGGACGGTCTATATAAATTTTTTTAGATGCTTAGTAATCTAATAGGATAAATTTTTTATTTTTTTATATTGGTTTAGAAGTTCCTTGGTGTGTCTTTCTGGATTGGTGGATCCTTCATTCCTTAGTGAACAGTGGCAGATTGGAGGATCTTTTGATCCACATTAGTCTTACGCTTTGCCCGTTATTAATACAAAGATTTGAGCACTCTAATTCTATCATATTCTAAATCTCTATCCTAAATCTATGTCGTTGGGGTTATGTGCAAAGGAGGATCCCTGCATTGGACAAGCTTGACGGTGGCCTAATATCGAGGACGTGAGTGCATGCACTGGTGAAGACGTAGTGGTACGTCTTGCTACTTATACCGAGGCGATGGATGGAGTGGTGTCATTGTACGACATCGAGCGTGGAGATGTAAGTAGAACAGTCGATGAAGGCATCGAAGACAACTCTGTTGAGGCCCTTGTTGAAAAGTTGCCATAGGACATCGAGGCAGTTGTTGCGCCGTTGCCGAAACCGTCTGTTTTGCAATATAAGAAGCGAGTATTTATATACACAACGGAGTATATCCCGGGAAAATCTGGTTTTAGGACGAGAGTGACATGTCCGATTGAAAGTTTATCTCCACCCAAAGTTCCTTCGGATGATGTTCAACATTCTATGTCCGGCGCGATGCCAATGGAGGTAGATGCATCATCTCGGCCTAGTTCCAACGCCCCACTACGAACTATCTCAGATTGTAAGCAACACTCGGCTATAAATACACTTGCTAGACTTCTTGCTACTGATTGTGCCGCCTCTTCTCGACCTCCTCAAGCTCTTTTTCCACCAATATATGCAACGCAATGTGCAGCCTTCTCCCCAATCTCTACTTCTCCCCAATAGCTGGCTTGGATATTCGATGAGGCCAACGAATCTCTATAGGCCTTCAGTACTCCTACAAAGGTATTGAAGCCTGCAATCAATGGTGCAGATTCACGCTCACTGATGTTAAGCTAGGATTACAGGGTGGATTCGGAAATTCTTCATGATGAAACTGCTATTGGGGAGAAGGCTGCACATTGCGTTGCATATATTGGTGGTCGACCCTCTATTGAAGGTACATCTCTAGGAGGCCGCTCTACCTTCACTACTCTCCTCTTTTTGTTATGTATCGATAGATAGGAATATCTTCTGATGTCATGGCCTCCTTATTTTCGTGATCTATATTTGTAGATAAGAAGATCTGCCGATGTTCAAGCCTCCTTCTTTTGGTGCTCTATAGATCTAGATGGGAAGATCTTCTACTGTCCTCGCCTCCTTCATTTGGTGCTTTATAGGTCTAGATAGGAAGATCTTTTGATGTCCTTCCCTCTCTACTAACGCTTGTTTTTTGGTTCGCTGCAGCTGAAATACTTCCACTCGCTCTGACTCCCGCCCCTCGCTCTGCAAAGGTAATGGATCCAAGGTACACGGTCGTCTTGGACTTGAATGGATTTTTGGTCCACAGAACTGATAGCAGTTGCGGTTGTATCCCTAGACCCGACTGTGTTCCGTTTTTGAACTCGTTGTGGAGTAAGGCTAATGTTGTGGTATGGACTTGAGCCGTTTAGTGAAACATAGATTTCATGTTAGACTTTGTTCTGTCTGGGTCTTCTCTCAAATAAGAGCAACTGCCAATATTTTCACAGAACAATGTGACATTTTCTTCCTTTTCCAAAAGCAAGGGCAAGACAGACAAGAAGTACATGATGAAAGATCCTACAAAACCCAGAGGTGTTCTTCAGCATGTGGACCTTGATCGGGCATTGCTTGTTGATGACAACGTAGAGATGAACCTCCTCAACGGACAGTTCAACGCTATTCATCCTTCGAAGTGGTCTGGTGAATGGCTAGACCAATTCCTCATGAATACCATGCTTCCGTGGTTGCAGATTATAATTGCCTCTAAGCTCTATGTTGATTTTGTTTGAGAGAATCCTCTTTCCGGATGTTGGGCTAGTATTGGATTTAGGAAGTCTGCAATTGCTCGTAATATCGTGTTCTAATATTAGAGTGTTCTAAACTATGGGATTCCAAGAATGGAAAATTTCATTGACTAAGCACTGCTACTGGTGATTTGTTTATTTGTTTACATGGCTTCAATATATCCTTGTCAATGGTTTACGACTACCCATGTAACACGCTTCATGTCCTCTTTTGCTCTAATGCCTAGATAGGAATACGTGTCGATATAACTTCCAGCTCTTCTCTTTTGTTATGTTTGCAGAGAGTTTTCGACAACTCAAAAAAATTCATCGTATTGTCTATGAACGGATTGCTCTACTTTGAGCAATACTATAACTGTAACCCCGACGCTTCAATCACAACAACATTATTGTTCGACTAGGTCTCATAGAAATCTTCAAAATCCTTATTTAGGTCCTTCCATATTGGTATATGGTCGTCCATGGTCCCCGTACGGCTGAAGACGGTTCTTCAAGTGCTCATCCCCGATGACATAAGGTCGAGACTTCTCTTCGTTTATAGACGAAACAAGTGCTCAAGGCCACAATTTTATCCTTACTGCGACAAGGTTCTTCGAAGACTATCAACAGACCAAAAGACAAAGCAAATCTGCCTCCCTGACAAAGTGTTGATGGTTGATGATCAACCAATGCGACATGTCTTTAACGGAGACATGGCTAGCTACTTTTTGAAGCCTTGGCGTAGTAAAATGGTCTTGCCCAATGCATCCAATGTCATACCAAATATTGCTAAAGCATTGCTTCTATTCATCCTTCCGTTGCGATCTTATGCCTCCGTGAAAAACTATCTATGTCAACATCAGATGGATGGAAAGTACAAACGAAGACTACCTGAATCATGGCACATTGACCGAGTACTACGAACTTTGTAGAACTAAACTGCATTACATGGTTGGTTTTACCATTTTTGTTTTGCCACAACTTCTCATTCAGTTTTGATCTATGAATAAAGTCTTCAATGAATATTATTGTCTTCTTTGCGCCCACTTGAACGCCTATTACTTTGATGCATACTTGATAATGTGTTTCATGGATGGACAAATCTATAATTGTATTTATAGGGAGATCCCTCTGTATAATTGTCGTTTGATCAATTTCTCATTCAGTTTTGATCCATGATAACAATTCAATGGCTATTATTGTCTTTCTTTGTGCCCACTTGAACGTCTATTACTTTGATGTTTACTTGATAATGTAGTTCATGGATAGGTTGATCTGTTGATGTATCTATAGGGAGATCCCTCTATGGGACTGTTGTTTGACACGTTTTTGTGAATTGTGCATACGTGATCGTCACAATTCTCGCTAAACATTTTTCATTGATTGCAATATTTTTCAATACTTTGCTATAATGGTAACATTGGCAGATCTTAAGGTCTAGCATCCTATACATAATAATGAACCAGAGTCTAGAATTCATCCTAAAGACTTAATTTACTCAAATACGGCATCTCAGGACCTTTTTCATTTAGGGGTTAAAACGTTTTTTATATATTTGCCCCCACAAATTTGAGTGATTATGATTAATGTTCAATATTAGAGATAAACGTTTACAAACTTTAGAACAACCATTTTATGAAACATGAAGTTGTTATTTTTCTAAAAGAGGATTTTTGAATGAATTGAAATAGAGAAAGTTCAATTACCTTTGATAACTAAGAAAACAAATGAAGAAAATCCAAGAATGAAACATCTCATTATTTATTATGGCATTGTGCCATTTTTAAAACTTGAAGACATAAATTTTGAAAAAATAAAATAATTTCTTCATTTCCTAAGATAAATTCGAATCTTATTGGCTTTAGTTAATAACAAGATGGTACAATTAATGAAAAGAGCCATATTAAAATCTCTTGTTTTCTCTTCTTTTATTCAGTATGTCATAAATATCAAAGTTATTGTATACAAGTTGAAATGTTTTTGAAAAAGTTGGACCTCAATATAACTATAAGAAAAAAAGTAAAACATTTTTGAAATGGAATATACTCTTTCATTGAAATCTAAATTTTAATAGTAGAAGGTTCACAAACATATTTTCAAAACTATATAAAATCTAGTATAAAGTAATAAAAAACGTGGAGAAATCAGTATACGAATCTGTAGGAGAATTTTATAAAGGATAAAAACATCAAACCTTATTGCAATAAAAACAAATCCCTCATATCAAAAAATAAAAGATATCTTACGAAGTGGATATAAATTCTTTATAACACCAAGAAAATTTAAGTAAATGAACAATATAAGTAAAAACAATTTATAAATTGGTCTTATTTTCAAAACCCATCCTACTTTTGTTCACTTAGCACATAATAAAGAAAATAATTCTATCTATAAATAATGTTCACATACTAGAGAAGTTATTTAAAAACATTATGTTAATTGTAACATAGCCTTATGGTTGATTCTGATACTTTAGAATACACAATTACAAGTGCAGTTTAATAAAAATCTATGATTTATACTTATGCATTCAAATGTATGTATGTATATAAATATATATAAATAAAAAGGGGCATCGAGAAAGTGCGCATTATGATCAAGTTATTTGTCCATGAAATTGGAAATAAAAAAGTGTGCAACACATATAAAGAAATACAAAAAGTGTATTCTCTCGTGATTTTTTTTCAAGATAACAAATATATTATTCTACTTGCAAATAAATGCATGATAATGAAAATGTACTTCAATATTTTTCCTTAAAAGATATATATAGATAACAATATATATAAATTAACATGACATTCCAAACGTTGTTTTTCCTATGTAATCCATTATTAAATATAAATGTCAAAAATACTTACCTTTCCTTGAAAATTAGAAGTAACATTGAGAGGAATTTAAATGCAAGCAAATCAGTTGAATATACATCACACATTGCAATTTGTAATATCCAAAGCCCCAAATGTTTACTAAATTTGATAAATCATTCAAATCACATTCTTAACAAGGAGCTTTTGAAATTTAATTAAAAATATATAGTAAAATAAAGTCTAAGTCACACATACACACAATTAAAGATGACTAAGGAGCTAAATAATGTGTGACAATAACAGTAAATTTGCGCCAGCGGAGAAGATAGCTATGGATTAGATGAGAATTTAATGGAATGAATTTTTAGTTTTTTCTTTGGTTTTCAAAAATCATAACTAGAAATATAGAACTAAATGATTTTTAATTTAGTCGTACCATGAACTTGAATAACAAAATTGGTAATATAGAAGTTGCATTTTAGATCAAAAGTTGCATTCTTTGATTAAAATTAAAAATTAATGCATGATGAGATAACGCCACACAAAATAATCTTTCAATCCGTGTATTTAAATGTTAAGAAACTTTGTGAGCTTAGAGGCCCCATATATCTCCTAGTTGGGATTGGGAGCACGCCAAATCTCTTAGTTGAGATTGGAAGTGAACCTCACCCTCATTTGACATCTTTTGCTATTCCAATCTCTCAATCATGATCGGGAGCGCGTCCGATCTTTCATGAGATCGACTGCACTCTAGATCTCGAATTCGAGAACATGTGCTTGCTTGATGTTACCGTGGAGATCGTAAGCATGCCCAATCTCCTTATGATGATCGGGAGCGCACCCGGTCTCTGATTCAGTCGAGAGGAACTCCATTGTCTTCTTTTTGATTGGGTGCGCTCTCGTTCTCTGGCATGAATCTCAATTTTAAATTGTAGTTTCAAAATCAAGTGACTTGTTCTTACTTGCCTTGGTCTTTGTTCATTTTCGTAGAGCAAACCGTGAAGCGTTAAAGAATGTGTAGAAGGAGTTGCTCTCGATGAGGCTTATACTTGCAATTAGTTGCAGATTGCTCACAATGCCATATCAAAGAGACTTAGAATCACAACCTATCGCCTTTTTCCTTGTTGACATGATCAAGGAATGGGGACTAGAGTTGGAGATGGAAGAGGCTTATGGAAGAACGTTTGTCCCATCCGTCATCGTGATATACAACAAAAAACATCAAAACGGACCGCCACGTTTATTATCGACCAAAGACTATCAGGTTCTAGGATTGTACGAAATTCATTTGGCAGATCACGTCCTTGCAATCGTCACTGAATTCTTAGCGTTAGCCAACGCAACTAAAATATTTAATATAGTTCTATTGCGCGATTGAATTATTCGCTTTGACAAAATGTGAGCAATTGGGGTTCTTTCTTGATGGCGATAGTGTCGACCTAGGTAACTTAAGTGATATCTAGACTGAGTTGATGGAGGGTGTCGTTGCAGAAAATGCGAGTGAAGTACGCCAGTGGCGACCTCCGATCACCCCTCCAAAGCGGAAGAGAGCTGCAACGAGCGGTGGTCCGGTTGTGGCAGAGGAACCAATCATGAAGAAGTCAGCCAGGAAGAAACTTGAAGCCAGAACTACTAACGGTTGGACATTGGCCGAAGCTGTAAACTTTAGTGACTCCGTTGTTGCAAAGTTCTCTACGAAGGAGCTGCTACAACTGCGTGACATTTTTGAGACAAAGTTCGCCTTGCTACACATATTCGGCTAACGCTCTTTTAAGATCAAGCCGAATGAACCAGTCCTCCTCGTCGACATTGAGAATCTACAGAGGGCGCCAACACTAACAATCGCGTAGCGGCCTCTTTTACCATTGCGAGTCAAAGCTTTAGTGACAGGGTAAAAGCAAGCTACACCGGTATTAAAAACGTGTCACAAGTTGTTTTTGTAGGAGTAACAAACATTCTCTTGTCTACCAAACAAGATATACCTTTGTTTTCAAATTTTTGATGATGGAGTGTTGTTTCCAACTTGAATGGCATTAAACAAACGCTAAAAATTTGATAAGTTGATCAATGGTTTCATCTGTATGACTGAATTTGTAGGAGAAATATACTTGTCATACTAGATTTGTACAAATATACTGTTTTTGAGTGATCTGTGGTACGTATGATGATGAAAATTTGCATGCAAATTAGTAGGGTGCTGTGAATGGACTATCCAATTAAAAAAACAAATTTTCAAATCCAATTGGTAGAAAACATGCCGATCGTACATGGTTCAAAATGACTAAGGATTGGGTCGTTTCTTTAATGGATTTTTGTCGAAAATAGTGCTTCATATATAACCCTAGGTTGGCATATGGTGGCTTTTTAAAAAAAATAAAAAATTATATCCTTTTTTTGAAAGTTAAGTTAAAAATATACTAAAAATATACCATGGTCTTTGCCCAAAATGCGGTGGGTGTAGCATGCTTTCACCCCACTCAAAAGAGAACGATTCCTTCCTCCAACACGGCGCTGCAACATGTCTTTGAGATGCCGATACGGGTACCTCCAACTAAAGTTGATGACCCCAACATGGAAGACAAAGTTGTGGAATTCTTTAAAGAACAACCAAGACAGAATGATATCAACATGAATGCACACTTCTATATTATCGGATATCAACATGGTGTTGCAACTCACAGATAGCTCCTTGCAGAAGGTAGCCAGAGTAAGTGCAACGCCGCCAGTGCCCATAAGTACTTTGTCACGATATTGTGGACCAAGAAAAAGTCGTCCAACTAGCTTACGTACTTCAGCAAGTTCTTAAACCAAGACCTTGATGATAATTGGAAGGAGGTCAATTATTCAAATCAAATGCAAACAGCTTAGAGATGCTGGAACGTGCTTCGAAACCTGTTGCCCAAACAAAATGGTGGCTTGAACACCAAAGAATTCAATGTAAGTCATATTAATCCATTCAGATATATTTGAGATTCATCATTTCCATTCAGCTCAACAATTCATGAAATTCAATGTTTTTGCTTTACTTCAAGATGGAGAGCTCACCCGATCTTCTCCCTCAATCAAAACTATACTTAGTGCATTTAATCTTTTTTGGCGTTTGTTGTGAAGCTCAAGGCATGTTTCTCAGAAAACAAACCAGCCACTCTGGATCTCGATAAAAGTAGTGGAGAGCCAAAACTGCCGTTGTTTTACATTCCAAATTCTCTCTTCCAACAATGGGTCCAAATCAAGGAATTGTACATAGATGGACTACTTCCCAATCCATGGAACAATGTTGTCGGAGTCCTTTTGTGAGTGATGATGATGACAACGGCGGATCAGCTTTGCCATCGATTATATCAAAAATTTGCGCTTCAAAGCTGGCAAAGAACAAGGAGTCTTGGGCGTTGACAAAGTTTGATCTACTGGATCTGTATGGATTGAGAAATGAAGAGTGTCAGAAGATGGCCTACATGGTGATGCAGAAAGAAATTTCCGTGAAATCCTCAAAGGAACTAAAGAAGCCGGCTGTTCTCAAGAGTCTTAAAGACCTTTGCTTCATTGAGAGGAGGTTGAAAGTGTTGAAGAACAAGCTCATCCACGACTTTGAGAGGAAGCCGCTTCCACAGAAGACGATAGAAGAATCGTATATGGCAGAGGAGTACCAAGGATTTGCTACTATCCACAAGATTATAGTGGATGTACTTCTGAGCTAGTACAACAGAGTAAGTCAAGACGGGGTGGACTAATATCCTTCTCAAATTAGACTCACAATCTGAACCCTTCTCATAAGACTAACAACATTGCACCCTTGCTGAAGACTATTTTTCAGCAGCTCAGGGACAGTGAGAAAGATAATGTTGGTAGTCATGGCGCATTTTGACAAGATTTTGAAGAGCATATGGAAGACTACTACCCAGTCCGACGCTGGATAGGAAAAAATGGTGATTTGAAGACAATCTTGACTCATAAGACTCTGAGGAACTTCAACGCAAAGAATTTGAAGCACATCTACATTTACTACTTTGTCAACCAAGGGCAACGCGGATCACGAGAACCATCCATCCTAAAGCAAAAGATGGTCAAATGCTTCATGGCAATGGAGAGCAGGAATAAATAGTTTTTCATAAGGAGGCGTAGTCCAAGTGTGTTTATTACTAACCGTGTTGGGTTGGTTGTGCTGGTAAACTTACTCAATGATAGAGATCAAAATTATCTTCAAGGCCCCATTTGGAAGTACACGTCCACAGTAAACTTCACTTCTCCGGCCAAGTAGTTCGCGAAACCGCTATCGGTTGAGCTAACCTTACCCTTGTACTTCAATTTTGTATTTGGGAAGACCCAAGACAACGCAGCCGAGGCAAGCTTCCGAGACTACTTTGGACACGATCTGCAATTTCATTATCTATTAAATGTCAAGGAGTTTGATAGCGGTCTACCGAGTTGTGATCAAGTCGGGCGTGCAAATTTCAAAGTTGACGCGATGGACAAATTGATTGGTGTAATTTTAGGTCACAACGTTGTTACTATCAACGTCGGAGCTAGTTCTGCAATTACTTGGATATCCCTAATAAGATTGATGTCATTATCTGCATTATCCTTCATGCTAGTAAAGTTTTTATTGGCATTGTTTATGTACCTTACTTTCAACACGAGTCTTTTCTTGTAGACCAAATGCGCTAGAGTCATGGAGGTTGTGTTCTCAGCACCAGACAAAGTCTTCGCTTTTGAGCATGCGAAGAAATTTTGGGATGCTCGTCAGGTTCTAGCCATTGCCCCGCTTGTGGCTCCGCCAACTAAAAAGAGGTTGTCTGTCATAGTATATGTCGAAGAAAATTCACATTTTAATATTAAAGATATCTTAAGGTATTTGTTCTCATAGAAAATCCTTGAGAACAACAAGAATAACAGTATGCCTATCTTAAGATAATACTAAATATACCACAATTTACAAATAAGAAGGAAAAGAAAGATTAAGACCACAAGGTCTAGGCTTAACTAAACCCAACCACCCCGCTCACAATACAAGGAATTTTTCTCTGAAATCCAACTCTGTCTGGATAGGAGTGAGGGAATGCGGATAGGAACTTGCTTGGCTCAAATGTAGAGCGTATATGTCCGAGCGAGCAGACTTACCCTTGTTATAGCAATTTTGCAGGTTAGTATTGGTTACAGTTAATCTAGTCCTCTTGGGATAGCTTTACACATATGTACAATATAGACATCCAAAGTACATTAGTATCCGGAAAGGGTATATCACCACAAAATATGGCCCGTGGACTCAAAGAGCTTTTAGTGTTTGCATGGGTGACGATGACCCTTGCTCACATTTTCTCCTCCTACGACTAGTCACTCACTTGGTGGTTGTGGTTTCACTGAAACTCTCTCTTAGGGGGAAAAAGACCTAGGTCGTTAGAACTAGCGCAATTCTTGTGGTAAGTAAGTGGTCTACCTACCTACCAGCCGAGCGGATAAGTCCATCCTTTATCTTGAGACGACTAAAAGAGTATTTACTGACTGATCCACATAGACATTCGCAGAAGGGATCACCAACGCTACTCCTTTCCTTCAGAGAACAGTCTTTTTTCTAGCGCCTAAAAGATATCCGCACAAAGGGTAAGTTAGAGTTCCTTCCTTCTCTCAAGGTAATTCGAGCTGTTAGAGTAGTTCCTAGTTTTAGACGCATAGACATACAAGGGGTCAAACCAAGTCCTACTTAGTCCTTAACTCATAGACTTGGATTCAGTCATCACCTATAGATATCCGCACAAAGGAGAGGACTGAAACTAGACTTGACGCTAAGGTAATTTGGTGCTCCTACAAATCAACCATACAACCAAAGGTTGGATGCATCCGAGATCTGTCTTCACAACCGCCTACATACTGCCATTGATAGGTCACACAAGACGTACCAAGACTCCTTCCTCACCTGTCACTCCCCCCTCTTCTTCCTTGAAACATTTTCTGTCTAACTTGTTATTTCCATCCTATCTTAACTAGTTCAATATGATGGAACAAGGAAACAACTAACATTTAATTCAGATTCACGCTGAAGGAATCTATTCTCACAAGGTTCCGGATGTAACCTTCAAAATCCGGTAATTCAAGAATTTTTTTAAAAATTAGTGGTAAGAAAGGCGCACACTAATACAACTAGGTAGGAAATAAAAAATAAAGATTTTGTGCTAAAATAGAATCGTTAAACGTCGTTGTCTTCAGCAACTTTCCGGTGACGTGACGTCCAGATAATCGGAAAATATCTGGAGTATCCCGGAAGATATTCGAAAACCAAAAACGTCATCATGGGGTTTTGAAAGCGACACCATAGCCGTTATGGGATACCGTATGTCGTGACCATTATAAAAAGGGTCGGAAACACGAACTCTTCAAAGTTTCCAGTTTTGCTCCCTCTCTCTCTCTCTCTTTTTTATTTTCTGCTCCCCCCATTTTTCATTTTTTTTTAGTATTCGGTAGCATTTCGTAGTACGAGTGCTTTTGTGAGGTCAGTGCAAGCAGGTGTGACCAAAGAGAAGAAAGGTTGAGGGACTGCCATGGCTAGAGGAGAGCAAACCAGAAGACCGCGGAAGGTGAAGAACACGACCACCAGAGGGCCACCGATCGTGAAGGTGACTCCGGAGTACCCTACCGAAGACGTGGACGTGCACACCTTATACCACTACCTCAATAAGATGGGTTGCTCCGGACTCATGGAGGTGGCATGGGGCACGAAGGAGGATGGTCTAGTAACGGAACTGAATGGAGCGTCCGACAACCAGTACGAAGGAAGTCTCCGAGCTCACCCGGAGAGATGGATAGCGGTGGAGCCGAAGCAGACGTATGGCTTTTGAGACGGAGAAGTGAAGGTGCCGAAGAAGAACGACAAATTTGTTGACGGGGAGTTCAACCGTCAAGCAGATCCGAAAGACGGGTTTACCACGAGCAACCTCACTTGCCCCCAGGGACAAATAGTCGTAGGGTTTCTAAACCCAATCTTCCATTCGGAGAAGCCCAAGCGATTGGTGTTTAATTGGGCAAGCGTTTTCTTAGGCGCCATGGAGGGAAAGATCACCGTCGATTGGGCGTCATTGATGCAAGATATCTGATGGGGAGGTTGATCAAGGGCCTCGATTGGACGAGGAAAGCCGGATTGTTGCTTCCGTCATACGTGACCCATCTTTACGACAAGCACGAGTTGCTAAAGAACTTCTAAACAATCAAAGTATGGCAAACCGGAAATCGACTCCGAAGACGAGACCGAAGCTGCGGAGCCGCCTCCAAACAAAACCCCTCAAACTCGGAAGCAAAGTCAATCGATGCAGCCGGAGGCGGAAGCAGCAGAAACGCCACCAACGTGGATAGACACCAGCTCCGAAGATTCGGTGGCGACATGCCCATGCACAAGTCAGCCACGAGAACTAAATGCCGAGCCTCCGGAACTCTGTGGACTACTAACAGAGGACATCATAGAGTTACTTAAGCACGTCGCTTGGAGGGCCTTGATGCTCAACCAGTTCATCGGAGACAACTTGGAAATGATGTTCGAGATCATGATCGAGCTCGAAGTGGATCAGGTATTGGAGGTAATGGCCCGATTGAAGGACCTCCGTTACGTCATGACCCGGTTGACCACGTAGGAGGAGCAGCACGAACCTTTGGTTCAATCCCGGGCAAAGCTGCAGCAAGATTTGGCGATGGCGGAAGCATGAGTGACGGAGGCACAAATCGCCCGGAAGGAGGCAAAGGACAGGGCCACCGCATTGGCTCAAGCGCTTGACGAAGTCCGGGAGGCGCTGAGTTTCTGGTTGACACGGTCAACCAGAGCCTCTTCTCCAACAAACGCTTGGTAAAGGAAGGAAAGGTGAATAGTGGATAGATCATTCGGTTCTTCATGGACCACGGACGGAAGATGGAGAAGACATAGGGACAAATGCAGTTTTTGGCCAACAACGCGGCCTACATCGTGGTTTGGGAGGAATCCATGGCGCCAAACTCACCCATCGACCTCCACTCATCACCGGATGTCGCCAGACCGTCGAGCAGAGCGCCAGAGGTTTCCGAAAAGGATAAGGGTAAGCGGCAGGCGGAGGAGACCCTTGGTACGCCCGATGTGGCTTTAGCCATGTGTTGGAACAAGGTCCCTCTACCCAGTTTGGAGACCGTCAAGACTTGAAAGAACATGCTTTCGGCAGCGCTTTTCCAAGGGACTCCCCTTATTTTTCAACTTCCTTCCTTCTCTCCTTCCTCCACCATCCAGAAGAAGACTTTCCCATTATCAAGGGGTCTTCTGGAGAAGACCTCCAATATCAAGGATGTGGTGGGAACCACGGTTGGCACAGCCGAGAAGGCAATGTAGGTGGCACCTTCCCTTGACAACCGAGAGCCAACAACCCCAGCTTCCGGAAGTAAAAGCCACGCACCAGAACCAACTCCGGAGAAGACCGGCAAGGCGACGGACGCGAAGGACGCATCCTCTAGGCGTAGGAGAAGCCGGAATAAGAAGACTCTGTAGCTTATGTTTAGGATTGAAGTTAGGGATTGTTAGCTACTAAGGTTTTGCAGCGATTAAACAATGGGGCTCATGATTGCACCTAGCTGCCAAACCTTAGGTAAAACAATTCCATAAACTCCCTTACTAGCGGAAAATCTGGATCAAAGATCCATAACTTTTGGGTTTGCGATCGGATTTCCAGATTTTTAGGGATAAGACCTTTTTGCTATTAGGATAGGATTTTTTGGATTTCTTGCGGATAAGATAGATTCTAGTTAAGGGAATTTAGTTAGTACTTAATAGATGAATTTTAGGAAGCCCATCACCTTGTTTTTCTCACTATTTTATCTCAAACTTGTGGAGATTGAGTACTTTCTTGTGAGAAACGGATCCATTGTGGTTGGAGTACGGTGATTTAGTTCTCGCGTGTTGAGTGTTAAAGTATTTGTATTTGGAGTTACCAATTTTGACTTGCATTGGGAGATCTTTTGGAAGAGTTGGAGAAGAGGTTAGGGAGAGCCCTAACATTCTTCACAGTTCAAAAGTAGCCACAAGGGGAAGAGACGTATTGCAGAGGTGTGCGTGGTAGTCTCTAGGGTACGGGATAACCGTGAGAACCCAGATTCCGGTTGAGGCCGAAATCTCTTCTACGATAGGGAAAATGCCCGATGTGTATGTCTAGAAGGAGATTTACTTACAAGTTGTAAAACTCATTCAGTAGAACCAGCGTAGTACCAACCGGAATGTCATTGTAGTCCGGATTTAGCTCTGCGTGATCGCGTCCGGATGGCCATCTCGATGTTGTGAGAGTGTGGGTCTGGCAACAACAATTATCCACCGGTAAGCGGATTAGGGAGAGTAGGTGTCTAGCCACTTTAGGTTATGAGGTTGTGGGTGTCTAGCCACTTTAAGTCACAAGACAGTGGGGAATCCGGCCACTTACACAAAATAGGATTACTGGCCTTCCGGTCACTTGTTTAAATCGTCCGGAAGACTCTGTGAGGAGGAACGGAGATAAATCAAATCCCTTTTAGCTCTCCGGAAATTAGTTCTGGAAGCTATTGGAAGAATTCCGAAATTTGTAAGGATTCGGATCTTGAACAAAAGATTGAATAGGAAAGCTAACTTGTGGAGTAGTGTTTGATAGTTTAGTTTTGTCTATTTTTTTGAGAAAGAACAATAGGTCTCTGTGGAAACAACATCAAAGCGGTATACTTTGGTTGTGTTTAATGACAAGTAAGAGCAAACCAAAGGAATATTGACTGGATGACTTGCAACACACGACTTTTAAACCCCTTTGATGTTTCACTTGTGATTCCTATCCTATCTAATTATTCTACATGATGGAGCAAAGAAACAATAACGCGACGGTTAGAATGAACTGAGGAGCGGACTACTTGAAATGGTACCAAAAGTCATGTACAAAATTTGAGCTCCTCAACCATGAAAGGCTTTGAGAGCGTAGGTTTACAATTAAATTGAAAGCAAATTCACACAACAAGCAGTGAAGAGAGGTGCCAAGAGACGCCTCCCTTATACTGCTTGGAAACACTCACAAACTCCAAAGACAAATGATGCCATTCACGTAAAAATGGCAGCATTATTTAACCTTAAAGGCGATGGCCGCCAACCCACTAACTCCACACGCCTAGTCAAAAGGCATCTAATCACACAAATCCCAAGGCAAAACTAAGTCAAATCCAAGTTCAAACCGGGGTTTGATTCGGGAATGAACAGTGATCTATGAAACAAGATTCGGTGCCTACTTCGGAGCCAACTTTTTGAGTCTTCTCTTCTCTTCCTTCCTCCTCCGCTTCTTGGAGCTTCGGCTTGAAGTCAAGTTGGGCACGGCCGTCGCAAGCGCAACAAGCGGTGATAACAATTTGCAGACAATGTGGATGCCAGGCGGGGCGCCCATGACCGAAGAAGGGTCTCCCTTGAGGTCCAAGTGGCATCTGAGCCGGTCGGAGTGAGCGGTCCGGACGTCGAGCTCGGAAGGAGCTCGGTCCGAGCCGGAAGGATTGACACTTGGTTTGGATTTCCAATAATTATAACTTCCTCAAATGTGCGTCCGGACTTGGCCTCAGTCTGCACTAGAAGGTAGAAGTAAGCGGAATCTTACTTGTGGTCTTCTCAAGATGAGTATACTCGCAAAAGGGCTGCCATTGGGATCAAGAGAACGGCCGCTCCGGGCGGAAGTTGGCCAGGATGGACGTGGTGGATGCTCCATTGTGATGCCCGTGCTTCCCTTCCAATTGCTCTATGCCCGCTTGGTGATCTCCAAGGGAGATCGACATGCAGAATCTTCCAAGTTTAGGCTTCGTGATGGAAGGTCCGAGCTAACAAGATCAAACACGTCGTTTCCGCCACGATGGTCTTAGTACTCGAGCCTTGTTCCTCATAATCAGTCTATGAGCTCTCGTGCTCGAAGTTGTAGGTATCGTTGGCGCTCCTCGTTGCCCGCATCGGGCTCTCCCTCCCCGAGCTCCAGGTTGCCTTGGCGCTCCTCGGTGCTCCCTCCGGACTCTCGTTCTCCGGACTGCTGGTTCAGTTGGCACTCCTCGCAGCTTGCTCTGGGTCTTGCTCACCAAGCTACTACTTTTTTAGGCACTCCTCGCTGCTTGCTCCAGGCTCTCGCTCTCTGAGCTGCTAGTTCCGTTGGCACATCTTGTTGCTCGCTTTAGGTTCTCGCTCTCCGGATTGTTGGATCTGTTGGCGCTTCAGGCTCTCGTTTTCTGAGCTGCTAGTTGTGTTGACGCTCGTCGCTGCTCACTCCAGGCTCTTGCTTTCCACGCTGCTGCTTCAATTCACGCTCGTCGCTGCTTGCCATAGGCTCTCGCACTCCAGGCTACAGGTTCCATTGGCGTTTCTCGCTAGTCGCTCCTCACTGCTCGCTCTTCAGGCTGCTCGTTCTCTTCGCGCTCCTCGTAGCTTGCTCTCTAGGCTATAGGTTCCGTTGGCAATCATGCCTCCTCACTCTCGGCGCTGCTGGTTTAGTTGGTGCTACTCGCTGCTTCTTCTCCACGTAGCTAATTCGGTTGACGCTTCACGCTACTCGCTCGGTGCTCTTGCTCTTCGGGCTGCTAGCTCCGTTGGCAATCTTCGCGGCTCGCTCTAGGCTCTCGCTCTCTATGCTGCTAGTTCTATTGGCGTTCCTCGCTGCTTGCTCTCTGAGCTACTGGTTCCGTTGGCACTCCTCGCTGCTCACTCTGGGCTCTCGCTCTCCGGGCTACTGGTTTTCTTAGCGCTCCTCGCGCCTTGCTCTCCAGGCAGCTCGTTTTGTTAGAGCTCCTTGTTCGTCGCTCTCCAGGCTGCTGGTTCCATTAGCACTCCTCGCTGCTCGCTCCTGGCTCTCGCTCTCCGGGCTCCTAGTTCTGTTGGCATTTGTCGCTACTCGCTTCTCGCTGCTTGCTCTTCAGGCTGCTGGTTCTCTTGGCGCTCCCCGCAGCTCGCTTTGGGGTCTCGCTCTCCGGGCTACTATACCGGTTGGCGCTCTTCTCTGGTGGCTCTCAACTCTTGCTCTCCAGGCTGCTGGTTCTGTTGGCGCTCCTCGCTGCTTGCTCTCCGAGCTGCTAATTCTTCTAGAGCTCATCGCTAATTGCTCTCTGGGCTGCAGGTTCTGTTGGCGCTCTTCGCAGCTCTCTCCGGGATCTCCCTTTCTAGGCTGCTTGTACCGTTGGCGCTCCTAGCTGCTCGTTGTATGGGCTGATGATTCTCTTCACGCTCCTCGCTGCTCGCTCCGTGCTCTCGCTTTCTGGGCTGCTGGTTCTGATGGCGCTCATCGTAGCTCGCTCCGGGCTCTCGCTCAATGGGCTGCTAGTTTTAATGGCGTTCCTCGCTACTTGCTCCTCGCTCTCGCTCTCGCTCTTCTAGTTGCTGCTTCTGTTGGCGGTCTTCGCAGCTCGCTCTCCGAGATCTCGTTCTGATGGCGTTCCTCCCTGCTCGATGTCCGCGCTGCATTCTCTATTGGCCCTCCTCGGTGCTTGCTCTCCACGCTGCTAGTTCTGTTGGCGCTCCTTGCTGCTTGCTCCTACGATGTCGCTCTCTGGGATGCTGGTTCTATTGGCGCTCCAAGCTCTTGCTCTCAGAGCTGCTCGTTCCGTTCACGCTCCTCGCTGCTCGCTCCAAGCTCTCACTATTTGGGCTGCTAGTTCCATTGGCGCTCCTCGCTGCTTGCTATGGGCTCTCGTTCTCCGGGTTGCTGGATCTGTTGGCGCTCCTCGCTGCTCCCTTCAAGGTCTTGCTCTCCGAGCTGCTGGTTCGGTTGGCGCTCCTTGCAGCTTCCTCGGGGATCTTACTCTTTAGGCCGCTCGTTCCGTTGGCGCTCCTCACTGCTCCCTCTCAAGACTGCTATTGCCATTGGCGGCGCTTCACGCCGTTGGAGTCTAGCATTGCTTGTAGTTATTACGATATTGTAAATAGGCTTATATCAAGATAGAGTTGAAAGGAAAGTAAATGGGGAGAAAATGGAGAGGGTAAATTGACATGTGACATGGCCAAAGAGATAGGATGAGCCAATGTGTCTTGTGTGAGATATGCAAAGACATGTGGGTGGTTGCATGAAGTTAGTGTGCCATGTGTTCCATGCATTAGTTGGTAAATGACACATGGATGGAAATATGAAGTTGGACCGCCATGTGTCCGATGTGTTGGCAACAAGGGATGCAACCATTTATAATATAAGTAAAGGCCTTCGAGAGAAGGCAACATCTAACTTCAAGCATTGTTGGTACTACCTTATGTGTGTATTCTTGTTAGTGTAACCATTTCTCTACTTTTATCTTCAATACGTTATGGGTCCACTCATGCGAGTTGCAAGGGAAGAGTTTGTGCTGTAAGATTGTTTGGAGGAGGTCTTAAGAGTCTTTGAGCATTGGAGGTGCAAAGGGGCTGATTTGGAGCTTGGAGGTGCACTAGTGACTTGATATGGTGCATTAAAGGAGATTTGTACAGCACAAGGAATGTGTCAGGGCTACGGTATTGCACATTGAAGAGTTTGATCCTTGTAAGTGTTCAATCTCATTGGATGTGTGTTTGCTCTTAGAAGGTGATGATTTGAGAGATTCAGGTGCCTACGTGCACATTGAAGTCTAGGTGTAGCTCGTTGAAGTTATTGATGTCTATTTCTTGCATGTATGAGCATAGAACGGGCTAATGTGGTTGAATGAGGTGCAAAGGTTTCTATTTGAGTTTAGAGGAGTAGACTTGAGTGTATGAGTTGTACCTTTGCACATTTGAGCTTAAAAGAGACTCATTTGATTGGTTAGAGTGTGTACATGCACAAGGAAGCCTTGTAGGGGCTAATTTGAGTGTAATAAGTTGAATATTTGAGCCTTACAGTGGCAAGTGTGAGTGTTTAAGGTGCATACATGTACCTTGGAGCTTAGAAAGGGCCAAAGTGAGCGATTGAGGTGCATTAGTGCAAATTAGAAGCCAAGAGGGGTTGATCTAAGCCATTTGAGTGTAAACATGGCCATCTTTGAGAATGAAAGTGCTCGGGTAATTGACAAGTTCAATAGAACCAACTTCAACCTTTGGAAGTTCAAGATGGAGATGGTGTTGGAGTCCATGGACCTTTGGGAGAGTGTGGAAGGCTCCAAAGAAGCGCCACCAAAAGATGATGATATAAAGGTGTTGAAGGACCACAATTGACATGAGAAGAAGGCCATGTCCGTCATTGTACTCAATTTGGTGGACAACCAACTTGCCCACATCAAGAGTTGTAAAGGACCCACCGAAGCATGGAAGACATTGTGCAACATCCACAAAACAAAGAGCTTGTCCAACATCCTTTTTATTTGCCGCAAATTCTTCACCATGAAGATGCAAGAAGATGACTTCTTAACCCACATCAACCAAGTGAAGGCACTTGTGGATCAATTCACTTACTTGGAAGTCTGTAATTATAGATTCACCACCTTTAGATGCGTTATGTTGTCAAGTGGTGAATTGAAAGTTACATGATTTTTCTAACACCATCATTGGTCACGCATGGAGAAGTTTAAAAATTTGAACCTAACTCATCACTTACGGGTTTGGAATTAACTATCTCTATAAAGTAGATGGCTTACTTTAAGTAGTTACATCCCACTAATACGCCACCATTCCAGCACCATTCCTTTCTTAATGTTACATTTTTCAGGAAGTCAATGGATACCACCACTTTTTAGCCCAAATGCAATTCTTACACTATGGATGGTAATAATTAGACTCTAAGTTAAACTTATAGTTAGTTTAACCACCTTGACTTGCCCTATTCCTTTACCAGCTGGTAATGGTTTGTGTACACTTCTTTTTCTTTTATCTCTTTATTCTTTCTTTTAATTTTATTTCTTTCTTCCTTTCTCTCTTTGCCAGGTTACGGTATTGTTCTTACCATGGTTACGAATTCTCCCTCCTTGATCAGCTCGTGTGTGCAAGTGGTTCACCCAAATTCACCATCAACATCCATAAATTCGAGTAACACCCAACCTCCAACATGCTCTAACAAGCACAACGAGCATAGCACATGCACCAACAAATAACATTCAGAAGGAGAAAATAAAGAATAAATAAAGACAACAATACGATTAACATCTACAGGGCAATCACGCCTTGGGAGCGATAGGTGTTTCCCCAACAAACGTCAGATGATGCCAAAATCCCTAAACCCTGTCCCAGACCTTGCATCAATTAGTTACCAATCAACCAAGTGAGGTCTCGAGGTCTACCAAAATTCCACCTGCGCTTTCCCTTGCTCTTTTTTCACCATGGTTGAAGTTCCGCTCAATGCAGATACAACGATGCATGAGCGGTAGATGTCGTGGCGTCGTCGATGGAGCTCTAATCACGCGCTTCGTGACGACGCCAAAGATCGGCGCCACAACACATACCTGACACAAGCGCGAGCACACCGGCACTTCTTCAGTCTTCTTTGCGCAGCCACAACGCAGCCACAGCCTTTGTCTATCACTTTGTGATACGAAGCACGAGGTAGATGTGACCGCTTGGCTTGCACACTCTTCTCCATTCATGCCGCTCTTGCTTCCTCTATCGCGCACAGACCCGCTTGGTTGCGTACTCAACCTCCCTAGCCCGAGCCGGAAGCCAGCACCACTCTCCCTGGATCCAATCCCAAGATCTCCGTCTGTTATACGCGGACCTTCTCACGATGCACACCAATGGCACTTCTCCTACATCGTCCCCCTGCGACTGAAGTCCCCGCACCCCCACGTCCAACCTTCCAACCTCACATCTCACACACATTCAGACCCCCAAAGACATGCAACAATGACAAGATACACGAAAAAGAACCCAAGACCAAGCGCTGCCGGAATTTCCGCTCACTGCTATCGCGCCTCCCGCGCGGTATCACCTTATTCTCCTCCGCGTCCCGTATTGTAATCAAATCCTCTCCACTCGCGCACGCGCTGCTTGCAGTTCACCACCGCTCGCGCAAACCGCCACGGCTACCAGCGCTGCACTCCCGCACGCTCACACACTCCACTCCCCCTCACTCTTGCTACGTACACGACCCGTCTTCTGCGACCTCATAGACCCTCGCGCACTCACCCAACACCACCGCACCGCACTCACTCAACACCAACGCACTCCAGCCCCCACGCCGCCAACTTCCCCGCAGTTGAACGCACCGACTCTACCAACAAAGTCACACCTCGCGCCTCATCCGTCCAACACCCGAACTCTTCCAACGGCTCCGACACGTTGCTCTCCTTACTCAACCCCCACCGGTGCGAGAAAAAAAAATACTGCAACAAATCTTACACCACCTCACCGTACACAATCCCCCGCTGGTCCAGCCACCACCCCTACTTCACCTCACGCACCCGCACCACAATCACATTCCCCGCTTAACTTTTGCACGCACACAACCTCACGCAGCCACGGCTCTCCACACCTTCTCCACGCTAAAACCCCAAGAAAACCCACACAACCCCCACAGACTCACGTCGCGTCGCTCTCGCAGCACATCCCCCGCGTCTCAAGACCGCTCCTTTCTCACACACGCAACTCTCCCCCAACCAAAACCCACTCAATTTTCACACGCACCCACACGATCGCAGCGCCTCTACTCTCGGAAACACACAAACTCTGAGCACCACCAACCTTGCACACTCACAACTCTAATCACCAACTCCAGTAGGCCCACGCACATCAGGGCTGCACCGCCGGCTGCAACCGCGGCACCGGTATATGCGGCCCCAAGTGTACAGTTTACTCATCCACCAAGGCCGCCGAGGTCGGCTGCTGGAGGAGCGAGCCAAATTCTGGCAGCGACTGCCAGTCGGGTCGCAGCCACCGCAACCCTAGGGCGTTTTTACCTGCGCAAACCACCAAAGCTCACGTTTCAGCAAAACCCATCACCCATAAATAACCAAACACATTGCACAGCAAACCAACTCTTGCAACTTGCCCTCTCCCACTCTTTCTTCTCCACTCAATTATGACTAATCGTACAGGCTACCTTGCAAGGATGATGGAGATGCAGGGAGGTGCTTACTCCTCCTCTGAAGAAGAGTTTTCTGAAGGAGAAGAGGAGTTTTATGAGGACGTGGAAACTAGGGAAGTAGAGCCTTCTGGCACTGAGCGCCTCTTGAGAGCGTTCCAGCAAAAGGAGGCAACTAGGCAGCAAGCAGAGGCGGGGGGGCAGGGAGCAAGTGGGGGGGCAAGGCAATATCCACAAGCAGCAACGCAACCCGCAAGCCTGGCAATCCTTCCTTCACAAGGTGCAAAGGATGTGGGTTCTTCAGAGTCCAAGAACTGGAGTATGGAGGCGGTTTTGGAGCTCATTCAGATGATTGGGGAACACATCCGCCCCAAGGATTCGGATCGATTTCGTGAGAGAATTGTTGCCAAGTATGTGAAGGAATCATGCAGATAGCCCAAGCATGTGAAGGACAAGTGGGAGAAATTGAGGAAGCAATATTATGCCCAGAAGAAATTGCACAATGTGTCAGGGGACAATGCAGGGTCCAAATGGGTATGGTATGATGCAATGGACACTATATTATCGAAAACGGCCAAGGTAAATGGAGTGCCAGGGGCCATTGATCAAGGAGCTCCGGTAGTCGGAACGGTATATGCTCCGGTTGATTTGGATGACGATTCTATACCACCAGAGGCAACTGTTGAAGAAAGAGCCAATCGAGTGGCGAATTTATTTGGAACTCATGGACGCGTGAACATGAAACGGCAGAAAACGACGAATGGTGATATGAGTAGTGCATTAGATCGATTTGTTGAATCATCTGCTCGCATTGAGCGGATGAAAATTGAAACTACCATACAGCTTCATGCAAACAACAAGAAGCTTAAAATGGACATATCAGCTGCAACACAGGCTTCACAAGAGCATGTTGCATTGTTATTTGCTGATGTCATTCGTAGCCAGAGGCCATCTGCCTAAATGTTGTATTGAATTTCAAAAGTGCAATAAATATATTCTTATTATTATCTAAATTTTCATTTGCACAATTTTTTTTAATATTGTGTTAATTGTGTTAAAAAAATCATCTTCGTAAAATATTTTAGTAGTTATATTAAAACAAATATTGTACATGAAAACTTGTAATCACAATTTGTGCTGTAGGAACTATTCTTGCAATGGCCAAAATCACAAAAATAAATCAAAATCAAAAAATTTAAAAACTATTAGAAAACAATTTCAGAATGCATAATGACAATTTTCAAGTTAATATTTAAGTGCAAGATTTAAGATGAAATAAATTCAACATTAAAAATTTTAAGTACTTGAAATTAGGATTACATTTTCAAATGGTTAATTTTTTAACTAAAAATTCATGGTTCATGGTGAAACATACTTTTTTGCTTATTACTTATGACAATTTCAATTTTTTAAAATAATACAAAATTACTATACAAGTTGTTGCAAAAACTTGTATAATTTCAATATTACTATGTTTGTCAACTATCCTAACAATTACAAGAAAATGTAATGGATACAAAGAACTACTGAAGATGACAAAGAAAATGAGTTGACTCCATCACCATCCAAAGTATGGATGTTAGGACATTATTTTTTAATTTTAATTCTTATTTTTAAATGGCAGCCATAGAATCAATAGTCCACAAGGTCAAAATTTCCTTTCCTTGTTCTTGCATGAACTTATATTCAGCTGTAATAATTTCTTAAAAAAAACTAATTAAAATATCGATGATTTTTATGAAAAACGGCTACAATTTAATACAAATGTACAATACTGAATACAATAATAAAATATATTATAACAACACAATTTTTTATTAATTATTTTGGAAAAAATTACGTTGACTTTGAAATCATATTTTTAATTCGAATTATTAAGGTTTACATTTTCTTTTGATTGATTTAAATTTTTGTGGATCTATTAGTTTATATTTTTTTCTATTCACCTACAAGCTCTCGACAAATCTTACATATTGTAGTAAGTAATGCTTTTTGTTTATCATTATCATAGAACTCTTTTGAAATCTTTTGGAATGCTTCATAAAAATATAGACTTTTCATGTTATATCAACATTATGTACTATTTGTTCACATAAAGGTTAAACTTGTACAATATTTTGTTTTATAAATTAGAAAAACCCTTTCACAACCACCCAATCCATCCCTCATTTTAATCTAGTTATATCACTACTAGGGTTGGTACCCGTCATCCCGACGCGGAGAGCGGAGGGTGGTGTGTTAAAGTTACTTTTGCATGTTTTGTATTTTAAAACCTATAAGCTCAAATCGAATCTAAATCGAATCAAGTACATTCCCCATTGTCATCAACTGACCGGGGCAATCCCAAGTTAAATAAACATATGTAAATGAAAAATAAAATTTACCCATTATATATGCATTATGTACTATATATACCTACTATTCACTTTAAATACCCATTATTTATTTTATATATGTGTTATTGTCTTTAGATAACTATCATTTATTTTATCCGAGGTAGTACATTTTGTAGTTTCAATATGTTGGAAATTATGGTTTTATTTTTTAATTTTTGATACATTATATAATTTCAAAACTCAATAAGCCAAATTTGAATAAAAGGGCACTATAAAGGATTCCTCCAAAGGGCACTATAAAGGATTCTTCCAAAGGGCACTATAAGGGATTCTTCCAAAGGGCACTATAAAGATTCCTCCAAAGGGCACTATAAAGGATTCCTCCAAAGGGCACATATGGAGGACTCTTTCAAAGTTCACATTCAATTCAAAGGGCACATTTGATTCAAATGGCAAATCCAAAGGTCACGTGACCGGGAGCGGCGGACAGATGGACTGACGCCTATTATATAAGTAGATGTTCTTAATTATTTCATATTGCAAGCTCACTTTTTACAAAAATACCATACTCTGTGTGCATTGTAAATTCACCTTTGTCCACCATAAACAGGTTGAACATATTTGAAATTTCTAATTTTTTTATACACTGTAAGAAAGTATTAGAAAACTGTAGTTCTAAAATTGTATTCGTAAAATAAATACTTCTTTCATAGCGTAAAAAAATATATGATGGTTCAACTACAAAAGTGTTTAGTGATAAAACATTGCAAAATCTTTTTATTTTATAGTTGAGTATGATTTCTTATATTTTGAGATGTATTTGTGTGTACAAATTTATTTCAAAGTTTTGAAAAACTTTTAAAAAAACTTATTCTCATATGAACAAACAAGTTGAAGTCATGCACGTTTTAAAGTTTCCATGTCTATGAATTATTACAAATACATTATGTCAAGAATTGAATACTCAAAATCATATTTAGGACCAATAAATGTTTGTAACTTATATATTACAAGATAAATGTATTCATTGAAGATATAATAATTACAATAAATGATTATCATAAAATTTAATGGTGGAATTGTTATAGTCGTAAGAGTGGCTCAATGCATAAAATTCCTATGAAAATTTAAAGTTGAAAAGAAATTACATTCTACAAATTTTATTTTCATGTATGAAAAATTCTTAAAATGCTAAATCTTTTCAATATCTCTTTCTCTCCTTTAAGAACAGTGATAATCTAAATATCATAAACAATTCTGTATGAAATGTTTAATATTTTTCATATAGGATGTAATCATGAAATTATAATCCACATATATCAAATTTGAAATAGTTTTTGTATAAATTTCAATCCATATTTTTTTTTAAAAGTGTACAATACACAAGGTAGAAATTAAAGTTTAAATGTTGGGATTTCTATCTAGCCATGATGAAAACAATGCATCTCGCATGTTCTGTCCTGCAATCTTGGCCGCATTTCCGTAATTTGGCAACCTCTGTGGACCACAATGCAAACCTGCCAAAGGATCACGTTGCATCCTCACATTAGCTGGTGCGGGAAGTCTTTCACCATTTAACTCACAATAGTTGTGTAGCACACAACATGCTATTGTAACGGTGGCACATTTATCTACAGATGAACCAAAACATTTCAAAATCCTCCATCTATTTTTTAATGCTCCAAAGGCATTTTCTATATAAACTCTACCACTATTGATTGCAGAATCAAATCTCTTTTGATCTTGAAGTGCAGGATTATTGCCGGGCTTGAAGTTCTTCAATAAATATGGGCGTATTGAATAAGCTGAGTCTCCAATCAAAAAAGGTTGTACCTGAACACCACGAACTAAAATAGAAGGTTGCTGCAAAATCCTTCATTGATGCAAATCTTGATAAAGGCTAGACCATCTAAATTGTACATCATCATGCACTCCACCTGGTTGTCCCGCACATACGTTCCAGAAAATCTTATCTGCGTCACAAACTACTTGAAGTACAACGCTATGAAATTTCTTCCGGTTGAAGAAATCAGTAGACATTGGCGTAATGCGAGAATCTGGGCGTGTAGATAATGGAATGTGGGTCCCGTCAATAGCGCTGCAAAAATTGGGGACTCCTGTGATGTCTCTAAATTTTTCTATAATGCCCTGTAATTTATCTCCAGTGGGTGTATGAATATAAACGCTAAATAATCCATCACAACTAGATAATACTTTACATATGATACTTGTATACTTTCGAATTGTAGATGCACCACATCCATATAAATCATCCATCTTCTCGCATGACATACCGTGCACTAATCTAAAAATCACTAATTTAACTTGCTTTCTTATTTGTAGAGGTGGTCTAGAATACACAACATGTGGTACTATTGGTGCTAGAAATGGTGTCAATTCCAAAACAAGGTGCTCAAATGCCATTAACGTCATCATAAATGCCTTCCAATATTCTCTATCCAACATTTCCGGAGTGGTGTGCCATACGTCATCTTGTACAACATCATGATATACATATTGTCGAGGTTGCACATGCCAAAATCGTCCAGGAAATCTCCTCATCCATGTAGAAACCAGTACTGGCAAATGACGGGCCTCTGCAGACAATTCTAAAAGATCTGTAAGAAGTGAAGAACGTTTCCTACAAGGTGAAAATGCCAAAAAATGATGAAATACGCAAGAAGAAGTGTCGAAGCTTCATTAGAATCCATAGCTTTTTGCACCAGATTGCAAAAACTCTCTTTAAGTACCAAATCAACAAATCACCAAAACATGTGCTCAGCTGAACCAACACCTCTGGACTTTATATGTCAAAATATCTTGTTATTGTACACCCCGTGTGAACGCAATAGTTTTTTTATTTAGCAAAATGTTTAGTGGAAAGGAAGGCTGCGGGGGTGAAAAAGAAGGCGGCGGTTGACTGCCGCGGCTGCACGATGTGCGAGGGCTCGCAGCTGCTGCCACTACAGAATAGAAAAATTATAAATTTTTTATAAATTCGGCCCCTGATAAGCAGCCGCGTGGACTTCCATCCCACACGGCTGCTGGCAGCCGCCTGTCAGTTCCCTCGCATGTACGAGGACCTAGTGCCTTGCAGCCAATCAACTTCCCTTTGAAAACCGGCAATACAGAGACGATTACTGCTTGCGCAGACCGCCACGGCTCCCGGCCCCTCGCCAACTCTCGTCCGAACTCTCCCCCTAGACTCACGCTCCTCGCTCCGTACTACCGGGGCATGAACCCACGATCGCCTTCTGTCGCACGCGATGCTCATAACCGCCAATTCCCTTGCCGGTGGCAATAAGTGTCCCTCCCAATTCTCATACACAGCCGCGCCACTTCAACGGCTCTACGCCCCTTGCTCCGCTGCCCATGTGCTCAGGCACGCCCTCCCTCGCCCCTAAGAGCACCTCCACCGTGGTCCCCCAGTCCGACCGACCTGCCAGGTTTGGTGGGTCCCCGGGAAGATGCCCCCCACCGCGCTTGCTAAGACCGCCTAACCGGTCAGGCGGGATGGTGGGATCAGACATGGGGCCGGAATATCATCTCCATTTGGCGGACGACGTCAAATCTTTTCCGGTCATCATGACCACTCTCTTTCTGCCACTTGGCGGAGTGGGAGTGGTAGGGCACTGGTATTTGAAGGGAAACGGACTCATGCACTTGAATGGTCTGCAACATCAGATGCGGCTGAGTTGCGGCGTGATCAACGATGATATGCGGTAGCAAGGCTGGCTGCTTACCGGAAATAAGAATAACTGCTCCCAGCTCGTGGTGGTGAGATGTTGCGGGATGCTCACTGCGGGGCTTGGTTCCGAAAGGCTATCCAGGGACAAATTGCCCGGTTCTCAGTCCCTGCGGTGGAGATGCTCTAAGGGCCTCATAGAAACCAGGGGCCGCCTGGCTACAGTATACCAAAATGGCCATGCCTTGACAGTTTAGGGTATTCTCTTAAAATACGTAGGCCACCTACGGTTTAGCGTAGGTGACCGTCGCGCATGCCCTGGCTCCCCGCGCTAGAGCGCAAGCCACCTAAGATCCGCACCTCCCCGTTTTTTCAATCATCCGTCCGTTCTTCTTTCATCGTCTGCCCGATTTTTTTTCATCCATAGCGGCAGGGTCTGCTTTGTTGCGGTAGTCTATGGTAGTTTGGCCACTCGACTCCCACTATCGAGCAGTTTGGCACCCAGAGTTGGGTGCTCGTGAGTCGCCGGTGTCGGCGGACTCTATTGACTCCAAGACGGAAGACGAGATGGACGTGGAGCATGGTGCCCGGACTGTGGACGAGCTCATGTTTTTGCAGAAGGCCCGCGAAGCTGGCGTGGTGTACTTGCTGGGCAACAGGGATGTGCACGCCAAGAGCGACTCGTGGTTGTACAAGCGCGTGATCATCAACCACATCTACAGCTTCCTGCGCCGCAACTGCCGTAACAACACCGTGACTCTCCATATTCCCAAAGCGCGCCTGTTCAAGGTGGGCATGGAGTACTACGTCTGAACCCGTCCATCATCGACATGGTACCACACTGTCCCATCTTCTCATCCCAGGATCATTCATATCTCTCAATCCTGGGAATGTTCCACATGTACTTGTTCTGGTCTTCGTTACTGAATTCATTTTCTGTTGAATCGTCTCGCAACAGCAAACACGCAACTTGCTTTTCACGTCTTCGATTTTATTTCGTTCTTTGGGAAGTCCCAGAATCATCTATCTCCTGGCATCATATCAGTGCCTGTGAGTTGTACTAGTGAGTGCACAGCGGACCGCCTCTTCTAATTTGTGATCAGTTTCAGAGGAGATTCAGGAGGGTCACTTCTGAGCTTGTACACTGAGAGCAGGGAGATTATTGTTGTATAAATAGGAGCAAACTAAACCGTCAGTTGAGTGGATTGTAACTAAACCTGGAAGCGGAATTCAGATGTTGAATATGGCAATTCTATCACTTTCTGCTGTGTGCAATGATTGAGCAACGACATTGCACAGAGCAGCGATATATGCAATGATTCAGCAACGACAACGAGACATCGAGTACGGTGAAACCGCTAATGAAGGTGCCACCGGTGGCCACAGTATTCTACATGTATGGTGTCGTATTACAGCAAGACACGGGTGAAATGACCTCCAAAATGAAAGATGTAGTAGAAGAATCTAAAATCCAGAGGTGTAAGTCTTGCTAAACTTTTCTACGTTTTCATACTAAAATACATGCCTATATATACGCTTCTCGACGGGCGTTTAAGGACTAAGCTACGGCCCTTACATATACAAAAACCAACCCTATGACATTTGTATAATGCCTGTTCTTGGCAGCTGGGGCGTTGCAGAAATGATAGTTACATATCTTTTGTACTAGTTCGTGTGTTTCTATCTATACTAAGTGGATATTGTGATGAAGTAGTAGGCAGGCTGCGTTCTCAAGTTTGTGGAATATGATTCAGGTATCGAGCAAGCAACTACGGGATGACTTGATGACCATGTTAATCGCTAGTCATGAAACTTCTGTTGTTGTGCTGACTTGGACATTCTACCTTCTAGCCCAGGTTTGTCCTACATAAGTTTACCGCTTCTAGAGAGGAAGAAGTTTTTCCAATCTAGAGCTAGGATTGTAGGTTGCATGTTCAAGTTCGATGTTTCACGGCAGAATGGGAGCCTCACAACTTTAATTAATCTCGTCGTGTTCTTGAACTCGCACTACAAGAAATCGGGGTGGATAGCAACACCAAAAGAGTAACATCTCCTGGAAACGTTGCTATCTGAGCGACGTTTGTTAGAAGGTCCAAAATCCTTATATAGAACAACGTCTCATATTCCCGCGAGAGTTCTCCAGAACAAATTGTACTCGGTCATTTGGGAATAGGTTGGAAATCTTGCAAAGGGATTATGACGTGGCTGGTGGGATGTCGCCAATTTACGGCGTGGCACTTGCCCCAAACTGGACCTACTTTTAGAAATCAGTGTAAATGTGTCGATGTACAAGGCCAACACCCTCTATTTCTGATACAAGAATCAACTCTTATTGGAATGCGGTATATTTGAATTTTATTTCTCTGTCTATCATTAACCCATAAACGTCAATCGGGAACCGTACATACATGATCATATTTTACTCTATAGAGTACAAATTATGTACTTAAATTTAGCAAGACTTATATGATTGGATTGAAAATTCTTCAACCAACACCTTTCATTTGGAGGTCATTTCAAACTTTGAGGTTTATCATGTTCAAATACGTCATTATACATGAAGAATACTATGGCCACCACGGGCATATTATGATGTTTAAGGGTTAAAGCATGATTTCATTGTTTTCACTATACGATGTAATCCAATTATCTCAATTACGTTGTTCATTTGCTACAAGAAGTATCTTGAAAACCATAGCACCTAGGATTTTAATGACAAACACCAAGCACTTATACTGCAATATGATATTGATTACTTTTAATATGGTGTGCATTGTTTTTTTTATATAAATATATACAGTACATAGCTCTGAAAATTTTTGTGCTCTTCCTTGCAGACCATAGTAACCTAGTTATAACTTATAAAAAGGATTACAAATCCATATACTCATGATGAATGACATAGTATACGTAAGTGAAGGTAAACACCACATTCCGGTTTGGCGAAGCCATCCTGGCATTCAAACACACTTACATGGAAATCTCAACATCACTTTTCGGCACTTACAATACACGACAATACTCCACTGAAATGGACAGTGATGCAAACTACATATTCTTGTTCACAAGTAATTCAAGAAGTGACTGAAAAATTGACATGCTACATGTAAGATGTTGCATGCCTTCCGAATTGGAGCATATTCATTCACTCAGTACGAAACGGAACGTCTCCACTGTGATGATTAACAAGCACTCTTGCACGCAGCATGTACCTTAAGTCTGTTAGGTACCTCAAAGCGGAATAGGTAACTCTCTGTACAACACTGCTAGCTCGTGCCTAACCTCGTACAGGTAATGCATTCTAAACCTGACTGGAAACAACGACATGTGACAAATGATAAGCGTCACCCAACACCTCCTCCCCGCTCGCGCATTTGCCCATGCTTTAACAAACCAGTCTTCCAAAAACTTGGTGCTCCACTCGTCAGCCGAACTGATACTCCAGAACGCCTCGTAGAAAGAATCTAGCCTCCCATCCATATGATCATAATTATGTGATGCGAACCAATCCATCAGTACACCATGAACTTCTTGTCCTTTACTATACACTTGCTCTTTGCGTCGCACCTTCCAACGTTGCGACATTGCTTCGACTTCAGCGTCAACACTGGTTCCAAGTCTAGCACTTGCAAATGTCATTTGCAATGAGGTGTGTTTGTATGACACCCACCATCTTCCTATATTTAGTTCACCATGTGTTCTGCGATTCCAAAGATGAAGAATTTTCACAAACTTAGGTGAATGTATATACGCACCTCCATCGTGGATTATTTCACACCTTGTGGCCGCCTTCCTGCCCCACTCGATTTAATAGGCGGCCCATGTTGTCCACTATCCTCATGGAGCTCATGGGGCTCATGCCAAGTCCACCTAATTTGCTGACCAGCTTCTAATTCTGTAAGGAAACTTTTGTCGTTGCCGCCTAAGATATCTCATAGTAACTGCTTTGACAGTGATGATGAACTTTCGTCAAGAACACCAAAGAAGAAGAAGAAGAACTTGAATCACTCTTGAATCACCTCCAAACTGACATTATCAATAAGTGGGATAAATCCTGATTTTCATATGATATTTTGGACTCAAATGTATTTATGAGTATGAAGTTTTTATTTATTGTAAACCACCTCACGAATGTCAACATTATAACGTCTCAAGTGAACAGAAAGGTTCTTTTCCCTAGTTGCACAATAAATGTGAATGTAAAAATATTAAAAAATTAGATTTGACATCTATAAATAACGTCATTTATCCCCACTTTATTTCATTGAATTTTATAATCCACTTCCATTTAATTTTATTAAAAAAATATCTATTTATTTTATTACATTTTTCTTCATTTTATTTTATTATTTATATTCCATTTATTACCGTTTTTCCAAGTATCCTTATATTTTATTAAATTTCATTTTTAATTCATATATAATATTAAACTCCCACAAAGCTCTCCAAAAATAATCAACCTTCAATATTTTTTTCATTAACATTTATTTCACATGGACACCATGTTGACATAACCGAACCTCCAAAATAGCTTTTAATATCACTTGGGCTCTAAGGGATTGTATAGTTACTATAGTACACCTATGATACGTCATTATAAATGTAAAATATTTTGGTTGCTAGTCGCACTTTCTGACATTTAAGGGTTGAGAATTCATTTCCTATGTCATTAGAACTTTCCAGACATGCCAACTCACTTGGATTAGAAGTAAAAATACCTATATTTGTAGTACAAAAATATAATTGTTCATGAATTCTTATGAATGACTACAAGGAATTCCAAATAATTAAACTTTGATATGGGAGAAAAAACATTTGATGGTGAAATTAATTGATCAAATTCAAGTCAAAAACATTACTAGGAGGGTGGAAATCCACTAGGTTTACTCAATTTTATACTTATCTTTTGTTATTGTATATCTTGCTCTAGACAAACTTTTCTTCATAGTTGAATTGATTTGTCATTATAAAAATCATATGATGATTGATTACTTTTTGGTGATAAGTATCATGTCAATAAATTGGTTATTTGTTGATACAAGATTATACATAAAACCTTTCTTTTACAATTGGATTGATTTGTTACTGTATGGTCACTAAAACTTTCTTGGTGATTATTACCATAAACACAGTATTTCTAAACATGACTTTGCAGGTTCTGAACCTATACTCATTACACAATTGTTTTCAATATGCTACACCCCTTTTCTATCCCTTTAAACTGGTTTACAGGCAACGAACATCATGGTAAACAGAGATTTAAAAACATTTAGACCTTGTGCAATGCAAAATATTGATACCATGTGAAGTATAGATTATAACTTAGCTGTGATATTGTGAGCTTAATCCCTAAATGTCAAAAGTTCCTAAGTAAGCTTTTGCAATATTCTGGCACATTCAAACGGTTTCATTTTATATTTATAATTCTTGAAATTTGTTCAAAGAAATAGGAAGACCAGATTTACATTGGAATATAATTTTTATTCTTATAAAAAATATTGATAAAATTTATGCCAACTTAACCCCTGAAGGCCCAACAGATCCTTAGCGGCGACTCTTGGAGGTTGGGTCAATTTCCTACGGTGTCCATATATAATACTAATCTTTGAAATTTCTGCCATAGATGGACATTACTAAAAGGTTTGTGTGAGTACAATTTTTTCCTTGAATCCAACATTTAATGGAAAACTTATAGGGTTTTGAATTTCAAATGGAGAAAGTGGGCATGTTGGGCAACTCCAAAAACTTTTGCTATAACACTCTATCAAATGTAAGATTTTCAATAATAGCAGGTAATATAATTTTCTTTGATATTGTCCAAAAAATACTCTAGTTGTTTGTGAAAAGTAGCACATAAACCCAAGTCAAAGACTTTCATACATTACAATTTTCTTGAAAGTGCTTCTCGAAGTGGTAAGCTAGGAGGATTATGGTGACTGACCATATGAGATTTAAAATCGGAAAGAAAGAGAGCATGAGGAATTTCATATTTCTTTTTTCTGCTCTAATGAAATGTTTGACAACCAATGCTCTTAAGCCCTACCCTACGCAAGCAAAAACTCTCCAATAGTACCCTAAGTTCTCAAAGACTTGACCAATAGTTCCCCCACACCTTTCCCAAGCCAAGTCACCATGTGCATGTGGTCCGATTTACTAAAATAAGACCCTAAGATTTTGAATGACTATCTAGTGTATTTGGAAATTCAAGGATTACAAGGATTCTGCATTTTGCAAAGAATAATGGCACATGTTGATGAAAGAAAATATTATAAAGAGAAAATACTATAAATTTATGCAAAATCAAAATGAAAAAAAAAATTATTTAATTTTTTGTAATTCCTGAGTAACAATTTCTTTCACTCCACGTACTTTTGTATCAACATTTTTACCTTCTCTTTCTCCATAACTAACTTTCTAATTCTTTGTACCAAATACTTGTTCATCTCAACACTTATACCCAATCTAGTAAATCCAGATGCAGTTTTGGATGGGAGAGTAGCATGAAAGTTGGTTTTCGCACGCATGATTATTTCTACGACTCCAATGCAAGCACTAAAATCTACAAAACACTTATATGAGGGTGTAGTTATCGTTTTGGTTGGATTGGAAGTAAACCCAAAGCACCAAATCAATATAGGTGGATTCGTTCGCGGGGAAAGATTGTTTATATGAATGCCACTATGCTATTGTCACGATTGCTTACACTCTTGCTTCCTAACTTCTCTTAACAATTTCTATCACTCAATCACTCTCTCTTGCATCACTCTAAACCTAACATTTCCAATTCTCTTCCTTCATGATCTCATAATCATGTCAATTTCTCTTTTCTTCACTGTAATCACAGTACAGTATACTCAATAATGCGTGATTATCTTCCCGTAATCACTTTCAACAACCAATTCTTTCAGAGAGATTACAATCTCTTCACTTTCATAATTCCATTCTCTAACTTTTCTATCTTCACAATTCTCACACAATGTTCATAAACTTCATCTCCAATCACACAATCACAGTTCTTTAACTCCAATTCCATTCATACTTAATCTTAATCACAATTCTACAAAAGAAAATAACAAAATCCAAAGAAACAAAGAGGTAGCACCAAGCTTGCCCCGGCTTACGACTATCACAGTCTGGCCTCGAATCCATCTTCCGCAAAGTCTTTATCCAAAAACTGAACCTAACTTCCAGATTCCAAACGTCACATTTGCTTCTTAACCAACTTTTCACGTAACTTCCCAATCTTACTACTGAACTACAAAACTAACTTGCTAACTTCCGAAACTAACCAATTCTAATCCGCATGTGAACACAAAAACTAATTACACATTCTACATAGTCCCACTTCTAACTGTGCAGCGCCCTCGCAAACACTAAACCAATTTCTAAACCTCAATTGGTGTATTGGCGTTGTCAGAAATCACAGACTTGTCCTTCGGCGTCCTGACCTCCTCCTCTTCATCACCTTCATCTGCATCGGTGTTCGACTGGTCCCCTTGTAACTGCTCTGTCAGATCTTCATTCAGCTCACCCAATACTCTTACCTGAGCTTCAAGAAGAGTGATCTGCTTCTCCTTGTCCTCCAATATCTTCTGCAATTCTGCGTGCTGAGTCGATACTGGCTCGGAATTGGTTGTCACGGGAACCAATTCCTGCGAAGAAACCGCATAGACCATAGCTCCCTCCAAAGAATTGACCTTGGTCTTCAATTCTTCGTTCTCCTTCTGCAACTCGTCCCGCAATGCCTCCCAATCTGCTTCCGATTTTCCTCTTGCAACCGCCAAGTCGGTCACCTTTTGCTTCTCCTCCATCCACTTCTCCTTGAGCGCCTTGCGTTCTTCATCATTGATTAACTCTAGGGCCTTGAGATTCTGATTCCTTCTTCTTCAATGTGCTTGCCAATCTCCCACCCTTGAGAGTATCTTCCGCCACTGTCCTCTCCAATTCTCCAATTCTAACCTTATACCCCTCAATCTCTCCCATCCTTAGTTCTAACTCTCTCTTCAATCTCGATTCACTATCCAATTTGGTCACTGTCATCTGTAACTGGGTGAGCTGAGCTAAAATTACTTCCTTCAACCCTCCTGTCTGCTGCTCACTCCCTGATGGACCAATTCTCTGATACAACTCTACCGAAACTGGGGTTGCCGTAGACGTGCTTCCCAATTGACGACCCAATAATTGCAACTGGGGACCAATCTCACGTTGTTCACTCCCTACTGCCCTACGACACTCTGCCATACCTGGTGCAGCTTCCACAGACCGAATTGGTACGGAAATTGGTTGCTTCTTCTTCTCCTTGATCGGCACCTCCACCACTTCCACGTTCTTCTTGAGCGCCTCCTGCCTCAGGCCAAACTTGATGGCTTCGCTCACATAGTTGGCGCACAGCAGCGTCGTCACCTTCCCCATCTTCCTTTTCGCTTCCAGCTCCGCGTGGATCCTTGTCGCCACATACGCTGCCCAATTAAACACCATACCTTCCAACGTCGCCACCGTCGAAAGCAGCAACTTCTTCGCCATGTACGTCGAGTGTCGGTTCAGCGCCAACCTCTTCTGCACGAAGCGCATCCATTCACCCAGCTCCGGCGTAAGAGCTTCTCCTGTCTTCCATCCTTGGCCCTTCTCGAACGCCTTTTCTCCTGACTTGAAGTAACTGCCAGGTACAAAATCCGACTCCAAATCGCTAGACACCGGCAGCTCACCCAACGGAAGATACAACACCTTGTTAAGCACTGTCTCGTCTATACCAATAATCTTCCCCTTCACTACACTCGACCCATCCGCAAGATCGTAATTCTTCAAGTACTCTGCTAACAAATCTACATCAATCGGTGGCAAGTTCTGCGACAACCGAATGAAACCGTGCATGTGCGCCTCACGAAAACACTGCTGCTTATCCTTCGACCAACAAACCTCTAACCGAATAGGCTCCATATTCGTGACAATAATACACTCTAACGGTGGCAGATCTTCCTTACGCCTCACATTGCGCTGTCTCTCCTCCCTATTGGACTGTCTCTTGCTACGCTCCATCGCCATTACTCACAAAGACAAGTTACTCACTCAACGATTCTCTCAAATACTCCAACACACTACAATTCATGCAAACTCACAATGTTTACAAGAGTCCCACTTCTGGCTTCTACAATGGTCTTTCTTCTTCCCTCTCACAATACCTCATAATGAACTGACCTACTCCATTAACTTTGACAGCTTACATTACCCTAACTGTCTCTATTCCCATCATTACCACTTCTTTCACTCACCTCACACGTACTAATCCATCATCACAACTAAACGACCTACCGCCCTTTTTAACTAAACCCGTCTCGGGTTTTTAATGTTCTATGATTATTTGAAGTCCAATTCTGACTACGTATTATAAAGCCGTAACCGATTGCCATTAATACGAGTAGTAAATTTAGTGCCCGTAAAATCTTCCAATTGCACTGAACCATTGGGAAATCCTTCAATAACGCGATATGGGCCATGCCAACGAACTTGAAATTTGCCTGGAAAATTTTTAAAACGACTATCATAAAGTAATACTAAATCATTGGGCATAAAAGACTTTGGCCGTAATTTACTATCATAATAATGCTTTCGCCTCTTTTGAGTAGTTTCCATTGTAAATAAAGCATTCGCACGAATTTCATCCAATTGTTCTAATTTCATTAACCGGTGTGCCAATGATTCGGAATCCCCTAATCGATTATCAATAGCGATTCGTAAACTGGGCACTTCCAATTCTATTGGTAAAATTGCTTCTTGTCCATAAACTAATTGAAAAGGTGTAGCATTGGTAGTAATTTTAAATGCAGTACGGTACGCCCAGAGAGCAGCAAACAATTTGGTATCCCAATCTGTACCCGCTCCTGAAATTGTCTTCGTTAAAATCTTGCATAGAATACCGTTGGTCTTCTCGGTTTGTCCATTTGCTCTTGGATGATACGGAGTAGTTTTTCGATGTTTAATCTCATATTTTGCTGTTAATGCTTCAATAGTACTATTTATAAAATGAGTCCCACGATCACTAACCAATTCCTTTGGACATCCAAAACGAGTAATAATATTTTCATATAAAAATGTAGCCACCGTACTGGCATTATCAGTCTTTGTTGCAGAAGCTTCAGCCCATTTTGTAACATAATCAGTGGCTACCAATATATAACGTTTTTGTCCAATCCGCGAAGCAGGTGCAATTGGGCCCACAAAATCAATACCCCATTTTTCAAACGGTGCTTGGGCAAGAATTGGTACTAATGGCATGGCTGAAGTACCGGTTGGCCGTCCAATTCTCTGACATGGATCACAGCGTCTTACAAATTGGTGCGCATCCGCGAATAATGTTGGCCACCAATAGCCAGCCTGTAAAGCCTTCCGTGCAGTACTGTCTCCAGCAAAATGCCCACCACAGCTATCTAAGTGACAGCCTTCCAATATAGTACAAACTTCATGTTGATAAATACAACGGCGTAAAATTCCATCCTTTCCTTGCTTATATAAAGCTTCGCCAATCATTGTGTATGGTGCACTCTTTAAAATAAGACGGCGTTTAAGTTTCTCCGTAAAATGTGAAGGAAACGTTTGAAATGTTAAATACTGGAGCAACTCACTATATTCCTCAGAAATTACATCCACTGCAAATAATTGGGCATCAGGTAACGCATCGTCAATTGGTTCATTTCCCAATACATTGGTTAAACGAGATAAATGATCTGCATTGGCATGAGCCTTCCCAGGGCGTACATTGATAGTGAAATCAAATTCTTGTAATAACAACACCCATCTCGCAATACGTCCACTCAACTGAGGTTTATTAATCATATACTTGAGAGCATCATGGTCCACATGAAATACAAATTTATATCCAAGCAAATAATGTCGAAACTTTTGTACAGAATAAATCATTCCCAATGCTTCTCGTTCAGTCGTAGTGTAATTGCGTTCTGCGGCAACCAATTGACGACTAGCATAGTAAATTGGATGATCAAATCCCCTGACATCTTTTTGGCTTAAAATAGAACCAATAGCTACACTGGACGCATCCACATAAACATGAAATGGGGTTTTCCAGCACGGTGCCACCAGAATTGGTGCATTGGCCAATTTTTGTTTTAACGTTTCGAAAGCTACTGTACATTCTTTAGTCCAAATTGGACTAGTACCATCGTTTGGAGGTTTCTTTAGAAGATTGGTTAATGGCTGGCAGATAACTGCAAATGAATGGATAAATCTCCGATAATAACTAACATGGCCAACAAAACCACAGACTCCCGTTACTGTATCCGGTTGTGGTAAATTTAATATAAGCTTAACTTTATCAGGGTCTGTAGCAATACCAGCAGTTGAAACTATGTGGCCCAATAATTTACCAGAGGGTGCCCCGAATTGACATTTATCCGTATTTAGAGAGATGCCATATTTTGCGCATTGTTCTAAACACTTTCCCAAACATTCCAAATGTCTTGCTCTGGTACTAAATGTACAAAAATCATCTAAAAATATCTCCATAGAAATTCTCAAATACTCTTGAAATGCCTGTGTCATCACCCGTTGAAACGTGGCAGGTGCATTACAAAGTCCAAATGGCATTACTTTGTACGCAAACGTTCCCCAATCCGTTGTAAAAGTAGTCTTCAATTGATCTTCTTTAGCAATTTTCACCTGATTATAACCGGAAAATCCATCTAAAAACGAGTAACATTCATGTCCAGCTACAGCATCTAATATACTATCTGTAAACGGTAATGGAAAATAGTCCTTCTTAGTTGCCGCATTCAATTTCCGAAAGTCTTGACAAATACGAATTTTCCCGTTTTTCTTTGGAACCATAACAATTGGTGAAACCCATTCGCTATAGGGTACTGGGTATATAAATCCCACATTCAGTAACTTATCCAATTCTTCTTTAACCAATAACGAATATTTCGAATTAAGTCGGTGTTGCCTTTGACGAACTGGTACAACATTATCTTCCAATATAATTCGGTGTTCACAGACTTCGGCTGGAATACCCTTTAAATCCGCATAAGACCAGGCAAATGCTGACTTATGCCTCATAAAATAGGAATGCCAAATTGCTTTTTCTTCACCCGTTATACCATCATAAATTCGAATATTTTTGGAATCAATCTCATTACCCAAATTCATGGATTGACACTTTGGAATTTTAAAAACTTCTTGAATAACCTTATGCTCGGTATCCGATTCTTTCATAAAATCAGACAAATTAGAACTTTCCAGTTCAGGTTCCATAGCACTTACTTGATGAACTTCATGGGGATTCATCCATTGTACAATCATATGATCAGAATCATCATTTGCAGCTGGATCAACTAAATATTCACCCAATCCGGTGCATTGATAATTAACGGGATTACATTCTACACTGACCGGTTTATCAATATGGATGCAGTTGAAATCTTCCAGTATATCTTCTAACGATTCATCTTCACAGTCGGACGTGAATTCAAAATTAGCAACCTGTGTTTCCCCATGATATTGAACTGGATACATCTGAAGTACAATTTTATCTTTCCCGGCCCCAATTGTCAATGTGCCTCTACCCCAATCATTACGAGCTTTTGCTTGATATAACCATGGCCTCCCCAACAGAACTGGATAAGACAATATGGAACTTTGCACTCTGAATACAATGTAATCAATTTTGTAAGTAATGCCGGCAATAATGGTATCAATTCCCCTTAGTGTACCCATAGGTTTAACTCGACTGGAATCTGCCATTCGCAATACTACTGTTGTAGGTAACAATTGGTCCAAACCCAATTCATCCATTGTATCAGCGTTCATCAAATTTACACTAGAACCACCATCAACTTGTACACCTGGAACTAACACACCGTCAATAGAAACATCAATGGTTGGAGCTCCTGGATCGGGATTCAAACTGACCTCTCTAATTTCCTTATTACGAGATCGGCGTCGAATTAACGACGAGTTTAATGTAGTACGACAATCCGGTGCAATTGCCAACAATTGTTTCATGGAAATTGTAGGTTGAATTGTACTTAAGTCCTTTAAAATATCATACGGTTCCAGATTGGTTGTAATACCCAATGCTCGTTTCTTCTTTCCCATTTTGGTTTCCATTATTGGTAAATTGATCTTTCTACTTGGTTCCTTAACTGGTTTCGGCGAAACCAGTAACATTGGTTCTTTCAATACATAAGATTGGTTTGGCAACTGGGACAATATTGGTTTTTCGAGAATTGGTGATCGACCCAATATAGTAGTTGGTTTGGGATGAATATTCACCCCTGTTACTGGAATGGATTCACCATTCTGAATTGGTATTGGTTGATCTTCATCTATTGGTTTCTCCAATATTGGATTGGATTCGATATTTTTCTGTTGATTCCTTGTAAGTACGGCTTGGACGACTTCTATTCTATGCACTGGTGATTCCTGATTAGTTTTAGGGTTCTCTTCCACAATTTGTACTGTAGTTGGTACCTGCTGATCCCTGTTATTGGGATTAAATGGAGCATTACATTGGAAATATTGGTGACCAGATTGCTTACAATTTCCGCAAACTGGTGCATAATCTTCTACAAATTTTGGATTTGGGCAATCACTGGCATAATGCCCCAACTGCCGACATCGAAAACAACGAACTATCTTTCTTCGTGTACCACCTGGCATATTGGGTGTTTCAACAGGTATATAACGACTAGGCTGATTCCATGTAGCTTCAGTAAAAGATCCTGGTTGTCTAGTCGCAACAAATGTTGTATTGTGCTGTTGATTTGGCATAGCTTGGAAATTGCCTTGTTGGTTGTTGCTACAATTTTGCATATTGGGTCCATAATTTGGGTTAAAATTTGGATTTTGAAAATTTCCACCACCTCTATTTTGTCGATTGGAACGATTACCGTCCCAATTTCCCATATTTCCAGTTTGCACTTGATTAACATCCCATTGAGTCGGTTGAATCATTGTCTGAGCACCAAATTGCGGTTGACCATTTAAATACCAACATTTAGCGGTAGGATGTTTTCCACCGCAACACTTGCATTGTACTCCAGTTTGTCGAGGGGACGGACATTCCGTATCAAAGTGACCCTGCCCCTTACAATTATTACACCATACATTGGGTCTTGTATTGGTAGGCTTTTGCCGTTTTTCTTTTTCTTTGGCCATATTAACCGCCAATTCTTCCATTTCCTTTGTAAGATTTAATAATAACGTCTCATTCGAATTTGGTGCAGCATTTGAAATTGGTAATTCATGTGGGGGATAAGCCAATGCCGAAGCATACGGTACTACTGCTGTGGGCGGTACTGATTGCAACGGCGTTGCATTGATCACTCTTTGTAAATTGGTAGCCCCTTGAGCCGCATTCACAACCCATGGATAACTTCCTATTAATGTATTTCCTCTTTGTACTTGTGGATTCACCGAATTGGGAATCAACGTAGGGCCTACAGGTAACAATTGATCATAATGACATTCTTCCCATATCTTTGCACGTTCTAAAGATGCTCCTACGGTGGCTGGTTGAGCCTCCTTTACAAACATTTTCAATTCCTGTGGATTCAAACCATTCGTTATTATTGACAATATAAATGACTCCGGCATTTGATTATTCGGCCATTTGCGAAGTATATCTGCAACTCTCCCATAATAAGACTGGACTGGTTCGCCTAAAAACATTCTGCTTGTCATTAAACTTTCTCGAAGACGATTTTCAAATCCAATTGGCCTAAAATGCATTAGAAAAGCGTTTTTTAAAGCTTCCCAATTTGGAAATTGACCAACTGTTTGACGATTATACCATTCAAATGCCGTATCTTTTAACGTGGCTGGAAACCATCTCAGCCATATATCCTCAGTTCTTCCATTATTGGCTACACAAGCTGTCAAAAATTGAGACAAATTATGATCTGGATCTGAACCTGGCCAACCACTAAATGTTGGCAATGGTGCAACACTGGTGGTGCGATCTCCTACTGCTCCCATTGCTACCGCAATCGGGACTTCAGGTGCCGCTTCAGCCATTGGTTGTATTATTGGTTTTCTTGCAATATCTACTCGAATACTTCCTCTTCCTTTACTTCTGGTTTTATTTAAACCTTCGTCTGAAGAATTATCACTTGTTTCCAATCCTTCTGGACTCTTACTACGTCCACTTCTCGAACACGAAAATGATGTCACTCTCCTAAGTTTTTCTCGTTGAGTTCTTTCCCTTAATTTTCGTAACGACTCCCTTGAGCACAATCTATCGTATCTTTCTTTAATCTGTCGATTCCTTCTTTGTAAATTGTCTTCATTATCACTACTCATAATCCTTCATTTCTTCCATACATAATCTATAACACGCCACTTTATACTCCATAAAATTATAACCGAAGACCGATTCTTATAATATATTTTTATTTATATTTTCTTTTAAACAATTCTTAACTTTTCATAATAATATCCATCCCCGGCAGCGGCGCCAAAATGTAGTTATCGTTTTGGTTGGATTGGAAGTAAACCCAAAGCACCAAATCAATATAGGTGGATTCGTTCGCGGGGAAAGATTGTTTATATGAATGCCACTATGTTATTGTCACGATTGCTTACACTCTTGCTTCCTAACTTCTCTTAACAATTTCTATCACTCAATCACTCTCTCTTGCATCACTCTAAACCTAACATTTCCAATTCTCTTCCTTCATGATCTCATAATCATGTCAATTTCTCTTTTCTTCACTGTAATCACAGTACAGTATACTCAATAATGCGTGATTATCTTCCCGTAATCACTTTCAACAACCAATTCTTTCAGAGAGATTACAATCTCTTCACTTTCATAATTCCATTCTCTAACTTTTCTATCTTCACAATTCTCACACAATGTTCATAAACTTCATCTCCAATCACACAATCACAGTTCTTTAACTCCAATTCCATTCATACTTAATCTTAATCACAATTCTACAAAAGAAAATAACAAAATCCAAAGAAACAAAGAGGTAGCACCAAGCTTGCCCCGGCTTACGACTATCACAGTCTGGCCTCGAATCCATCTTCCGCAAAGTCTTTATCCAAAAACTGAACCTAACTTCCAGATTCCAAACGTCACATATGCTTCTTAACCAACTTTTCACGTAACTTCCCAATCTTACTACTGAACTACAAAACTAACTTGCTAACTTCCGAAACTAACCAATTCTAATCCGCATGTGAACACAAAAACTAATTACACATTCTACAGAGGGTATCACAAATTCACCACCAATTGATTCAAAACCTTCATCCTTATTGGCTAAACCTCTTTTTTTTTGGGATATTGGAGCCCAAATGCCATAGGAATAGGAATTATGATCATTGTCTTGATGAAAATAATTACTAAAATCATCAGTTGTAAATGTCAGGTGACTTGCAAAACTATCAGATGCTTGTTGTAAATCAGAAAACTCAGATTATGATAAATGTGGAATATTCGCTTTGATAGCTTCATTTCTTGTGGTTTCGAATAATACTGGAGCAAGCTGATTAAATCGCTTCTTGTAAAAATCCGCTATCCATGAAACAACTTCTTCTTGATCATTCTCCCATTGTTGAATCTCCGATATTGTTTTTGAAGAAGTAGGGATATATCATCCCAATGAATAACCCTTGTCCATTCCTACATAATAAAATTCAATTAAAAATTATAATACTGAAAAATAAATACAAATTAAATATAAATATATTAAAAAAAAAATCAACAAGTCTCACTTCCTCTCCATCCAAGCACAAACATATTTCTTGTGCGATGAGCCGTGTTTCCTCTCATAACTGCTGCATTTTTTTTAAGATTGTATAAATTGGTAGTTAACAAATGAAAATCTTCTTTCACATTCTCGGACATTGTATCAAATGGGGTACATTGTACCACAAAAACAACATCTTTTGTTGTTATATCCCAAATGGCAACTTTGCATTTGTGAATACGGAAGTAATCATTAGGACATTTATTCCAAATGATTCCTTGAAAATTCTCCTCCACTCTTTGTTTTGGTAATGAATAGACATCGCAAAAACCAATATCAACAACAAAAAACCAATTTTTGTAAACCCTTGGAGGAGGTTACCTCAGGAGGACTAATACCTCCAAAGAGAGGTTACCAATGAGGACTAATACCTCCGGAAAGATGTTACCCAAGAGGACTAATACTTCCAAAGAGATGTTACCCAAATGGACTAATACTTACATATAGATGTTATCCAAGAGGACTAATACCTCTAGATAGATGTTACCCAAGAGGACTAATAACTCCAGATAGATGTTACCCAAGAGGACTAATACCTCCAGAGAGAGATGTTACCAAGAGAACTATTACCTCTAGAGAGAGATGTTACCAAGAGGACTAATACCTCCAGATAAATGTTACCCAAGAGGACTAATACCTCGGAGAAAGATTGCAAAGGAGGACTAATACCTTCGGAAAGAGGTTACCTTAAATTTGATGTAGTAAGTTGTAAGTATAACTACAAAACAAAAGTAAACATAAACAATATTGTCAATAAATTGAATCATAAAAGTAATATGCCTGCATAAAAATCAAGGACATAAAACTACACACCACATCATTACATATACTAACATGTACATTATAAAAAATTACATTACAAACAAATGAAAACAACTCACTAAGGGCAAAACTCATCAAAGATGTTAAGATGAAGCTATATACCATAAGGAAATAAAGCTACAGACTTTAGAGAAACCAAAATATAAGAGAGAGAGAGAGCAAATAATAGAAATATATTTGAAATATATTATCTATGAAGAAGTGTCTTCAACTTTGTGGGAGAGTTGTCTTATATACTTTCCTCCTATTATAGAAGGTAAAGTAAAAGACAAGCTCACTTTACTTTGAGCCGATATAGAAAGATAAGTTCCTTTTATCTTATGCGGATATAGAAACTACTGATTGTTTCTAAGTTGACTTTTACTTTAACAAAAGAGATGTTAGATATATCAAGAGCCTCAATCACTATAGACTAACTTTAGATGCACTGTAGACTAAGTTTAGATGCATTGTAGACTAAGTTTAGATGCATTGTAAACTAAATTTAGATGCATATTTTTATATGATACAAAATTTTGTTTTATTTTTTTGTAAACATAATATATCTTAAAAAACGTTTAAATCTCAGAATTGATATTATGATTTTGGGATGGACAAATAAGAATTTTATAAACTCCAAAGTCACAACAAGCTCCTCCAGCAACTCCAACACATGTATGTGATATTTAGGAAAGAAAATAAAAATTCGAATCCATTCACATTCAAAATGTATACAATAATGGTTCAAGTCATATACAAAGAAAAATTCTTCATACTCTATATAGTCTGTACATCCCACTATACATTTACATTATCATTTAATTTAAGCAAAGCGTCTGAACAAAAAATGAAAAATATTAAGATACATAAGTTTTATGAGAGAAAAAAGAAGTATTTTTGTACCTTGCTTGAAAATGTGTGAAATTTTTTTATTTGGATTAAAAAGCTTTTTCACACTAAGGACAAGATTTTTATTTGGATATCCATATTTTCCACTTTGAGTGGTACTAACTTTTGAATCACAAATCCAAAAATATTAATAAAAATACCTCCAAATAGCTCTTACTAGAAACATTCTAGCACAAAACTTTTTTAAAAAAGATTTTTTTTTGAATTTTGGAAACGTGCCCAAAATCGAAAACATCCGGAGCGGAGATTTGCTCTTTTAGAGGTTAATTGGAAGAGAACAATAGGATTTACATGGTTTTGGATGTAATTAACTCCTAGTAATTTAACATATGTTTGGGAGTAATTAACTCCTAGTCACCCATGATTGTATGCGTCAATAAAGCTTATGACTGACTGGAAGGTGTAACGTAAAGTACATAGAATTGTGCAATTGAAATCTGGTGTGCATAATAGGTTCTAATAGTAAAATAGCCTGAAATGACATATGCATCATATAGTAGAAGTTAAAAAGCCTTGCTACTACATTGATTTTGATATTTAGTGTAGTGCATAGTAAATGACTTGTAAATGTTATAAGTTTTTACTTATGATGAAGATTTTTACTAAGAGCACAACATTCTATACTACTCAAAAAGGCAATATAGTGTTGACATTGTTGGTAAAAATATTCTTTAAGAGTAAAAACTTATAGCTTTGACAAGTCATCTACTATGCATGACACTAAATATCAAAATCAATGTCCTTCAAACGATCTGGAAAAACCACCAACTTCACTCATGTCCATTTCAGCACACTAGTACATCATTTTCAGGCTCATGTCCTTCAAATGATCTAGAAAAACCAACTTCACTCATGTGAGGTAGACAATCAATTAGTGGTAGTTCAAGTAGTTCTGACCTATAAATGTCATTTTCAAAACAGATTTGATCACCACATCAAAATGAAAGGCATGCAAAAATTAAAACCATGCAACTTTTACTTAGTATGGAGTAATGTGGGTAGGTATGGTACAGTTCAATATATAAAAAGCTTGACACACTCATTCGGTAAGTGTTGTCACTAATAGTTGAAAGGCCTCTGCACTTTCATCTGAATGATCTATCAAGCCAATCATTCCTAGAGGAGTGCCACTCTCCATTGATAAATAACAATAATGGGTCATGAAGTAGTGTAAATGGAAACATTTCAGAATGTCTTTACCAACCTTCCCAACGTCATAAGTTGCGTCTCGAAGGGCAAGGAGGTCATCTGGCAAACTAGGAATGTCAAACACCGTAGGATCTGGTGCATTTCTACGAGCCACCCAAGTTCGTAGACCATGCGGGCTCATATCCTGAGTGCCAACGTGTTGATCATCTTGGGCATGCATGTCTTCAATATGTGATGTCCACCTTTCAAAACAATACACAATCCAAATGTCAAATTTTGGTGTCAACCAATACATTGCATTGAGTAAAACATGAAGTTTTTAAGTTTGAGTTCACCCATGAAGTCGTTCATATTCATGGAAGTATCTTGCTGGTACATGAGAGGGGCGAAATCTACCACTTGCATTGAGGAACCGCACCCGATGCAAGTTCCAAACACCAATCCATTCATTTACAATCTCTTGTAAATTTGGGATGTATACAACTTGAAACGAAGCTCTTTGATATGGATCATCGGATATGAAATGTCCCTGCTGAATCATCACTTCTATTGCATGCTTTTGAAACCAAATTACCTTCTCCCACAATAACCTCCACCAATGTTCAATCCTTTGGTTGTGCACAGAAGACCCAACAAGGAATGGGTTCTGGGTCCCAGAACGTACTTCCAACATGTATCTCCGGATCAAACCATGCTCGAATGCAAAGTCAAATCTCACCCGTAGAGGAGGCGCATCAAATTTTCGAATGGCATCAGAAAATGGTTCAAATAGGGTTTCTTGGCTCTTGTTTGGTGCAACTTTTGCATACAACACATAATGTGAAGCTCCATCAATGCAACCATGGATACGGATTCCATACGTGGCTAATTTATCATAAGCTGCAAAAGAGAATATTTTTTTCAATAGTATGACAAAATTATAGAAAAAAACTAATATTAGCTACTACTCAAGGCTGAAACAAAAACCGGAATACATTCAACTAACACAAACAAGTGTTCATTATCTTACAATCGATATGCCAAATGGCCATGGAAATTGTAACATTATATTGTCGCCAAACAATGGGTAATGTCCGCCTCCGTCTATTGTAGTCAGCCTCTGTAACAAAAAGAAAATGAAAATTTAACAGAGAAACCAAATTGTAAAGACCTAAGCTAGTTTCAATTCAAAGTTGTTCGTTGTTGTAAATAACTTATATTCATATCAATTATTAGTAACATTGAGGGTAATTTGAGTTCAAACTTATCCATTAAGTTTTGACACATATGACTAGAACAACTTCTAATAAAGAAGGCCATTTAAGTGATTATATTTGACAAATTTAGTTGATTGTAAAGTTCATGTGTTCTACTTGACTCTTAGTACCTGATATGATCTGAAGGGCTCTTGCTACAGTGCATCTTGGTGCCCTAATTTGCAAGCGCGCAAGAGCGGCCTGCACATGTCTGATTCTCCAATTTGCTCCATGTTCTCTAATAGGAAGTGCGCCCTCAATGCTGTCTGATATTTCTTGATTTGTGAAACGTTGATATTCTTGAAACTCGTATCATAATGCCTTTGAGAACATCCTCTTCAACTGCCTTGGATCAGAGATTTGTAAAGACTACGCAATTTGTTTGAAAGGCATCCCTTCCCTCAACATGGAAGTCACATACTCCACCAAGTCTGCTCTTGGTGGATACATGCCATGATCGGCCATGCTTGTTGTTATAAAATCCTAAACATCCAACATAGAAGATATATTTGGAACTATACAAAATCAAAAGTAGGGAAAGATCATAATGTTATGATTTTATAACAATGATACCATTGCAACTTCATACCCAATGAAATCATCTACATTTTTGGCAATATAAATGCAGGCAAAAATGGCTCTATTACAAGTTGCAAGAGTTTAGGGTTAGCAAAAGAAGGGATTGCACTCGACTTCTTTGCACCTTGTGATTCGGCCTCACCGTCTCATCACCCTGCACAAGAAGACCCTTCAACATTACATACACTCTCCCATTATTATGAAAATACTAGACATATTTGTTAACTCACCTAAAGTTTCAATCAGATGCCCCTCTTTCTGTTCATAGTACTACTCTTTCCTCACTCTTAAAAAGTTATATGGAAGTCATTTTCTACAATATAGGTTGGTGATCTCTGAACTAAAGTTGACACAGTTTATTTTAAAGGAAGAGGTCATGTTGTACCCTGCATTTTAGTCCTAAGCTGATCATAGAAATTTAAGGCTATCAAGGCTAAGAAAAGAAGCCAAAGCTCTTGGTATATTTACAAACTACTCTCATACATGAGAAGACGGTTGAGGCTCCTTACTTTGACGCCGTCAATCTTGAGTTGTAATTGGGTTAGAAGGTCCAGCAATCGCGCAAGTTCTGCAAAACATACTGACATCGTACAGCTCAAATTCGGAACCAAATTACTTCAAAAGTGAAAATACTACTCCAGCTTTCGTCTTTATAGTCCATTCACTGAATAACATTGCGTCATCACAAAGCAGTACAAAATCAAAACTCATGTATGAAGAGACTCATAGTATGTGTGAAGCAGTTTCTACCTCTTGTTGTGCAGGATTCAATGTAGTGCTTGTACTAACAGTGCTTGAAAAGGAAGAACATTCATGTGGCAAATTTATCCACCTGCTAGAAAAACACGTTGCAAATCAGCAAAATATTTAGTTGAAGGAATTTGCAGTGAAGAATTGTCGCGCCAGTTATTGTTAAATTCCAATTTCGGCATCTAATCAACATGTCTAATTCAACACAGTTCATTAATAGATTATTAGTAAATTAGATAATTTCTCTAATTCAACACACAGTTTCAGCTCTCATGCAGATTGATTCATTGCAAGCCCTGCAGCATTCATGGCGAGCGAGAAAGTAAATGACAACAACATGGGCGAAGGAGCATGCAAATGAGAGTGGAAACAAATGTACCTTGGTTTAGAAGACGTTTGTTAGCGTCTGTGCGAGCTCATTTCTAGTATCCAAAATATCATTCAAATATGATAGTACTGCTCGTTGGACCAAAGCGACAATGGCCCACCAAAACGACCATCAGTCAGAATTAAGATGCCACTTCAAACGCAAGTTTGTCATTTCATTGTCGAATGTGCAATGACCTGCACAGATTCTGGACAGAAGAGTCTCAACTGCTTCGGTTGATCTAGACGCTCAGAAAAAAACAGAATTTGTTCAATTACCCTCTTCCAAGCCCGAGCGTCATACCGAAGCTGAATGCTGGTGACTCAAACTCCTTGGTTCTTTTCTGAGCATGGTCACCCACTTCTTTTCCAAACTTCAGCAGCTCCTCGATAGCTGCATCTACTCTCTTTTCCTGCAGAGAAATTTACCGAGCCGCTCAGTGCTGAGAAGAGACAAAAACAGATTGAACCTTATCTTGTATTACACATGTGTAGACACAAACTACCTCCTAGTGGATAGAACCCGTCGCGGAACACTCTCTATTCTATTTTCATTACCGAGCAAAATTTCTACACTGAAGAGCAATGGAATTTCCAGCAC